>ML682227.1:1294243-1358179 GCA_007922195.1 Podocnemis expansa
TGTGTGTGTGTGTGTGTGTGTGTGTGTGTGTGTGTGTGTGTGTGTGTGTGTGTGTGAGTGTATTCAGGCTCTGTGTAGTCCTTGTTGTGTCTGAGCTGTTATTAGATTGGATTGTCCCTGGCGTCAGTGGGCACCTGATGTTTTAAGCTGACCAAGGGCAATAAACATGAGTGTTACTACCCTGAGCTTGCTGTCCAGTGTCTTCACTTCCCGTTAAGATCCCAGGCAACTACCCAGAGTAGCCTTCAACCTCTTAACAAAATGGTATACAAACAACATTCCTCGAACCATAACCTCAGGCTTTCTGAACACAATGCCCTCCATAACTTCAGAAACAACTCTGACATTATTATTACAGAGGCTGCCAAAGAAGGTGCTGTAGTCATCATGAATAACTCAGATTATGAGCAAGAGGCTAATAGACAACTAATCAACACCACATTCTACATGCCACTTCTCTCTGATCCCAGTGAAACATACCAAAAGAAACTAAAGCATCTACTCAAAAACTCCCTGAGGCAGCACAACAGCAAATCTTCAGTGACACACCCCTAAAGCCCCAACCCGTGGTACTGTATCTGCTACGCATGATCAGTAAACTTGGAAACCCAGGGTGACTCATCATCTCAGGCATCAGCACTGTTATGGCAGGTTTGTCTGGCTATATGGACTGTCTTATCAGGCCTTATGCTACAAGCACTCCTAGCTATCTCTGAGACATTACTGACTTCCTGAGAAAAATTCAGTCCATTGGTAATCTTCCAGAAAACATCATCCTGGCCACTATGGATGAAGAAGCTCTTTGCATCAACATCCCACACAAAGATGTATTACAAGGCATAGAAACACTATACTAGATGATGTCATGGCACACCTTGTGCCTAGTTTGGAGATGACTTATACTTTCAAGTCAGCAGCACTGCTACGGGTACTCACATGGCCCAACAATGTGACAACACTTTTATGACTGACTTAGAACAAAGCTTACTTAACTCTCATCCCTAAGTGCCACTCCTTTACTTAAGCTACATTGATGACATGTTTATCATCCAGATCCATGGAAAGGATGTCCTTGAGAAGTTACAACAAAATTTCAACAATTTCTACCCCACCCTAAATCTCAGCATGGTCCAGTCCACATGGGAGATCCATCTGCTGGACACCAGGGTACAAATAAGCAATGGCCACATAAACACAACCCCATACAGGAAACCTATTGACCACTATACCTAGCTATATCCCTCCAGCTTTCATTGAGGACACAGCCCATAATCCATAGTCAACAACCAAGACCTAAGATATATCTGCATTTGATCCTATCCCTCAGAGAAAGACAAGATCTCTATCAATCATTCTTAAAATTACAATACCCACCTGGAGAAGTGAAAAAACAGACAGACACACAGATAGATACCCAGATGCTTACTACTACAGGACGAGCACAACAAGGAAAACAACAGAACACAACTGGTCATTGCCTGCAGCCCCCAAGTCAAACATCTCCAGTACATCATCAAGGAACTACAAATTATCCTACAAGATGACCCTTCACTCTTGGTTTAGGAGCTAAGCCACTCCTCACTTACAAACAGCTCCCCAGTCTTAAGCAAATATTCCCTAGCAAACATGCACCTTACAACAGAAATACTAAGCCAAGTACATATAGAATTATAGAAACTAGAACGGGCCATGAAGGTCATCGAGTACAATTCCCTGCACTCATGGCAGGAACAAGTACCCTCTTAAACCATCCCTGACAGGTACTTGTCTAACCTGTTCTTAAAAACTTCCACTGATGGAGATTCCACCACCTGCCTAAGAAACTTATTCAAGTGATTAGTCACCCTGACAGTTAGGATTTTTTTTCTTCATGTCTAAGCTAAACCTCCCTTGCTATAATTTAAGCCCATTGCTTCTTCAACTATCATGAGCAGTTAAGGAGAATTTTTTTTTCTCTCTCCTCCGTATGGCAACCTTTTAGGTACTTGAAACTGTTACTATGTCCCCTCTCAGCCTCCTCTTTTCTAGACTCAAGAAACCCAGGTCTTTCAACCTTCTCTCATACAGTAAGTCAAGTGTTCCAAACCTCTAATCATTCATGTTACTCTTCTCTGGACTTTCTTCAATTTGTCCACATATTTTCTGAAATGAGGCACCCAGAAGTAGACAAAATACTCCAGTAGAGATCTAATCAGGGCAGAGTAGAGTGGAAGAATTACTTGTCATGTCTTACTTACAATATTCCTGTTAATACCTTCCAGAATGGTGTTTCCTTTTTTTTTTTTTAACCATGTTAAACTGTTAGTTTGTGGTCCATTATGACACCCAGATCCCTTTCCATAGTACTCCTTCCTAAGCAGTCATTGCCCATTTTGTGTATGTGCAATGGATTGTTCTTTCCTAAGTGGATTACTTTTCACTTGTCTTTATTGAATTTCATTCTGTTTACCTCAGAACATTTTACCAGTTTGTCCAAATCATTTTGAATTGTGATAGTATCCTCCAAAGCACTTGAATCCCCTCCCAGCTTGGAACCATCGGCAAACTTTATAAGTGTACTCTTTATGGCATCATCTAAATCATTGATTAAAATATTGAACAGAAGTGGACCCAGAACCAATCCCCGTGGCACCCTGCTCATTATACCCTTCCAGCATGACTGTAAACCATTGACAACTACTCTCTGGGAGCAGTTACCCAATCAGCTTCTCACCTATCTTATAGTAGCTTCATCCAGGCTGTACTTTCCTAGTTTGTTAATGAGAATGTGATATGAGACCATATCAAAAGCCTTACTAAAATCTAGATATGCCACATGTACTGCTTCTGGTCTATCCACAAGGCTTGTTACCCCATTATAGAGATCTATCAGGTTGGTTTGACACAATTTATTCTTGACAAATTCATGGTGACTATCACTGAACATCTTATTCTCTTCTAGATGCTTGCTAATGAATTTTGTAATTATTTGCTCCATTATTTTTTCTGGTACAGACATTAAACTGACTTGTCTATAATTTTCTGGGTTTTCCTTAGTTATCTTTTTATAGATGGGGACTATATTTGCTCTTTTCCAGTCCTCTGAAAAATCATGGAACACTGGAGAGGTCCCAGAGATAATAGCCAAAGGCTCAGCTATCTCCTGAGTCAGGTCCTTGAGTATTCTAGGGTGCTGATCATCAGGCCTTGGGGACTTTAAGATGTCTAATTTGCCTATGTTATTTTTAACTTGTTCTTTTCCTAGTTAACCTTCTGATCCTATTCCCCTTTGTACTGTCCTTCTCTACATCAGGTATCCAATCACCGCCAACTTTCAGGTGAAGACTGAAACAAAGAAATCATTTCATTTTTTGGTCATTTCCACATTTTCTATTTTCTCTCTTTGTTAAGTAACTGCCCTATGCTGCCCTTGGTCTTCCTTTGGTTTCTAATGTATTGAAAAAAATGTTTTCCTGTGACTAATATGTTAAAAAATGCTATCCCTGCACCAACCCCCATTGCCCATATGTCTAGTCAAGTGACACCATCATAGGACCTAACCAAAACAGACACTCCGTCAAGAACTCATTCACCTGCTTGTCTATCAATGTGACATGTTATCATATGCCAAAAATGCCCTTCTGCAATATACATTGGCCAAACTGGACTGTGCCTGTGCAAAAATGGACACAAGTCAGACATCAAAAATGGTAACATTCAAAAACCAGTACGGGAATATTTCAGTATACTTAGGCATTCTGTAAAAAATGCACGTTAATTACTGTACTTTGGGGGGGAGGGACCAAGAGTGGAACACAAAATTGCAGAACTGGATTGAGTGCAAGCTAGATACCTTCATACTGGGTTTGAATGGAGCTCTTGAATAGCTGGGTCATTACAACAGATGATTTGCCTGTTATAGCTCTCAAAATATACCTCTAACTTTCCTACTTACACACTGTTCAAATCAAAACAAAACTTGTTTATTCTGCAAAGATAGGTTAGCCATCTGTCCCTCTGGATGTTTTAATTTACCTTGTGACCCACCCTTCCCTAGATAGATAGATAGATAGATAGATTGAGTAGATTTGTACAAAACTGTTAAGTGAAGCCAGGGGACACAAGGGGAACTATATAGCCAGCAGAGTTAAGGACAAAGGGATAATAAAGTTAATTTTAAAAATATATTAGGTACAAAAGTAATTCTGACAATGGTGTCAGTCCTTTAGTAGATGGAAGTCACAAAATTATCAGAATCATGCAGAAAAGGCAGAAGCATTCAATAAATATTTCTGTTCTGTATTTGTGGAAAATATGTGATATGTAGTCTTCTCATCTGGTGATGATGAAACTCCTTCCATTTCACTGGTATTGCTGAAGGATGCTAAACAAAGATTTAGATATTTTAAAATCCACAGGGCCAAATAACTTCACCCAAGAATTTTTAAAAAGCTGGCTAATGAGATCACTAGATTGTTAATGTTGACTTGTAGTAAATCTTGGACCATTGGGTAAGTTCCAGGGCTATGTCTACATTGCTCTGCAGTTTCAAAAAAAAAAAAAAAAAATTGGGGATAAGTATTTCAAAATAATTATCTTGAAAAAAACTTTTTTTCAAAAAATGCTATTTCGGGACAACAGTCTGGGGACCGCTTGTTGTCCCGCAATACCTCACCTTTTCTTTTTCTTCAAAAAAACAAGTTTACAGTGGATGAGATGGGGAGGCTTTTTCAAAAGAAAGAAGAAGAAGAAGAAGAAGAAGAAGAAGAAGAAGAAGAAGAAGAAGAAGCCTTTGCCATGTCCAGGGATGGCTTTTTTTTTGAAGAAGCTACCTTGAAAAATGCTTTTTTCAAAATATAATGAAGTTTAGCGATTCCGAAAGAACACTCTGTTATTTTGAGATACTGAAGCGCTTTTTTGAAAAAGCTAAACACTCCAGCTTTTTCAAAATGAAAGCCTTTTTTCAAGGTAGATTTTTTGAAAAAAAGCCATACCCTGACATGGCAAAGCCCCCCCAAAGCCTCCCTATCTCATCCATTGCCTTGCTTTTTTCAAAAAAAGATAGTCCAGTGTTAACTATTTTGTTCAAAATTCAAAAAGCTGCACTATTCTGGGGCCTTGGACTATTGTCCCAAAATAACATTTTTGAAAAAAATAAAAAAGTTTTTTTCAAAATAATTATTTCAAAATACTTATTCCAAAAAAAGTTTTTTTTCAAAATCGCTGGGCAATGCAGACATGCCCCAGAAGACTAAAGAAAGCTAATGGTGTGCCACTTTTTCAAAAGAGATGAACTGGTTAATTAGAATACTGTGAATCTGACATCAATCCATGGCAAAATAACAGAGCTGCTGATATATGACTCAATTATTAAAGAATTACAGGACAGTCATATCACTAAGGCAAATCAACATCAGTTTATGGAAGATTAACTAACATAAAATATTTTTCTGATGAGATTAAAATTTAGTAGATAAAGGTAATAGTGTTAGTATAATATACTTACATTCCTCTAAGCTGTATGATTTGGTACCATAAAACATTTTACATAAATTCAAGCAATAAAAATTGGACATGGCACACATTAAGATGAATAAAAACTGGCTAGCTTATAGGTTTCAGAATGTAATTGTAAATGGGAAATCGTCATCAAGTGGGTGTGTTTCCAGTAGGATCCTATAAAATTTGGTTCTTGGTACTATTCTATTTAACATTTTTATCAATGACCTGCTATAAAACATAAACTCATCACTGATAAAGTTTGCAGGTGACACAAAAATTGGGGCATGGAAAACAATGAAGAAGAGAGGTCACTGGTTCAGAGTGATCTGGATCATGTGGTAAGAGCATATAAATAAACAATTTGCAGTTTAATGTGCTAAACATAAATCTACGACCAAAGATTTCAGGCTATACTTACAGAATAGAGCAGTAGTTCTCAATCACTGTGTCAGGACACATGACTGTGTTGACACATAATGGTAAGTATGGCATGGGGAGATGGGTGGATTTGTTTGGGCTGGGGAGGAACTGGTGTGTCCCTGTGGTTGTGATATGCCACCAAGTGTGTCATGACCTGCAAAAGGTTGAGGACAACTGGAATGGAGAAAATTATCCTGAAAAACATATGGGGATTGCAGTGGATAATTAGTAGCACATAAGCTCCCAGTGTGGATCTCTGACCAAAATAGCTAATTCAGTCATGGAATGTATAAACAAGGGACTCTAAAAAAGGTGCAGAATGGTATTTTACCTCTGTATTTGGCACTAATGCAATCACAGCTAGGATACTGTGTCCAGCTCTGGTGCCTACAATTCAAGAGGGATGTTGATAAATTGCAGATGGTGCATAGAAGAGCCACAAGAATGATTAAAGGATTAGAAAACATTCCTCATAGTGATAGATTCAAGGACTTCAACTTATTTTGTTTAACAAAGGGATGACTTGATTATAGTGTGCAAATATCCACATTGGGAACAAATATTTAATAATGGACTCTTCAGTCCAGCAGGGGAAAGTATAATAATTCAATGGCTAGAAGTAGAAGCTAGAAAAATTCACACTGGAAATAAGACATATATTCTCAACCGTGAGAGTAACTAACCATGTAGAACAATTTAGCAAGGGCTGTGGTGGATTCTCCATCACTGACTATTTTAAAATCAAGTTGTGATGTTTTTTTCTTAAAAGACCTTCGTTAGGAATTGTTTGGGGGAAATTCTTTTGTCTGTGTTATACAGGACATCAGACAAATGACCACAATAGTTGCTTTTGGCCTTGGAATCTATGAATATACACACTTGGTCCTTTACAAGGGCCAGCTGCAAAAAGCTGAAAATAATTATGAGCCAGATCAGCTGGTAAGAAGTATTTAAACTGAAAAATGTGGCTAATCATTGGGAACCATTTAAGAACATTTTACTAGATGTCCAAAAGATCACAATTGAGAAAGAAGGCTACAATGATTTTAAAGAAAAAAAAAAGAGCCTGATTTAGATGAGAGGCAGAAACAACAATAAAATCTTTCTATAACAAATAGAAAAAGAAGAAGTGGGTAACAATGAATGTGAAATAGAAGCTATCCTACTATTGAAGTGTGAGAGTGAGGAGAGCTAGTGGAGCATGTGAGGGGGGCAAGATGTGGTTGGAAGGGAACAGTTCTGTAGAAGTAGCAGAACACTGGTGAGGAAGAGGTCTTCAGGTATGAAGGCTAGGGGGAGGAAAAAAATCCCTACATGAGGGGGTAAAGTACCCTTCCCCAGTCCTGGAGGCCTGAGGAAAATAAACCTACTGCTAAAAAGGGAAGCATGGAACCCACCAGGTAGAGGAGGAACTTTGTCACATCAGTCAGCATGGTTACATGGAAAATGAAGCCTGCTATTTTTGATACAGTTACAAGATTGGTTGATAAAGGTTAACAGTGTTAATGTTGTACACTTAAACTTCCAGGAGGGGTTTGACTTGTTATTGCATGATATTTTGCATAGGGGAAAAAAAGACACAATCAACATGCAAGATGTGAAATGTATTAAAAATTAGCAATTAGCTATCTCAAAATATAACTATGAATGCAGACCCATCATTGAATTGGCATGTTTCTAAGGGCGTTCCACAGGGATTGAGTCTTGACCATTTGATATACATCATTTTTATCAATGACAAATCATCAGTGATGAAGTTTGAAGATGACACAAAAAATTTGGGAAAAGGTAAATAAGGAAGAGGTCACTGATACAGAGTAATCAAGATGGCTTGGTGACCTGGACACAAGCAAACTATAAGTATTTCAATATGGCCACACATAAAGTTATTCTTTTTGGGGGAAGAAAAGTCAGTGGGCCACACTTATGAAACAGGGGACTCTCCCCTTGGAAGTACTGATTGAAAAAGATTTGGAAAAAAGACTTGGTTGCCATGGTGCATAATCAGCTGAAGAGGAGCGCCCAGTGGCCAGCAGGACTAATGCAGTCCCTTGGATGTGGATCAGCAGTGAGCCCTTATTGCCAAGAAGGCTAACTTCACATTGGGCTGCATTAGCAAAAGCATTGACAGCCGAGTGAAAGAATTGACTATCCCGTTCCATTCAGAACCCCACTGAGGCCACATTTGGAGTGCTGTGTCCAGTTTTAGATCCTCCACTACAGAAAGGATGTGGTCAGATTGTAGACAGTTCAGAGGTGGGCAACAAAAAATGATTAAGAAACTGGAGCATATGACTTATGCTAAGGGAACTAGGCATGTTTAGTCTGCAAAGAAGAATGAGGGAGATTTTGACAGGAGACTAAATACCTCAAAAGGAGTTCTAGGAAGGATGGAAATAGACTGTTCTCAGGAAACAGGCTGTTGTCAGTGGCAGTAGATGACAAAACTAGGAGCAGGGATCTCAATTTGCCAGTGGGGTGGTCTAGATTGGACATTAGGAAACCTTTTTCTCCAGAAGGAGGGTGGTGAAACATTTGGAATGGGTTACCCAGAGAGGTGGCGGACTCTCCATTCTTGGAGATTTTTAATGGCCAGCTTGACAGATTCCTGGCTGGCATGATTTAGTGGTGGTTGGTCTTACTTTGACCAGGGGGTGACCTCCTGAAGCTCCTTCCAAACCTAGTCTTTTATGATTCTATGATATATAAGCAGGGGAATCTCAACTAGGAATAGTGAAATTATACTTCCTCTATGTCTGGCACTGGTGTGACTGCTACTGAAGTAATCGTCCAGTTCTGGTGTCTACAGTTTAAGAATGATATGATAAAGTAGAGAAAATTTAGACGAGAACCATAAGAATGGTTAAAGGATTGAAAAAACATGTCTTCTAGTGACAGATAAAAGGAGCTCAGTCAATTTAGGTTATAAAATACAACTTTAAAAGATAACTTGATCACAGTCTGTATATCTGACCCAATAGTTGTGGACACCTACACAGATCCAAATACATGGATCCACATTCTATCCACAGCTACAAGAGATGGTCCACAGGTATCCACATTGCATCCATGGATGCAGATATCTGTGGGTATAATGCTGATATCCACAGATTTGCAGGGCTCTAAAAATAAAAGCAACCCAACAAAAGGTAGCACTTTTGTTGGCATTGGCAGGGCAACACAGTATCAGTTTAGACCAGGGGTGGCCAAACTTATGGACCTCATGAGCCACACAAGTTGATTATTAAACCTTCAAGAGCCGCACTGATGCATGTAGCCATATACTTTTACCTACTAAATTGATTTGCTGACGTTCTTCCAGGAGCCACCCTTTTTCATCCGAGAGCCACATGTGGCTCCTGAGCTGCAGTTTGTCCACACCTGGTTTAGACACTAAAAATAATGAGTCCCGTGGCACCTTAGAGACAAATTACTTTGGGCATAAGCTTTCATGGGCTGCAACCCACTTTGTCAGATGCATTTCTTAACCATGCCATGGGTTATGTCATGTTTATGCTCCACACACTCCACTTCCTTGCCCTTGTGTTGCACCCTGACACTAAGTGGCAGGACCTTTTACCCTCTGTTGAAAGTGAGGAGCCCTGCTGGGCCAGCCTGCATTCCCCCTTGGGGCAGCTCAGGGAGAGACTGCTCAGCTCCACACTGACTCCAAGGCAGGGTACAATCCAGCTTTAAGTCACCACAACTGTCATGTACTTTTGTTTCAGGCCCTTCCCCCATCACCTTACCTGAACAGATCACTCCAATATCATATTCGTGATTACAGTTGATTTTACCCCATCCAGGATGACTGCAGTCCCAGAGAGATGACTCATTACCATGACAACTGACTCGATACAGCCAAGTTGGTCCAGATCCTTTTCCAAAAGGAGCTTTATTAAGGGCTTTCAGAGCAGACCCACATCCAACCTGCTTACAAACCACCTCAGCACCTTTCATGTCCCAGGTACCACCGCATGCAGTTCCCCATGCATTGTTGTGTTTAACTTCCACTCTCCCAGCACAGGAGTTGCTTCCACTCACCAGCCTCAGCTCATCAGCACCTTAGAAAAGAGCGAGAGCAGTTAGAGAGAGATGCAGATACGTTGCTGTTAATAATCACCCTGGCCTGGACAATATTTCTAAGGGGACATGAGGTTAACTCCCTGCCCCACCAATCAGGCTTATCACCAGGGAAGAAGCAAGGTATTCACAGCAGCAATGCCCTGATAATTTTCTTCCCTTCCATCACCATTCCTACTTCCTGTCCTTTGATGCTTCTCCCCACTGACTCTCTGTAAAACACGCCCCACTTCCTATTGACCATCAGCTCCTCCCTCCCTGTGAAACCACCTATAAAGAAGAATCAGCCATCTTATCTTATTCCTTCTTCCCTCCTGAAAGCTGCTACTGTCCCCTCAGTTCCCACATAATTCATCTTCTTTGGCACCCTCAGTCCCTTTCTCCCCCAGACCTGTGATCGACTAGTTTCAGACCTCTAAATATTTCCCATAAGGGGTTACAGAGACAGGTGTCACATGCACCCCCATACTGTTGTCCTTTGCATTTTCCCATTGTGTGCACCTGACCTCTGCCAGCCTGCTCCATGGGGGCCTTCTGTCTGGTCTGTGGCCTGAGACTGAGTCAGGACAGGGGTAAACTGTACTCCTCTTCCACCAGCATCTGTCCCTAAGGCCAGACTGACTCCTGTCTCTTGGAGACAGAGGGTAAGAAATTATCCTGACAAGAGTTTTCTTAAAACACACACTGCTTGAAAACAATGTCCATGTTTTCACCCCCTGTGTGCGGCACAGCTCTCCTGAGCTGTGTCACCAAACTTCTGCTACCATTCTCTATCCCTTGCTTTTTTAAGTCCTTGATGCTGTCTCTCTAGCGCTCAGCATTTCAGAGTGCTAGAGCTCATCATCACATTATTATCTGTGAGGTCACATCAAACATGTCCACAATTCAGAGTTTGACAATGATCCCTCTGGCAGGGGTGGCTTTTGGGGTAGGCGAAGCAGGAAGCCACCTAGGGCCCCTGAGCAGCAAGGGGCCTCTTCACTTACCTCAAAAGCGGTGTTTGCCTCCCACCCTGCAGAACACATGGCAGGGGGCTGGGGCCAGGGCCAGAGCTGGCAGTGGTGGCAGGGGCCTGTGGGGAGGTGAGGCCCAGGGCCAATTGGGCTGCAGGATCCCTGCTGCTGGGATGGAGAGCATGGGGCAGACTGTGCTGTCCAAGAGGCAGGGCTTCTGGACCAGCTGCTCCACTCCCAGGAGCCCTGCCCTGCGCCTTGCCTTTGGCAGTGGGAGAGTTGGGGCCCCTGGCAGGGCACCAGGGCCATTTTTGGGGCCCCTGGCAGGGAGCTGGGGCCATGGAGGGAGCCAGCCACAAGGAGAAGGGGCTGTGGGGGTGGGGGTGGGGGTTGGGGCCCCTGGCAGGGCTCTGGAGCTGCCCAGGGAACTGGGATGCTGGGGCTACATGGGGGTTTTGGGGGGTCTCTGCAGGGCAGGGGAAGCTGGCTCCAGGGAGCCAGAGCCACAGGGAGGGTGAGGTGTCATGACTATAGGGGGGCACGGAGGCTGGGCTGGGGGCCAGCATTGGGGAACCAGGGTTGTGGGAGAAGGGGGGCTGGAACCAGTGGGGGGAGCTGGGGCTGCAGATGGGGGCGGTTAGCAGTGTAGAGCTGGGGCTGTGGAGGGGGGCTGTGGGGGCCTATAGGGGTACCCCTCAATGGGCCTTTGCCTTGGGCCCCCAATTGCCTAAGGCTGCCTCAGCCCTCTCTCAGTACCAGTGGGAAGCTCGCACACCCTCCTATTTGCAAGAAAATCAATCCAAGGTCACTTTGATGCTCACCAGTCATCCATTGCTCTCCACTACCATTGTTAGATCCCACCCTAAGGCTGGAGAATCTCTGTATCAAGTTTTGTATAAGCTAATCACAGTCTGGCAATACTATGTATTTTCCTCTTGTTAAATTTCTCTGCTCAATTTTCCCTTATAAATTAGGTGAAATATATAATTACTGACAAATTCCAGTCTCTTGATCTCAGGTCCTCTTCCAACATCTACATTAACCATTGAGCTGCTGTTGCTACAGGGTTTAAATGGTGATCTGTTGGGTCTTCTCACCAATTAGGGAGCACACAGTTACTCAGCAAGGCTATAGACTTACAATTTAGTTTGAATCAAGGAAGCTTAATTCCAACAAAATTAGTGCATGGCCACACTAGTTTTCATTGGTTCAAACAAAGGCATTCCCTTAGTTCGATCTAAGGAAAGCCTAGTTCAAGCTTATAAGACCTACCTTAAGTTCAAACTAAGGGTTAGTTTGAACTAACCCAATGGAGCCACGTTAATTTGAACTAATGATTAGTTTGAATTAACACGGCTTGACCTTACTCCCAGGGTGCATGGCACCCTGGAAGGAAGTTCCTGGCCTCCATCACCTGGGGCAAACAGCCCCAAAGGCATACCCTCCACTCAGCCCCGATCTGGCATGGGGTCAGTGAGGCCCCAGTTCACTGGCCAGGTGCTGGGAAAGGACCCCCAATTCCATATCCAGCAGTGCCAGCTGGGTGAGGGGAAAGGACCCCAATGCCCAGCTCTGCGGCGCTGGCCAGGAGCGAGGATGAGGTGCCTGTGCCCAGCTTAGGCTGTACTGGATGGGTGGCAGGGAATGCACCTGCCTGCCCAGCTGTAGCATGTTTTCCAAGCAGTGGAGGAAACATCCCACCCCCTGGTCTTGGGCACACTTGCCAGGCAGGGGAGGAGGCATTCCCTTGCCTGGCTCCGGTCACTGCCCAGCAAGCATGCCCAGAATCGGGTGAGGGGATGCGTTCTCCCCCGCCTGGCAAACACACTACGGCTGGGAGGGAAGGTGCGTTTCCCACCACCTGGCCAGTGCTCCCAGAGCTGGGTGCACCCTACCAGTGCAGCCAGGCCCAGGTGGGGTGTGCTCTGGCTGTGCTGAGCTGGGTGGAGGGGAAAGCATCCATCACCCAGCTCTAGCCTGCTGAACCAGATGTGAGGAAAAGCATCCTGGGCCAGCTCTAGCCTGCTGAACTGGGCGGTGGGGAAAGGCATCCTCCGCCTGGCTCAGCAGCCTAGAGCTGGTTTGGGATGCTTTTCCCTGTGCCTGGCTTAGAGGGCTAGAGCCAGGCAGGGGATGCTTTTCCCTTCCCCAGTTCAGAGGGCTAGGGTCAAGTGTAAGATTAGGTTAGGGCATGGCCCTTCTTGGGGACCATGTTGCCACACCTCCCATGATGTCCCTCTTGTAATTCGAACTAGAAAGTTCTGTCCATGGAAATGCTAGTTCACATTGGTTTTCCTAGTGGGGCTATGTCAGTATGAATTAATTAGTTTGAATTAAGTTAATTCGAAGTAACATTCTAAGTGTAGACATAGCCTGAGGGTTTATTGGGAGCAGCCTATATCATTGGGTTGCTAGGTAGCCAAGCCCAGAGGCAGCTGAGTTCTTGAGACCCCAGAGCACAGTGACTATTATGGGGTTTCCAGGAGTTCTGGATGCACTTCAGTGACCCTCTTGTTGAGGAGATTCATTCTCTGTGACTGAAACAGATTAATAAATTTGGTGTGTCTTCTAACACTTCCCTTCTGGGAATGCACGTATCAGACTTGGGACAAAAATATTGGCTTGAATTTATTTAAGTACTTTTCTGTGGTGCTTCATAGCACCTCCATTCTAACCCCAGAGATGTTGCATTTTTTAATAATGTGAAATCAAGAAACAGAAGAAAGAACAGTAACTTTCTTATGAAGCTGAGAACTCCATATGTAACTTTGGAGACCTTCATGATTCCTTAATTAGGGACAGAATCTTCTGTGAGATTTGTGGTTTCAGCTTCCAAGAGAGATTATTGAAAGAAACAGATCTAAACCTAAAGAAATGCCTCCAAGAACAAAGTCAGTTAAAATGGTCAGGAAAAAGATGAAAACAGTGCCAGCTACTAGTGCAGAACAAGTACTGAGACTCAAACTCATGGATCCCAGAAGCAGGAGAGAGATTGATTGACTGAGAATGCAGAAATGATGGTCTATTTCATATACTGTGGAAAACAATACAAAAGACAGAAATATAAATGCTTAGCCTATTGACACTGATGCAAGGGGACAGGGGAACAGAGCTACTTTATATTCCAGTGCCCTAGAAGTCCCAGCATGGAAAAGAGAATCAGAACACGTAGTGACTAAGGACACAGATTTCCAATGCAGAAGACATCAGCAGTCTTATTTTACCAGAGTTATCCAAGTAAGGGTTGGAGCAACCAGAGGAGCCATAACTGCATTAAAGAGCCATTTGCAGTTTCACTGTACCGGCCGTGTGTACTTAGACATGCATGGCTTAATCTTTGAGACAAGCAAACTCTACTGGCAGGATCAACCAGGTAGCCACACTCCCCAGGATGAAGAGGAGCAGGGGGCCCCACCACGGAGGACTGGGGGTGCCCACCTGTCCAGTGGGCCCCATGGCAGCCTTCCTGGTGGAAGGAGTGGGGCCTGCAGCGCAGCAAAGCAGATTGATGGAGGATGGCAATACCCCCAAGGTCGGCCCGGGCCATCCGACAGGCGGACTGGCGGGAGTGGGGTTTGCTTTGCAGATACAAAGACACTCAATGTACACTCATAAAGGAAAAAGGCTGCCAGCTATTCTACTGCCATTAGAGCAAGGAACAATTCAGTTCCAACTGGATAGCAAAGCCAGCTGCATTACAGTTCCAGGAAAAGTGGTAAACACAATTAGACAGGAAAAATGTGACCAGCTAGAGAGCCTTCAAAGAAGAGTTTCATGACTTGAAGGCGGTGATCAGCAACCAAGTAGTGATGACAAAACCTTCAGATAAACTGAGCATCTGCACAAATTCAAAACCACATAACACAGCACTCAAACAAAGATACCACACATTACCAGCAATGGAGGACATACTACCTGATTTATCCAGGGCAAAAGTGCTCCTTTTTTTCTGATGTGAAGAACAGGTTCTGGCATACTGAAATAAAATATCAAGTGACCTGATCTTTGCCAAGACTTCTGTCTCATATGGCTTGGCACAAATGCCTATAGACATCAGCCCAGCCCCAGAGTTATTCCCGTGTAAACTGAACCAGGCTCAATAGGGACCTCTCAGCACACAGTAGCTGGTGACATTCTTATTGAAGGATAAGATGTCAAGAAAGACGCAATGCAAGACCATGATGCCAAACTGAGACAACTCATAAACAAGCGCTGGGTTAGGACACAAGTTGAAGCTGAAGAGAACTGAGGTTGTCTGCATGAGACATCTGTTGACTCTTGAGGAATTCAGTCATACATGTAGAACTTGGCGTCCATTTAGGAAACGCCAAATCAAGGGATGTGAAGGAGGCTTAATGATTTAGGATGACTTACTATCTTTCAAGATTTTGAGCACATCTATCAGAAGTTTATGCCCCCCCCCCCCCGAAACAGTTAGCACTTGGGTGATCATATTTCCTTAAATGGGATACATGGGGCTGACCTGAGCTGCCTGGTGGATCTGTGTGCCTCAGCCCTACCTCATTTCACAGGGCTGGAAGGGGAATATTTAGGGGCTGGGATCTGGGCAGCCAAGTAGGATGTGAATGTTTGAGTGTGCAGCTCAGAAGCAGATGGTGAAGGCATTGAAATATGATCCAGCTCTTGGTTCATTGGCCTTTAGAGGCTACGATAGCAGAGGGGCAGGTAGGAGGCACTGGGTAGCAAGAAGGACCAACAAGACTCCAGAGAGTCCCTCTGGGGGATGCTGGGATCTGGCAGAAACATGCAGCTGGAGGCAGAATGAAGAGGAAAAAAGGCCAGTTGGGGAAGAAGAAAGAGGCTGGGGGGAGGCTCTGAGGACTGCCTTAGAGAAATGAGCAGTGGGGAGGACTCAAGGCCAGGATGGGGGCTCCAAAAACATTCAGGGGAAGGGGAAAAGACACTGGGCTGTGCAGTTTCAGGGTCTGCTTGGAAGCTGGGCATGAAGGCAGTGTCAGGGACTCCGTGTAAGTAGTATCACACTTGCTGTCTCGGCATAAGTGGATGCTGGGGAACCCAGTCAGGCACTTGCCAACCATGTTGCTTGATAGGACCCAAGGTCCACGAGCTGGAGTTTCATGGCCCAACCATCCCTGCCATCTCCACGGAAACTAGAGAAGGGTTTAATTTATGGCCACAAGAATGCTACCCTGTGATTGGGCTTCAGAGAGAGCACATAACACTTCACTGTTCCCTGACTGGAAGGTTTAGGGCATAATAAAGATGCATGTGCCAGTCTCCTGGAAAGCCTTCTGGTGGGGAGTGGGGCACAGACTTTGGGCTGCCCATGGGAAGAATGGGTAATCCCAACTCCAAAAAATTTTTTAAAAAATGCTGCTACTTGTCCCCTGGAAAAAATTGGGCATTTGTGTCATTTGCTTTTGCCAACCAAACATCAAATGGCAACAACAAATAGGATGCAAATCCAGTTTTGCCAATAAACATCAGGACCCCTGGGAAAAGGCTTAAAAAAAGGACTGTCCCAGCCAAAAAGGAACATGTGGCCACTCTAGGTAATGCACAATAATATAACATGGCAGTGGACAGAACTCCAAGAACAGGCATCTGAAAGAGTAAAGAAAATCACAAGGAACCCATCCAAATGTGTTGTTCATGGCAAAAATGCATTAATGCTGAATTAAGGTTTTTTGGTGGTACACTGTCTCCTTGTGGAATGTTGAGCTGGGCAAAACCCAAACTACTGAAAACCAGGAAATACAGAGTTAAGGTTTCCTGTGCAATCTTAGTTCTGCCCTCTTTCAGCAGTGCCCCAATCAGTATGTCTACACTTGCAATTCAGACTGATTTAAGGATGCTTAAGTTGACCTAAATTACTCCACATACACAATGGCCTTTCATTAAGTTGACTTAAGGGTGTCTTTAAGTTGACTTAATACCTACCAGTACTTAGGTCAACTTAATGGCTAAGTCAATTTGTTAAGTTGACTGAAAACTGGTGAGGATACCCTAGGTCAACTTAATACCCTAAATCGACCTAGGGCAGGGACAAGGGAACCCTGGCTCCCAGGGACAAGGGAGCAGCAGATATCAAGGCCAAGGAAGATGCAGCTCCCTTCTCCCTGGGACAGCAACGTCCCAGGACAAGGGAGCCCCAGCTCCCTTCTTGCCAGGCATCTGTGGCTTCCCGGCAGAAAGGAGTCAAATCAAATCAAATTGAGTCCTGGCTCCCTTCTTCACAGGACGTGCAGATTCCAGGCAAGAATGGAGCTATGGCTCCCTTTTTGCTGGGATTGGGTTGCTGACAAGAAGAGAGCCAGGGGTCCCTTCTGCCTGAAAGCTGCAGGTCCTTGGGGAGAAGGGAGATGTATGGGGCTTCCCAGGCAGGGCTTCAGTGGGGAGGGAATACTCTGTTAGAGCTGCAGCAGCAAGGGAATCCCTTATCACCGTGGCCAGGGCTCCAGAGGCAAAGGAATTCCCAACCACTCCAGCCAGGTCTCCAGCTACACAGCTCCCTTGTGCCAGGGAGTCCCAGCAACTTGCTTGCTTGGGAAGCTCCAGCAGCTCCCTAGTGCCAGGAAGCCCTGGCAGCTCCCTTCTCCCCAGGAGCCCTAGCTCCCTGGCAAGAAGTTAGCTGAAGCTCCCTGCCAAAAAAGGAGCAGCAACTTCCTGGAGAGAAGGGAGCACAAACTACCTTCTTGCTAGGACCTGTGAGGGTCCTTTCTCTTCTCCCCTGGACCAGTGAGGGTCCCGGGAAGAAGGAAGCCTGCCCTCCCTTCTTGCCATGATCCACGGGTCCCTTCTCAGTGGGGACCTGCACGTCATGCTGAGAAGGAAGCCATAGGTCCCGTCTCAGCAGAGATGCGTGTCCCAGCAAAAAGGGATCTGCGGCTCCCTTCTCTGTGGGGTGCTGTGGCTCTCCACCATGTCTACTCTTGGAAAGTTCAGTCAACTTAGTTTTTCATGTGCAGGCTTACCCAATATGCCTTGTTAACACACATAGTTTTACTCTGCCAACCCCACAGTTGCTGAAATAGGAAAGATCTTCACTTTCTTTTACCCAACACTCACTAACCCACGGGATGCTATTAGTAAGACCAAATTGCTTGATTTTTTTTAGCATTTCCCTGCTGCAGAAGCCTAGTTGTTCATTAGTTGCAAAGTCAATATATATTTTCTAGTCATCCATGAACACTCCAATTTCCTGACTGATGTTCTTCCAACATTCATTAATAACTTTCATATTTATGCTGTAGCAAAGATTCAGATGCTTAGCTGAATCAGAGAGGCAACTGAGGCATACCTCCAGATGTGGGACATACCACATATGAGGTTTACACAATGAGAAAGGCCTAGATTATTTCTGCCCATGTGAATCAACATAATTCCTGGTAGACCACAGTTTCTTTAGTCAATGGTTAGATGCTGCAGGGCAGGCACACTTAGGGTATGTCCACATAAGTCTTTTATTTTAAAACAGCACTGGTTGTTTCAAAATGAAAATAATATCCACACTACGTTTTCTTATTTCAAACTGACAGGCTCTGTCATTTCGAAATAAGAACCATCATTTCAAAACAGCTTAAACCCCATTCACTGCGAAACAGCTGTTATTTCAAAATGGTTATTTTGAAATAACACCGTTTGGACATGTTGTTTCGAAACAACACCATTGTTTTGAAACAACATGTCCAAATGGCCTTATTTTGAAATAACCATTTTGAAATAACAGCTGTTTTGAATGCAGGCTTTCCCTTAATGCAAATTAACATTCTCTTAATTCAAAATAATGATGTATGTACGGACATAGCCAGGAGGTCATTTAGTAACCCCCCCTCCTCAAAGCAGGGCCAGCCACAATTAAATCAGCCCAGTCACAAATTTGTCAAGATAGGCCTTAAAAATCTCTAAGCATAGAGATTCCACCACCTCTTTACGTCTCCCATTTCAATGCTTCGTCTCTTTCCTTGTGAAAAAGTTTTTCTGAATATCTAAGCTAGACCTTCCCCAGTGCAATTTGAGACTATTCCTCCTTCTTCTGTCATCTCCCACCACTAAGAATAGTCTAGCTCTATACTCCCTGGAACTGCCCTTCAGATTATTGAAAGCTGGTATCAAATCTCTGCACACTCTTCTCTTCTGCAGACTAAACAAGCCTAGTTCCCTCAGCCTCTCCTCATAAGTCATGTGCTCTAGCCTCTTACTCATTTTTGTTGCCCTCTGCTTGACTCTCTCTAATTTGTCCACATTCTTTCTATGCTGGGAGGCCCAAAACAGATCACAATGCTTCATATGCGTCCTTACCAGTGCAACATACTCAAGGTTGTTTGTATTAGAAACATTTAGCAGGACAAGAAAGTAATGATGACTGTAGAGCTGGCTTGATATGAATGATTGGCTATGGGTGTGATGATCGCCTAACAGAATCTGGTCTGATGTGCCACTGTGCCTCCCAGATCACACACTCTTGGAACCCAACTTTGCCAGGTAGTCCCACACTCCTGGGTCAGTCCACAACAGCCTCCTCTGTGTAATCAGTCCCAGGCAGTGGCTGGGCACTCACGAACCACTCAGGAAATGATTTCACAGCAAGCACCTTGAGTCCCAGATGCCACACCAGGAACTTCGATCCTACAGGGATTGGGACCTTTCCCTGATCACCGCATGCTCATACACATTGGTCCGTCAATTTAACGAACAAACTGACATACAAACAGCAGTTGCTCCCAGTTAGGTCCACACCCCCTCTAAAATCCATATAGTTTTGGATAAAACAAACAGTAATTTATTGATTAAAAGATGATCTTAAGTGAGTATGCAGCTAATTAATGCACAGTCAAATAACTAATCTGTCAGGAGTTAACCACTAAGACACAAAAGGAAATGTGCATTCTAAGCTAAAGTTTACAGTTGTAGTCTATTTAGCTGATGATGGTTTTACAGCCGTTCTTCGGGCAGGCTATGGAGATGTTTCAAGATGGAGTTTCTCCGGAAAAAGACTATAACAGTTCACAGCATGACTATTACTCTTCTTGAAAACTCCTTCACTTCCCCTCCTTGTTTTCAGATCATTCTCTCTGTTCTGAATGGTTGGGTGATCTCCTTCTCTCCAGCCCAGGTGCTACAAACATTTAGCTAGTCCACTGTCATACATATTATTTTTCTGGCTGCATACTTGCAGCCCTGACTGTATATGTGCTGGGAGACAATCCTGCTTTTCTGTCCTCTTCCCTGAGCCATGTGAAACCCACAGGAACGTATTTCACTTCTGTATGCATACATGATGCTGCAGGAAACATGCTACCATAACAGTAACATAGAGTATGTTGTAAGCATCCAAAAAAGATCTTGTATGGCATATTTTGTATTAAATCACAGAACTACATTGCAAAATTGCACAATTACATAGAACAAAAAATTTACACTGATCATACCATAGGAGCATGGGGGGGGGGTACATCCCGTGATATTGGCTGAAGCCCCATTTCTCAGAAAGCATAACTGGGATGGTAAATTGCTCAGCAGAGTACAGATAGAATTTCAGTGCTAGCTTAAATAAGAGGGAACACTCAGAGAACTATCTGTAACGAACAAGATAAGCCTAGAATGCATGAAGGTAGATTATGGGTTTGTCACATGATGCACCCTGGAGTACGATCCGTATAACTTTTCTGTTCACTTTTGCCATGTTATTATGTGGTTTAATGCAAATATACCATGCAAGGTTCCCTCTTTGAATGCTTATATCATGCTCTGTATTACTGTTATGATGTCATGTTTCCTGCAGCATCATGTATGTGTACAGATGTGAAATGTTCCCATGTATTTCACATCATTCATGGTGAAGGCAGACAGTCAAAGCTGTCTTCCAGCCAGCACTGCAAGCACACATTGAGAGAAAAAAGAATGACAATGTCGTAGCTGCATGTCCCAATGACAATGGGCTAGCTAAATGTCTGTAGAGGTGGAACTCTCTCACACCTTCTGAACAAAAAGAATAATGTGGTAGAAAGGAGGAGGAGTGAAGGGGGTGCAGTAAAAAGACAACACTTTGACCTCTTAGAGGATTTTTGCCAGAGAAACTCCATCTTGAAACATCTCCATTTATGTGCAGGGACCGGGACCTGCCAGTGGAGGAGCAGAGACTGGCTATGTCTGCAATGTGGATTAAACCACAAAAAGCGAAGAGTCTTGTGGCACTTAAAGACTAACAGATTTATTTATCGCATGAGCTTTCAGGGGAGAAAATCCCACTTTGTCAGATGCTTTGAAAAGGGGGAATTTACAGAATGGGATGAAAAAATGCAGGGGAGTGTGAGACATGGGATCAGGTCATACCGCAACAGCAAATCAGAGCATTTGTAAAGATTAAAACTCTAGAAACAAGCACTCCATCCTCATAGAGATAGCCACAGGCTGCAAAACCAATATGACCAAATTTGAGTGGTGAACTAAACATAACTTTAGTAGTGATTTTTATGTTAGAATGTGTCTTACATCTTTTATTTGGTAGTGCTTAACTCCTAACTGCATAACTAATGGATTGTGCATTGATTTTGCTATATACTCACTTAAAATAATAATTTAATCTATAGATTAATGTTTCTTTTATCTAAACCTGTGTGGATTTTAGAGAGTGTGAAAAAGCAAAAGTTGTTGGCATTTCTGTTTTTGTTAAATGAATGGAATCAGTGTATATGAGCTCGCAGTGATCTGGCAAGGCCCCGGTCCCTGCAAGACAGAGGCTCCCAGTGTGTTGTATCTGTGGGCTGGGGATGCTCACTCGGGGACTGTCTCTTGAGTGGATGGAGAGCTCACAGCAACTGCCTGGGACCGATTACACACAGGATGCTGGTGTGAGCTCACCAAGGAGCAGGGGTCCATCTAGCAAAGTTTACTAAGTCGGGTTCTAGTAGTGGGCAACTGGGGAGACAGCATGGCACACCACACCAGAGACCAGTAAGAGACCATTACAATGTTGTACACACTTGCCACATGGACACAGCATTCTGAAAAAGGATTGGTTAAATAATCAAGCCAATTCTAAAAGCTGTGATGTAAAGTATAATAATGCATTTTATGTCTAAATGTATATAAAGGAAAGGGTTTTCAGTATAACTTTGGATCTCTGGGGTACTCTCCATCCATCCCCTGCATTGTAGCCTTGCTGTACACTGAATAAAGATAAATGAGTAATGAAATTCAGGATTGAACTGAGCTCTTGGAAAAGCAAATGGAAGAGATCTTTGAAGCATTCAAAACAATTATGTTCTTGTCTCATTCAGAATCAAATTAAAGGCAAGAAAAGCAATGTTGTAACCAGCTACTCTTAATACTCAAACCAGACAGTTTATCAGTGGAATCCACAGCTACCTTCTTTCTCTCCAGGTTACAATCAGAACTGTAACTAGTAATTTCGGTGCCTGACGTAAGGACACCAGAAGTGCCCCTCTATCCCCCAGCCCTGATCCAGACCAGGGCCTGATCCTACTGAGATATTTTAGAGGGCAGAGGGGATGGATCTGGCTTCCTGCAGCAGCTGCAGCCAGACAAGCTGAGAAGCTGCCGCTGGCAGCAATCTGAATCTGCCTCCGCTCACCCGCGTGGCTTGCCGGTGGTGGCAGAAGCTTCCCTGCTTGTCTGGCAGCACATGGGGACAGACCTGGATCCCTGCAGCCTGCCGGTGGTGGCAGAAGCTTTCCACCCCTGCTGGCAGACAAGGGAAATCTGGATCCATCCCCAGCTGCTGCCGGATGAGCTGGGAGGCTTTCTCTGGCACAGGCAAGCTGTGTGTGTGGGGGGGGGGGGAGCAGGATCTGGATTGCTGCTGGCGTTGGCTGCGAAATTTTAGGGGACTCAGGGGACAGATTTGGCTCCCCGTGGCAGCTGGGAATGGATTTGGATCCATCCCTAGCTGCTGTGGGAAGCCAGATCCATCCCCTCCTCCCTCTAAAAGTCCCCGCCTGTGGCCTTGCCCCATTCGCCCCAGCCTAGTTACAGCTCTGGGTACAATTGATGCCAATTGCAGCTAAAGGGAGTCACTCTGATTCTGTGGGGGCCCACAGATTTCTGATGAAGCATTGGCCATGCCATGTCAGTCTGTTACCCAGGAATCCCACTGTAATTTGCTGCTGTTTCACTGCCATAAAGTTGTTTTTTATCACAAGATCAAACTCCAGCTAACTGTAGTTGAACACAGATGCCCAACCTTTTCAGACCAGGGACCACACTGGAAATTTTTCTTGCTCTGAGAGCCAAAGGTCTCTTGCACCTGCAAGCCAAACCTACATTTGGCCTCCCTCTTGATCTCACCTCCCTGCACACAACAAGAGGGGTTCCAGCATTGACCTCCAGCTGCCCTGGGAATGGGGTTCATATTTGTGGGGAAGTAAGGTGGTTTCGACGCAGGGCTGTGGATGAGGGAAGGGGCAGGAAGTGGTGACATAGCTGGGGGAAAGGCAGTGCTGGCAAAGAGACAAAGGGAGGAAGCTGGGGAGGGAAGAGGAGAGGAAGCTGGAAGTAAGGAGGCCTGCTGCTCAGCCGTCCCAGCTGGCTTGGCTGGAGATGGAAGTAAGAAGCAGGGAAGGGTGGTGTAATAATCTTGGGGAGGAAGAGGTTAACACCCTGGTCAGTGTATCCCAGGGGAGCCAATAGGAACAAAACACAGGTTTTTTAATTGGAGCAGCAGCCTTGCCTGTTTCTGTTTGGTGGCAGCAGAGCTCCTGATAGGATCAGGAGGAGGCCAGGTAGAAAGGCCTGAAGAAGGATCTAGCAACATTTTGCCAAGGGGTAAGCTCAAGTTTGTAACTGACCAGGCATGAGTAGAAAAGGGAATGTTTAACTAGACTCGGTCAGGGTATTTCTTTGTTTAGGTTTGTATTTTGATTCCTCTGTGCTGAGCACATGTACCCCCTCCCTACCTAAGTTAAATCCCAGAGAAGCTACTCTCTGTGTTTCTTAGATGTTCTTCTAATTAAAAATTTTACTTTTTTAAAGTAAGCTCTGGTTCTGTATCCTAAAAGGCAAGAGGTTTGTGTGCATTTGCCTCAAAGTGCACAGCCAGTTACTAAAGGGGATTTGGTCCCAGTTTCAGCTGATATCCCAGATGGGGTTCAATCACTCTGCTGAGGGAGGAATAAAAGTGATTGATTCTACCTCATGGGAAGAAATTCCCAAGTGCACCTTCCTGGGTTCTCAGGAGGCTTTTGCATGTGTGTGGTGACAACAATACCAATCCAGGGCCAGGAAATTGGTGGCCTTGGAGAGTTTTAAGACCAGGTTTTAGGTCAGTGGGTTTTAAGACCTGTTGTAGGGCCCCACCTTCTGCACTCAGAGTTTCAGAATGGGGAAACAGCCTTCACAGGTGGCATAGCTGGCAAGGGTGGCACAGACAAGAGACAAGGCTGAAGAGGGAAGATGGGTGGAGGTTAAGGGCTGGATGTGAAGGGAAGCTGCTGATCTGCACCCCTCCTCTAGCTGACTCTGCCATGGGGGAAGGGAGAGGTAGGGAAGGATGGCATAGCTGTGGGTGTTGGGGGGCTGCTCTGCCCTGCCAACTGGCCCCAAACTCCACGCCATCCACCCCTCCAGTTGGCTCTGAGGCTGGAGAGGAGGAGCTGGGCTGTCTCAGGGCTAGAGAGAAGGGGATGTGAGGGGGGCTGTCAGCCAGCTGAGCCTACTGCTTTTCTCTCCTGGTCAGCGGGCTCTGGGGTTGGAGGTAGGGACCTGCTGCTCTGCTCCACTCCACCCCACCAGTCAGCTCTAGTTCTGGGGCTGAGCCAACTCAGGGCTGAAAGAGGAGAGGAAGGGGGCCTGACCTGCTGGTGGGCTCTGATACTGCTGCTCCACTCCACTCCACCAGCCAACAGGCTCTGGGGCTACAGGAGAGGGGCTGGACTACCTTGGGGCTAGTGTGGAGCTGGGGCTACTGCTACTCCCCACAAGCTGGCTAGAGCTTGCTGTTGCTGCTCCCTCTTGACCCTCTGGAGCCAGCTCCAGGGCCAGGTTGGAAAGGAGGGGCTGCTTCTACTCTGCTATCTGGTAGCCCTCTGCCGGCTTGGGGATGGAGAGGAGGGGTTGGGACAGCTTGGAGCTGGAGCTGGAGCAGAGGCAAGGTTCATACTGCATCCTCAAGGGCCAGACTGCAGCCTTTGGCAGGTGGCAGTCCAGCCCCCAGATAGTGCATTGGGCAACCTGTATTTGAATATCTTTGTAAGTTCAGATACAAACCCCACATTAACTGTTCTTTAAAATACTCTTGCTCTGGAATTCCCAGCAACTACATTCTCAGGCAGTGAGAGGCTGCTGAGCTATCTGCGATCTGTAAACACCAGCTGTTACATCAAAGTTTGTCTCTGGCAAAATATCTGAGGTTTCTAAAACCTGATTTTCATCTCTAACATCACCTGTTAATACCTCAGCTACAGAACAACAGTGTCTCAGACTGCAGCAACTCGTAGAAGCAGGCTGCTACTCAACAGCTCAATGTCCTCACAAGTGGATAATTGAAACACTGATGAAGCTGGCCTGGCATGCTGGACATGCATGGAACACCAGTGTTTTTCTAACCTGTGTGGATGATGTATCTGGAGTTATTCACAGCTTCCAAACTCAGGCACAGTGCTGTACAGGAGGCTGAGGCTGGAATTCAGAGTACAGAAGCCTACTGTGCTTTTCTTAAGGTAAGTTTGTTAATCAGGAGTTTCTCAGCAGTGAAGCGATTTGGTCACTAAAACCAAAGATAGCCTCACAGTGCTACAAGAATGGGGTATTTTATAAAATGCATGTAGTCTGGGAGTGGGTCAAATCTACAATTAGGGGGAATATATAAATGTCCTCAGAATTTCTTACAGGAGATAATAAGAAACACAACTTTACTTTAATACAACTGCTTGCATTTGCCCTTCCTTTCACTGACTTCTACATTAAACCCCCATTTCTAGTGGATTTAGAACTCCTTTCCTACTTTTTGTCTTCCCAGGTGAAGTGCAATAAAGCAGGCTCTTACCCATGGTGTCCTGGAAAAAGAGGAGAAACCAAAGCAGCTGAGTGAAGAGATGTCCTTTCATTGCCAGCCAGATTTGTTCACTCCTGATACTAAAATAAAACACTCTAGCAGGTTCTGTTGTGTCCGACAAGCGATAACAAAGGAGTGGAAGGGAACTATATAGATTCAGTGGCTGTCATCAGCTGCCAGAAGGAACCAATAGAAAAAACATTCACCTTTTTAGACATTATCAGAGGGTTTATCAAAAACTTCATGCAGCTAAAACACCCAATCCAATTCTAAAACTCCAGCCGTGACCTTATATGAGTTACAAGTCCGCTTCTGATGTCACGTTCACTTCAGTCTCAGATCACTAGGTAACCGCCTTCCATGATGCAGGGTAAAAGAGGGCAAAAAATGATTCTGTCTTATTGTGCAAATAAATGTGAAGTTTTGAAACCTGTTTATTTAATAAACTACTTAAGAAAACAAATCTAGCAGAAAAGAAAAAGAAACCTCAAAAAGTCTACCCCTCAGAGCCAAGTAGCTAGTTGCTGGGCCACTAACCTCACAGAGCTAGGAAGTTACCACTAGCATCAGCTCTATCTGAACAAGAACAACCCCTGCTCCTTCAGTGGTGCCCAGAGTGCTCAGCCCTAGCCTATACTAAAAGAGCTCTTCAGCAGCAATTGACAGCAGATACACAAGGCACATACCAAAGGGGCAGCCGTGTTAGTCTAGTTCAACAGAAGAAGCAAGGAGTCCTGTGGGAGCTTTTGTGGGAGAAAATCCCACTTCATCAGATGCTGTGAGGTTTTTCTCCCATGAAAGCTCATGAGATAGATAAATCTGTTAGTCTTTAAGAGCCACAAGACTCTGCTTCTTTTTCAAGGCACGTAAAATACCTTGCATATCTGCCGATAACTAACTAAACCAGTGCTATATACTAGGGTAAGCTGACTGCAAATGTCTTGTGGTTGGCTTATAGCAGCTTCAGTTCTGGGGCTGGAGTTACTGTGGTGATTTCCAGAGTGATTCAGCCGGTTTATACTGACCACTGAATCACACCCTGAAAATCATGCTGACAGCGGCGATTCCCCTCAGTTCTTCTTCAGGGGAGCGAGAACAGTGGCAAGTTTGTGCTAGGAGTGTGTAATGGAGCTTTCTTCATCAATGGCAGCAGTGCCACTGGGGGGCATCTAACTGGGAAAGAACCTGTTGTTTGTGGCCAGGGAGCACACACTGTCAGAGTCTGGCCTTCATAAGATGCAACTGGCAAAGTGCCAGAAATGCCCATGTTTGAGCTGCCCAGGGAGAGAAGGTCTGTTCTGGCGGGAAGGGGGCATGAGGCTGGGGTAGCACAAAAGCCCCCACACCTACCCAGCATGTGGCGCCCTTCAGTCCATCTGCAGCAGCCCAGCCCCATCTGGGACAGAGCAGCCTCACCCCGCCCCCCTCCGACAGAGAAGGGAAGGGGTGGAGGCTGAGTCTGCCCTTACTGATGGGCAGGGGAATGCTGAGGGGTGCCCCTCATCCCCCCCCTGCATCCTCTGCCCCCCCATGAAGGGCCGTTCGGGGCCACCAACACCCCAATACTTACCAGCTGCTGCTCCAACAAGGCACCAGTTTCAACATGGGGCAGTCTCAAGCCCCCCCATTGGGGGGCCACCAGGCTGCCCATTCACAATGCAGGACAGGTGCAGGAGGATCTGCACTCATGTGAGCCCCCTGCACCCCACCTCCTGCACCTTTTGAAGAGTCATCCCAGTGTCCCTGACAGCACGGCTCCCAGGGGCCTGTCCCCCATTCTTCCTCAATAAGACACTGTCCTGTGTGCAGGGTCAGCCAATCCTCTTCCAGACTGGCCAATCTCCAGAGATCAATAATCCTGAGTCAGTTTCATTCCCCCCGCCCCCATCATGAGCTTGACCCAAAGTACCATAATAAAGAAAAAGAGAGACTACATATACTGTGTGTGTTTTGGTCAGTTTTTTGACTGTTGCAGTCTGCCTGCCCATCCCCAACGTGTGAGCGATAGTTACTGTTAACCATCTCCCAAATTTCTAGGAAGAAGTAATTTTAGCTTCTGTTCCAGGAGTGCTTATCCCCACATCTACCAGTTCCCCTCCCAGCAATGACTTCCCCCTAGCCAGCGCCTGGGATTTTTCATCATCTCTCCAGGCCCAGGGTTGCATTGGGGTTCCCCTTCCATCATCCAGGATGGAGGGGACAGCTCAGGAGGCTCTAAGCTCCACACTACTCTTACCCAGGCTAGTGCCGTGGGGCAGGAGAAGGAGAAAGTGACTCTCCCCCCATTCCCATCCCATGGGAAGAGGCAACAGAGTTACCCTTCCCTGCTGGGCTCTTTAGCATCCCTCTCTCACTCTCCCATGAGAATGACTTCATGTTGTTGGGTAGCGGGGAGGGTTCTCCCTGCAGCAGCTCTGACTGGTTGTTCTGCTCAGAAGGCAGGCAGGTTCAGGCATCTCACATTATCCCCAGGCTGGGCCCCATTCCCACTCCCACTGAAATCTCTGGAATCCTTGGGGGCATCTCACCAGTGCTGTGCTGGATGCTCCAAGGCTATGCCTTCAGACCAGGTGTCCTGGGTCTGCAGCTGCCCCAGCAGAGCACAGGACTCCTCTAGGAATGGGAGTGACCATATCACATTACTGATACCACAAGCAAGGGGGAACAGCCAGGTGGGGACAGTTGCCTAGTCAGAGGGGAGCAAGAGTAGCCCTAGGGTAAATCTCTGGTCAGAGCCCATTTGGGAGATGAGAGGACAGGATCAGAAAGATCCTGCTCACATCCCACCATCCATTATGGTGAGGAACTGTTATGCGGTGCTGGACACAATGAAGGAGGTAGACGAGATGCCACCCACCCCAGAGGCTGGGCAGATCACAGCCACCTCACCTAAGAGGAAACATAGGGTTGTGTTGATTGGGGACTCACTCCTGAGAGGAATGGAGGCACCCATCAGTCACCCTGACAAGACCTCTAGGGAGGTACGCTGCCTGCCAGGTGCCTGTATCCGAGACGTTACGGAGGGATTGTCAAAAATCATCCGCCCCTCAGACTACTACCCCATGCTTCTTATCCATGTGGGTACCAATGATGCTGCGAGAGGTGATCCTCAGCAGATCAAAGGTGACTTCAGGGCTCTGGGAGCGAGGGTGAAGGAGTTTGGAGCACAGGTGGTGGTCTCCTCGATCCTTCCAGTCAAGGCTAGAGGCCTGAGAAGAGACAGATGCAACCTAGAGGTGAATGCCTGGCTGCGAAGATGGTGTGGTCAGGAGGGATTTGGTTTCCTTGACCATGGAGTCTTGTTTCAGGACAGAGGATTGATAGGCAGAGATGGCCTTCACCTGTCCAGGGAGGGGAAGAGCGTGTTTGGGCACAGACTGGCTGACCTAGTAAGGTGGGCTTTAAACTAGGTTCAACGGGGGAAGGAGACCAAAGCCCACAGGTAAGTGACAATGTGGGGGATCTGGGGGAAGGGATGGAACTTGGGGGGTGCTGGGACTGTAGCACCAGGAGTAAAAGAGAAGGTAGTTGGAACATGGGGGGGGGATCAAATAATTGTCTTAAATGTTCCACTGAAGCCCCAATGCTTGAGGAGAGTGGGGGAGGAGAACTCCAAGAAAAAATGAAGAAAAAAGGAATAACGGAGACGTGGTGGGATAGTCTGCACGAGTGGAGCTCTGCCATGAATGGGTATAAACTGTTCAGGAAAGACAGGCAGGGAAGAAGAGGGGAAGGAGTAGCATTATATGTAAAAGAGCTCTATGACTGCTCAGAGCTCCATTATGGAAGGGGAAGCGTGCCAGTAGAAAGTCTGTGGGTTACATTGAGAGGGGAAAGAAACAAGGGGGATGTTGTGGTGGGTGTCTGCTATAGACCACCAGACCAGAAGCAGGAGGTGGATGAGGTGTTCTATGGACAACTAGTGGAAGCTTCTAGATCACAGGCCCTGGTGCTGATGGGGGACTTCAATTACCCTGACATCTGCTGGGAGGCCAATACAGCAGTGCATGGGCAATCCAGGAAGTTTTTAGAGAGTGTTGGGGACAACTTTCTAGTACAAATGCTAGAGGAACCAACTAGGGGCCTTGCATCTCTCAACCTGCTGCTCACAAACGGAAGAATTGATCAGGGATGTAGAGGTAAATGGCAAACTAGGCAGTAGTGAACATGAAATGGTTGAATTCAGGATGCTGATTAAAGGAAGGAAGGAAAGAAGCAAAACACAAACCTTGGACTTCAAAAAAGCAGATTTTGGCTCCCTCAGGGAACTGATGGGCAGGATCTCTTGGGAAGCTAATCTAAAGGGGAAAGGCATCCAAGAGAGTTGGTTATATTTTAAAGAAACCTTGCTAAGGGCACAGGAAGTTGCCATTCCAATTAGGAGAAAGAACAAACATGTGAGGCAGCCAGAATGGCTTAGCCGAGACCTCTGCTCTGAGCTTAAACAAAAAGGAAGCATACAGGAAGTGGCAGCTTGGTCAGATGACCAAGGAGGCATATAAAGATATTGCTAGGGACTGCAGGGATAAAATCAGAAAGGCCAAAGGACAAATGGAGCTGCGGCTAGCGAGGGATGTAAAGGATAACAAGAAGGGGTTCTACAAGTATGTTAATAACAAGAAGAGGATCAGGGATGGTGTAGGCCCCTTGCTGAATAGCGCAGGCATACTTGTGACAGAGGATGAGGAAAAAGCTGAAGTGCTCAATGCTTTTTTTGCTTCAGTTTTCAAAGGCAGGGTCAGCTCCCAGCCCACTACCATGGGTATGGCAGATTGGAGAGAAGAAGAGAGGCCCTTGGTGACGGAAGGTCAGGTTAGGGACTGCTTAAAGAAGCTGGATGTGCACAAGTCCATGGGGCCGGATGAACTGCATCCGAGGGTGCTAAGGGAATTGGCCGATGAAATAGCAGCACCACTGGCCGTTATCTTTCAAAACTCATGGAGAATGGGGGAGGTGCCAGAGGATTGGAAAAAAACAAATGTAGTGCCTATTTTCAAGAAAGGGAAAAAGGAGGATCCGGGGAATTACAGACCAGTCAGCCTCACCTCAATCCCTGGAAAAATTATGAAGCAGATTCTCAAAGAATCCATCCTCAAACACTTAGAGGAAAATAAAGTGATCAGGAATAGTCAGCATGGATTTACTAAGGGTAAATCATGCCTGACCAATCTCATTTCCTTCTATGAGCAGATGACTGGTTTTCTGGATGCAGGAAGAACCGTTGATGTGATATACCTTGATTTTAGCAAGGCTTTTGATACAGTTTCCCACAGCATTCTCATTGGCAAATTAAGGAAGTATGGATTGGATAGGTGGACTATAAGGTGGATAGAAAACTGGCTAGATCAATGGTTTCAGCGTGTAGGAATCAATGGTTCCATGTCTAGCGGGCAACCAGTAACGAGTGGTGTGCCCCAGGGGTCAGTCCTGGGGCCGGTTCTGTTCAACATTTTCATCAATTATCTGGATGATGGAATAGACTGCACTCTCAGTAAGTTTGCGGATGACACCAAGCTGGGGGGAACAGTAGACATGTTGGAGGACAAGGACGGGATTCAGGGAGACCTAGATAAATTGGAACAGTGGGCCAATAGAAATCTTATGAGGTTCAATAAGGAGAAGTGTAAGATCCTGCACTTGGGACGGAAAAACCCCATGCACTGCTACAGGCTGGGAAACATTCAGCTAAGTAGCAGCACTATAGGAAAGGACCTGGGGGTCATGGTGAATGGGAAGCTAGATATGAGTCAGCAGTGTGCTCTTGCGGCCAAAAAGGCCAATGGCATACTCGGCTGAATCAGAAAAAGTGTTGCCAAGAGATAGAGGGATGTGATCGTTCTTTTCTATTCTACACTGGTGAGGCCACATATGGAATACTGTGTCCAGTTTTGGGCTCCCCACTACAAAAAGGACAGGGACATGCTAGAGAGAGTCCAGCGGAGGGGATCCAAAATGATTTAAGGGCTGGAGCACAAGCCCTATGAGGAACAACTGAAAGCATTAGGCTTATTTAGTCTGCAGAAGAGAAGATTGAGGGGGGATTTGATAGCAACCTTCAACTACTTGAAGGGATGCTCCAAGGAAGATGGAGCTTGATTGTTCTCGGTAGTAACAGAGGACAGAACGAAGAGCAATGCTCTCAAGTTGCAGTTAGGGAGATCGAGGCTGCATATTAGAAAAAACTTTTTTACTAGGCGAGCGGTGAAGCCTTGGAATGAGCTGCCGAGGGAGGTGATGGAGTCTCAATTTTTGGAGATGTCTAAGGCCCGGCTGGACAAAACCATGACTGGGATGGTTTAGTGGGAGTGGTCCTGCCTCTGGCAGGGGGTTGGACTAGATGGCCTATGAGGTCCCTTCCAACCCTATGATTCTGTGATTCTAAATCTAGATATGAGCAGTGGTTGTGGAGCTCTGGGAAAGTTGGGGGCGGGGAGCTAAAGAGAGAAGCTGGGGGAATCCCGCTGTGGAGGTGAAAAAGGGACACTATTTCTGCACTTAACAGTTTCACAATAAGGGACTTCAACTCTCCCCTTTGGTGTGTGAGCACTTTATGAAACTAAGAAAGGGAAAACTGAAGTGGAGTGTCAGCACTATCATGCCATGTGGGGCTCTGTCAGTCTGTGCCCTGTGAGATGACTGATCTGGGGTCAGATGCTTGGCATGAAGTCCTGAAACTTTCTAAATCCACTGCCATAATACAATGAGTCCCGCTATTAAAATAAAAAATGTTTTGGACTTTGCCTTATAAGTAGAATATGGAGTTGATTCAAATTTTTGCTTCTGACTATGACTAGTTCTATAACCATTCCCTGTTTAAATTTCCCATTTACTCTTGTGCAATGATACATTTTAATACTTATCACAGGAGTGTGGCTAGTCTTTAAGAGCTACAGGACTTCTTGCTTGTTTTGCTGAACTAGACTAACACAGCTACTCCTTTGGAATTTTAATACTTGACTCGGCTTGCTTCCCCACCACCCCAAATAGAGAAGAACCTCCCTCAAAGACTCTTTCAGGCTGGCTTTATTTGACAGACAGCAAAACACCAAAGAGATCAGTGTGAAGCCCTCATGAGTGAGAGGAACAGCATGGGCTTCATTCTGTGCTCCCAGTCTAGCCCATCTTGGCGGAAGTCAGGGATACGCATCATATTGGAAGGTGCAGAACACAGGCTGCATCTACATTGCTTAGCATTTTCAAAAAAACTTTTTTTCAAAAAAAATAAATTTTGAAATATATTCAAAATAATTATCTAGAAATAACTTTTTTCCAAAATGCTATTTTGGGAGAATGGTCCAGGGATCACTCCTTGTCCCAAAACGCCATGTTTTTTTTCCCTGAAAGTGAAAGTCTACCCTGGACTTTCTTTTTCAAAAAAAAAAAAAAGAAAGGCAATGGAAAAGATAGGCAGGCTTTTTCAAAAAAAAGGCTTTGCTGCTTCTGTCAATGGCTTTTTTTTTTTTTTTTTGAAAAATCTATGTCGAAAAAAGGCTTTTTAGTTTGAAAAAGCTGTTGGTTTAGTATTTTCAGAAAAGCTTGCCGGTATCTCAAAATACAGGCGTGCTTTTTTGGCAATGCTAAACCTCATTACATTTAGGGGGAAAAAAAAGCTTTTTTAGGGGTAGCTTTTTCAAAAAAAGCCATCGCCGGATGTGGCAAAGGTTTTTGAAAAAGCTTGCCTATCTTTTCCATTCCTTTCTTTCTTTTTTTTTTGAAAAGGAAAGTCTGGTGTAGACTTTCATTTTCAGAAAAAAATAAGCCATGATATTTTGGGACAACGAGCCAGTCCCTGGGATGTTCCCCCGAAATAGCATTTTGAAAAAAGTTATTTCAAGGTAATTATTTTGAATCTATTTCAAAATATATTTTTCGAAAAACGTTTTTTTGAAAATGCTAAGCAATGTAGACATAGCCACAGAAGGGAGAATTGTACCAGTACTCACAGCACAGGAGGGCAGGTGTGCAACACGCTGAGGTAACACAACCTCATCCCTCAGCTTGTGACTCCTGAGAAGTTTGTTTACTTCATTTCCTTTCGCTTAGACCTCTGGTGCTCTGGGGTCATAGCTAAGGCTGGAGGGTGCAGATCCTCTTCCTATTTCATCATCACCCCATAATTCTTCAATGATTTCACTGCACAATGTACTTTCCCCCCACACACGGCTCAGTACAGGACCTCAGCTAGATGTTCTGAGTCCCTCTCTTGTTATGTGGTTTCCAGCTCCTGGCCAGGAATCTGGAATGGGGCATCCCCAGCACTTTGCAGCTGTCAGCATGGAGTCAATGCCAGTGCTCACTCAGCCAGAGCTCACTGCCTAAACCAGGGGTCTGCAACCTGCAGTTCTGGAGCTGCATGGGGCTCTTTGGCTGCCTCCTTGAGGCTTCAGGCTCCTGGCTCCAGGCCCTCACCCCCTGCCCCGCCATCACTGGGGACCCCGTGGGTGGTCCACTCCTAGATCTGATTCCCACACTTGCCACCAGGGGATGCTGCAGAAGGCCTGGTTCTGGGCTCCTCCTCCTGCCAGGAGGCCCTGTGGCATGTGCCCTAGCCCAGCTCACCTGCCCTCTACCAGGAGGTTACACCCACTGCAGCTCTCAAAACACTTGGTTATTGAAGAAATTTTTAAAAATTGCTCTTCGTATCCTTTGGGTTGCCAAACCCAGACCGAAACTGCCACTGGCTCTGTTGCAGAAGGTAAACTCTTCTTTGAACCAGCTGATGGCTCTGGGGTCAGTCATGACTGCCAGGGTGGGTGAAGTTCAACAAAAAATCCCAGGAACCTTGTGGGACTGATAATTTATTTTTCACATGAGCTTTCATGGGAGAAAATCCCACTTTGTCAGATGCTTAGAAGATGGGTGAACTTATAGAATGGAATGAAAATAAATGCAAGGGGGTGTAAAATGTGGGATCAGGTCATACAGTAAGAGCAAATCAGAGCATTTGTTCAGGTTCAAAGCCTGTAAAGGCTGAAGTCAAATTTAAAAAAAAAAAAAAAAACCTAACAAACAAGGAGTCATGCGGCACTTAAAGACTAAAAGATTTATTTTTCACATGAGCTTTCGTGGGAGAAAATCTCACTTCATCAGATGCTTCAAAGATGGGTGAACTTACAGAATGGAATGAAAATAAATGCAAGGGAGTGTAAGACATGGGATCAGGTTATACAGTAACAGCAATCAGAACAGTTGTTAGGTTCAAACCATGGGAAGCCTGAAGTCAAATTACCTTTTGTAATGGAAAAAGAACCCATAGTCTTGATTCAATCCTGTTTTCACAGAATTTAATTTGCCTATTAATTCAAGTTCAGCTGTTTCTCTTTGAAGTCTTGATGTCCCAGTCACATCTCAGATGACGGTTATTAACAAATCATTTATCGAGTGATTGGAAAGATGTAAGTACTAAGCAAGTGTTTTTGTTGTTGTTGTTGTTGTTTTTTGGTTTGTGATTTCTGATATCAGCTCTATGTTCATTTATTCTTTTGCTCAGGGATCATCCTGTTTGTTCAATACATAAGGTCTTGGAGCATTTCTGGCACATGATGACATAGATCACATTAGTAGATGAGCAGAAACAGCTGAACTCGAATTAATATGCAAGCTAAATTCTATGAAAGCAGTACTGGATAGAGACTATTGGTGTTTTTCCCATTACAAAAGGTAATTTGACTTCAGGCTTCCCAGGGTTTGAACCTAACAACTTCTCTGATTTGCTGTTACTGTATGACCTGATCCTATGTTTTACACCCCCTTGCATTTGCATTTATTTTCATTCCATTCTGTAAGTTCACCCATCTTCAAAGCATCTGACGAAGTGGGATTTTCTCCCACGAAAGCTCATGCAAAAAATAAATCTGTCACTCTTTAAGTGCCACACACAACTCCTTGGTTTTTTTTTTGGTTTTTTTGTTGGACTAGACTAACATGGCTATCCTTTTGGAAATTGACAAGATGAAGTCAAATTACCTGTTGTAATGGGAAAAAGAAGCCATAGTCTCAATTTAAACCCGCTTTCATACAATCTAATTTGTGTGTTAATTTAAATTCAACTGTTTCTCGTTGAAGTCTTATGTCCCACTGATGTCCTTGAGTACAGTTCTTAACAAATCATTGATAGAGTGACTAGAAAGATGGAAGTGCTCAGAAACTGGTTTTTCTCTTTTGTGATTTCTGATATCAGTTTTGTGTTCATTTATTCTTTTGCACAGGCATCGTCCTGTCTGTCCAATGTATAAGGTGGCTGGGCATTTCTGGTATATGATGGCATACATGACATTAGTAGATGAGCAGGTTAATGAGCCTTTGAGTAGCTGGCTTGATTAGGACCTATGATGGTATCTTTTGTGCAGGTATGTGGGCAAAGTTGCCAATGTGGTTTGTTGCAAGGTTGTGTGCCTGTTTTAATGTTTCTGTTGTTAGGTCTGTAGTTGCTGGTGAATGCGCAGTCATCATCATGAATAAATTGTATCATGATCAGGAGGCTTATAAACAACTATCCAACACAACATTCTACAAACCACTTTCCTCTGACCCCACTGAAGAATACCAAAAGGAATTACAACACCTACTCAAGAAACTCCCTAGGATAGTACAGGAATAAATAAAGACAGAAACACCACCAGCACCCCAACCAGGGATATTCTACCACCTAAACTCCATAAACATGGAAACCCTGGGCATCCCATCATCTTAGGCATTGGCACTCTTACCGCCAACTTAGCTGGCTATATGGACTCACTCCTCAGACCCTATGCTATTAACACCCCTAGCTATCTTTGAGATACCACAGACTTCCTCAGGAAAATCCAGTCCAGTGGTAAGCTTCCTGAAAACGCCATTCTTGCCACTATGGATGTAGAAGCTCTTTACACCAACATCTCACTTAAGGATGGATTATAAGCTATTAGAAGCACTGTCCCAGATAATGCAACAGCACAGCTTGTGACTGAACTTTGTGTCTCTGTGCTCACTCTCAACCATTTCAGATTTGAGGATAATTTAAATCTCCATGTAAGTGGCACTGCTGTGGGCACTCACATGGTCCCACAATATGCCAACATATCTATGGGCGATTTAGAACAACGTTTCCTCAAGTCTCATACCAAAACACCTCTCCTCTACTTATGCTACATTGAAGAATGAGGGCACAGGATGTGGATGGAAGGATGAGAAACAGTGCAGCAAGACCAGAAGGAGAGGGTGTTGCAGGAGTGGCTGGGAGCAGCCCCTAGCTGTAACCTATCAAAAATAAAATGGAAGAATCAAAAGACAATTTATGAAATAGTTTGTTTTGATATATTTCCTCATCATTTATTGGGGGGCTGGGCAATAAGAGGGATGACAAAAGGGGTGGGGGGTTGAGGGATCAGGAGTGAGGAACAAAGAAGGGGGCACTTGGTGTTAAGGATGATGGGGGTGTATCAGTAACAATGGGATGAGTGGGAGGGGGCTGGATGTTGAGGAAAGGGGGAGCTGACATGGAGCATGAGTATGAGTGGTGGGGTAGTGAGAAGGGAAGTGGATGGAGCTGGGGGTAGGCACTGGAGTGAGGGAGGAAGAAGTGGGGGCCTGGACACTGAGGGACGAAAGGGGCGCAGAGAGATGGGGAGCTGGGTGCTAGGTGAGGAAGAAGCAAGGGGCTGGGCAGAATGAAGGTGGCAGATGCTGGGGTGAGGGAGGAAGAAGCACTAGAGTGGGTCCAGCAGGATGAACAGGGGCATTGGAGTGAGGGAAGAAGAGGGCTGAGAAAAGGGAGGCTGGGTGGTAGGGTGAGGAAGAAGCAGGGAGTGGGCAAAGGGGTGATGGGAGTTGGAGGGAAGCATGGGGGGCAGACAAGGGTTGGGTGATGAAGGCGGAGGTGGGAGGACAAAGGCTGAGCCAGTGCCGGGGGGACCCTTGCACAGGCAGCCCCACTGTGGGGAAGAGCCCATGCTTGGTGGAGGCCTGGGCATGCACACGTGGGGCGGGTGACAACATAAATGGCTGAGCGAGGTGTGAGGTGAAGTAGCAGATGGACAACACGGGGATGGGGCCAGGGCTGGAGATTGGGTCCGGTTGTCCCATAGCTAGAGCCAGGGCTGTTCCTGGAGAGCATGTGGATTGGCGGCATCCCCAGCATTGAGTCTAAGCATCATTCACAGTCCCTAGGAATCTGGCCCCACCTTCATGCCCTGCATGCCGGGCCGCACCCGTGGGGGGTGGGGGGGTGCTGTCTTTGTCCTTGTGCCCAGTCCCTCAGCCATCGCCCACCTGACCCACCTGCAGTCCAGGTTCCCTGGCTGGCAGATTGAGGCCCTGTGGCAAGGCTGGGGAGGGCCTCTCTGGCTCTGGCTCTGCCATGCCCCACAGCCTGGGGCAGCTGGGAAACTCCTCATCAGCAGAGGACATTTGCGCCGGCTTGGCCTCAGGCTCCAAGTCCAGCCCTCTCCGTCCTGCTTAGCTCATCCCTGCCCTGCCCTGCTTGCCTTTCCATGTCAGCTCCTGGGCTCGGTCCATGCCTCCTCGGGGCTGCTCCCCAAACCTCAGATATCTCTGCTCCTCACAACATAGCAGGATGTGTGCATGTTTTGGGCAGGCAGTGCTACCAGGGGGCTGGAAGGGAAGTTGCCTTGTGCATGTGTACATCACACTTCACATCATGGACGCACACACATGCACACATAGCAAGTTAGTATAGTAGATTTTATTTTAACTCATTAATATGTGGAACAAGGAGGTGCCAGGGTGGTGAAGGAGGGCATGGGAAGGAGCTAGGGGCAAAGAAGTGGTGGGTTGTGGCAGGAGCTGGTGGCAGGGGCAGGAGGTAGGGATGGGGGTGGTGAAGAGGGCAGGGGCAGGAGAAGGGGGCAGAGAAGGCATGAGCGGGTTAGCATGTGACAGGCCTTTGTAAAGTCAGAGCTGACTCAAACAATTGCTCCCAAACAGACAGCAAGGAACAACTGGTTGAGTCACCTCTGACATCACAATAGCCTGTCACATGGCACACCTCACATCACACACACACACGCGCGCGCGCGCGCAAAGTGAATTAGTATAGTAGATCAGTCAGAACAGAACACTGACAAAGGAGTTCTTTCAAATCTAGTTGTTTACTTTTGAGCTAGTACTAGTACAGACACAGCCAGGAATACACTAGGGCAATGTCCACAAGCAGCTTATTATTTCAAAATAAGTTATTTCAAAATGAGTCGTTTTGAAATAAAGTCCTTATTTCGAAACAAGTTAAACTGAAATAAGAAAATGTTAAATCGAAATAAAGGAGAAGCTCTAAGAGAAATAGTATGTCCAAACACAGACCTCACTGGGCCATGTTGCCTGCTGTGTTGCCAGCCAGTCCTATAAAAGCTGGTACTTACCTCATGTCCCTGTCCATTCTGGCTAGCAGGACACTGCGAGACACAGACATGGACACTGCCCAGCTGCCTAGCCATCACCGTGCTGCGAATTGACCCTCTGCTCTCCTGCAGAGTGTCCTGCTGCTGTGGGACACGCTGCTTGCAGACCCTGATGGTGTCCAGCCTGTGCCCCAGGCTATCATCCATCTGGGCTGCAGAGCAGACCTAGTTCCCCTGCCCACTTCTGTGCCTCGTCAGGTCTGGGCCTGGGAGAGCAGCACAGCCTGGTGGGAGCGGGTAGTGCTGTGAACCTGGGGGGACGACCAGTGGCGGAGGAATTTCCGCATGAGCAGGGCCAGCTTCGACCACCTTGTAGCAGAACTCACCCCGCTCCTGTGCCGAAGGGACACCAGCATGAACTCTGCTATCCATGTCGACAAAAGAGTGGCCATTGCTCTGTGGAAAATGGCCACTCCCGAGTCATATAGGTCCGTGGCGCACCGCTTTAGAATAGGGAGGTCCACCATTGGGAACATGCTGTTAGAGGTCACCAGGGCCATCAACAGGATTCTGTTGCAATGCCTGGTCATTCAAGGGGAGCTGCAGGACACCATTGCTGGCATGGCCACCCTGGGATTTCCCAATTGTGTGGGGATACGGGACGTCACGCACATCCCTGTGCAAGCCCCAGAGCACAGAGCCGCTGAGCATGGAAATCACAAGGGGTACTCTGTTATCCTGCAGGCCCTTGTGGACCACTGGGGAATCTTTCAAAACTGTTACGTGGGATGGCCAGGGAGGGCCCATGATGGCAGGGTCCTCTGTAACTCTGCCCTGTACCAGGGCATTGAGGCGGGCACCTTCCCCCTCCCATAACATCAATGTTGGGGGAGTAGAGGTGCCTGTCCTCATTGTCACAGATGCAGCCTAGCCCCTCTGCCCATGGCTCATGCACTCATACACAGGGCCCTTCAATCCCTGCTGGCAGCTTTTCAACCACCATGTGAGCCGCTGCCACCAGGTGGTCGAGCAGGCATTTTGCCAGCTGACAGCACACTGGAGGTGCCTCCTCACACACCTCCATGTTATGGAGGGGACAATCCCGGAGGTCATCAGCGTGTGTGTGGCCCTGCACAACTGTGAGTTGTGGGGCGAGACTGTTGCCGCTGCCTGGCAAGCTGAGGCACAACTCCTTGCCGGCAACTACAAGCAACCAACACCAGTGCCCCCACAGGAGAGGGCGTCACAGAGGGCTGTCACATTTCATGACATCCATCCACACTGTGAGCCACACCCAATAAAACCACTGACAACCACTAATATGCGTTTCAAACTGTTTATTGAACAGAACATGGGCTTCAGGCAGGGAAGGGCTGGGGAGGGTTAGGGATGTGGAAATGTTGGGGCAGTCTGGGAGGAGGACCTGCAACTTGGAGGGAGAGACTGGGGAAGGGGGTTGGGGAGTCTGGGTGGGACGGAAGTTCCTAGGTGGGGCCTGTGGGAGGGTCTGGGGGGGTAGTGTCCCATGTCCTTGCCCACAGCCACCCCTGGTCTGGGGCCGCCTCTGGGGAAGGCCATGAGGAGGACCTCCGGCAGCCGCTGGAGGGGCCATGCGGTCCACCAGTTGATGGACACTGCTGGCCAGGTCTTTGTCCACAGTGGTCAGTCTGTTGCCGAGGTGCTCCATGGCCAATGCCTGCTGCTCGAGTGTGGTGACCACGTGGTCATCCGCAGTTGCCACCTGTTGCAGCAGGGGGAGGGCAGCATCCTGGGGCCCGGCCTATTGTTGCTGCCATGCCTGGGTGGATGCCTCCATCTGGTGACTGAGCTTGTCCAGGCTCTCGAGGATTTCCCCACGTGTCCGGTGGTCCCTCCTCCTTCTCCTCACTGGTCTGGGGGTGCTGGGTGGGTTTGGTGCTGATGCACTGCAGGCGGCTTGAGGGAAGCACAAACCAGGGTTGGCCCCTGCTGCCTGCTGGCCTTGGCTGTGTGCAGCCTGTCTGCAGCACACACCTCTGCCCTGACTGTCAGCAGGATTCTGGATCTGGGTGCTGTGGGACATTGCCCTGGAGGCACACATGGCCTAGTGGTGCCCACAATGGTGAGCTGGACTCACCCAAGACTTAGTCTGGGGAGTCTCCCGAGGCCACTTGCCAGTGGTGTGGCCTGTATGCTCTCCACCCCACCTAAGATGCAGCTGCATCTTTTACACCCATCCCCTGTTAACCAACTCCAGGCATGCAGGGGCCTGTGACCCTGGTGCCACATGTCTCTCAGGTACCCGTGCCCATGGAAGGGTCTCAGCACTCCCTGGTCCTGTGCCCTGCCTGTCCCAGTGCTGTACCCCCTCGCTGCCCGTGACCTGGGCAGGCCCAGCCCTGTGTGCTTCTATTGAAGAGGAAGACTTACCCACAGGGGCTCCAGATGTCTGCCAGGATGTGCCTGCCTTGGACTTAGATTCCCCAGGGGCTGGCATGTTACGAGGCCCCTGCTACTCCTCTGTGGTCTCCTCCTCCTCTGGGAAAGGGAAGATCTCCAGAGTCCCTGGCGCAGCCTCTGGTGCTGGTGGTGCTACACCAGGAGGCTGGCCGACATTGACGGACACCTCTGAATCACTGTCCCCTCCCTCTGGGGCTGAGGAGGTGCTAAGATGCTGGCTGCTATTAATGGCCTGAGCTGGCAGGCCACTGGGCTCAGGCCCCAGGAAGGCATACAGCTCATCATAGAAAGGTCAGGTAGAACTGCTACCTGCCCCTGGAGCTCACATGCCTGCCTGGTGGGGGCATGGTCCTGCTGCAGGGCCTGATTTTGGAGTGCACCTGCTCAGTGGTGCGCTCATGGCCCAGGGCAGACAGCTCCGCAGCAATGTCTGTGTGTATGGCCCAGTTCCGGTGGCTGGCCTGGAGCCAGGTGAGGATGTTTTCCCTCCTCCATATACTAAGGAGGCACTGGACCTCCTCCGCGGTCCACACAGGGGCACGCCGTCTCCCCTCAGAGCCACCAGACCCACGTGCTGCCATGCCTGCAGAAGGCTGTCAGCAGGCTGCCTGGCATGGGCAGGGGATGCCACTTCCTCCTTCCTGTGAGTGCTGTGCACCCTGGGAGGAAGGTCAGACATGTTATATCGAAACGAAAGTTATTTTGAAATAACGTGTCTGAATGGCATTATTTCGAAATGACCTGTTTCAAAATAACCACCGTTTCAAAACTAATTGTGTTTAAACCATTTCAAAACGACTGCTCTTATTTCAAAAGGACAGAGCCCGTCCTTTCGAAATAAGAAAACGTCATGTGGTCCTAATCTTTTTTTTTTATTTCGAAATAACCAGTGTTATTTCGAAATAAAAAAGATGTGTGGACATACTCTAGGTGTCTGTGAGAGGAAGCAGAGCAAATTGAGACAAGACAACCCCTGGCCAGATCAGAAAGCCAAGACATGCTGTTGTTTACCCAAGGTCTGGTTGATCAAGGTAGCAGTATACAAATGGGCTTTCTCTATCCCTTTCAGACTGAGAGAGATCACCAGAGTCTCCATAGCAGCTTTTCTTTGTTTTGTGATTCTTGTTTCAATCATTCCTGAAGGATCAGTTCATACCATCCTGTTACACTGCTCAAAGACCATCAGAAAAAGTGCAAAGAGTCCTGATCACCAGCAGGAAACCTTCCATGAGAGCCACTTACAGTGCCAAGTGGAAATGCTTCTCCCTTTGGGCCCAGGAAAATGGAGCATACCCCAAGTCTGCCCTGATTGAACTAATATTGGACTACCTCCTAAGCCCTATGCTACCCTCTCTGAGTGCACTTTGTAGCAATTTTGGCCCTGCACAATACTTTTGCTGGGATAACTCCATTCTCTAATCCCACAACTTTGAGGTTCCTGAAGGGCGTAGAGAGGCTTTACCCCTAGGCTTGGGAACCTCTCACCCAATGAGACTTAAACCTGGTGCTAGAGGGGCTCACAAAACTGCCATATAAGCAACTTAACTCTTGCACCTTACTAGTTTTATTATGGAAGGTGGCCTTCCTGGTGCCTATCATCTCGGCCAGAAAGGTCTCAGAGTTAAAAAGCCCTCTCTTCAGAACCCCTATACATGGTCCTTCACACAGATAAGGTACAACTTTGTCCACACCTGGCCTTCCTGCCCAAAGTGGTGTCCTCCTTCCATGTGAACCAGGACATCTACCTATCAGTCTTCTTCCTGGACCCACAAGTCACTCTGGAAAATGGCACACTCTCAATGTAAAAAGAGCACTTGAAATCTACGTTGAATGAACCAGGACACTTCACAAAATGACGCGGCCATTCATCACAGTTGCAGAACACTTGAGGAGATGAACAGTAATGATACAATGCCTTTCGTCCTGGATTACAAACTGTATTAAGGACTGCTACCAGAGAGTAAGCATTCTGCTCCTGGGGAAGCATCCTCCACAGCATTTCTCGCACAGGTCCCAATCCAGGAAATTTGCAGCATGGCAACCTGATCCTCAGTGCATACTGTCATATCACATTACACAATTGTCCAGCAGGCAAGAGACGATGCAGCCCTGGGCAGAGCCAGCCTTAGAGTGGGTAACCTTAACTCCACTCACCATTGTAGGCACGGCTTGTAGTCTCATATTTTGTAATGGATGTGAGAAGCGCTCGAAGAAGAATGGAAAGTTACATAGCAGTAAAGATCCTTTGAGATGGGCTGCTCACATACATTCCACATCCTCCCTCTGTCTCCAATTGTCAGAGTTAACAGAAAGAAGGGACTGAAGGGTGGACAGGGTCAGGGCCACCTACATACCATGCAGGTGCACAGGATAGAGGGGGAGTTGGCCACTGACCCTACACACACAGGCTAGGGCAAAAACTTTCCAGGCATCTGCATGCTGCAGCATGTAGACACCTCTGTCAAAGGAAAAACAACAGCTGAACCCAACTTGAGTGCAGAATCAAATAGCTAACAGTTTATTACAGATAAGTAAAAGAAAACACCGGTGGGGAGAGCAGTAGGTGCTGGTCTCTGCCCCTATGATGCTTTACAGAATCTTTTGTAGTTTATCAGCAATATTAACATATATGCATATACATAAGGTAACAGTAATAAGATCTAACATTTTCGTATTGGTACAGGCTAACATTATTCCATAAAAGAGACCAAGGTCAGGAGGGGTAAGAATCTCACATAACAAAATGATAGCAACAGGATTGAGGCTGTTTGTACCAGTATGATAAAGCAGGATGGTTATGTGTCAAGGATATTTGGTGTTTGGAACAAGGGGGGTACAGAAAGGCACCAGTTAAAATACTTTAGGCCTGCACTTATCACAGCATACTTAATGACATTCCATTTATCTTTGAGTGCATTCTTTTACAACCCCCCCGACCCACTTGTAGGAGAAAGTAAAAGATTAAGAAAGAAAAGTAGAAGTGTCTAGGTATTGGCTCAAGGCCTAGCAAAGCAATCCAAGAAAGTAGGCTTGAATGGCATGCACATAAGGCATGGGATCACGATAGCCTCATCAAAACTGGCACAAGCTAAATATGAGAATGTACTAAGACAAAGATGAGAATGTACTTGAATAAAGACTTGGAGAAAGGTGGTGCTAGTCCGGTCTCATGCGAAAAGAGGTAAGGAGGTATGCTGGGTTGAAGTGACCTGTACAAAGGAGAGGTTTGGCCAAGTCATGACACCTTGATGGATGGTGATGCCCAGGGACCTATCAAATTAAGGGGTGGCATTAAAGGAAGGATGCATAGGACAATTGAGTTAACCAGGGACCTATCAAATTAAGGGGTGGCACCAAAGGAGGGATGTACAAGTCAATTCAGATAAGGTATAAAAGTAGGAGCCCCAGAACCCAAACTTTGTGCAGCTGAGAGGGTGACAGCCAGTCCTGCTGTCAATTGAGCTGTTCCATTGCATTGAGAGCACCAATGCTGCCAATAAATCTGTCAATATGAATTGTTTGCTATAGTGCTATGTTGCAAGAAAGCCTACCTTGGCACCTTCGTTTCTACAAAGATCCGTGGTCGTGTTGGTTTCCTCAATTGTGAGTGTTGTCTCAGTTTATTCACACATGCATTCACACACGCAGCCAAACTGATATCAGCACCAGACACAGAACAACGCTGATCAGAACACATCTTGCCTGACGTGTCTGACCGCACTCTGCCCAGCATACCACACCATTAAGTTGTCTGTATCTCAACGCTGTCAGGTCTCAGCTACAAAATTCTTCCAAACCTCTTTCAGAATGGATGTGAGCAGCCCATCTCGAAGAAGGATGTTTACGGGTAAGCCACCTTCCATTCTTTATATCCTAGGTGTAGCAAGGAACTGTGGCTTTCCTTGAAGTCTGAGGAAGGGCCTGAATGCCCTCACTGGACAGCCTGGGGACCTGAAGGGCCCAGGCCCCAGAAAAAGAAGGGTGGAGCCCAGGCAAGAGGGTGAAGTATAAAAGCCCAGCCCAGCAGCTCAGTAGGGGCTGAGCTGCCGCAGGGGAAGGATGTGCCTCCTCTGAGGTGGTGAGCTGGATGGGGCGGGGCCCCTGCCAGGCAGCTAACTCCATCTTCTCCTGCTAGAAGGCTGGACAGACTACCCAGCTTATCTGAGCCCAGTGACTGGGAGGGGCTACCTGAGACTGCAGACTGGGGAGGGCACCCCAGGTCTCACTGGGACTGGGACTGTCTGCCCCTTGCTGGGGCTGGCCCAGAGCTAGGAGGGGCTGATGAAACCAATGCCTACAGCCTCTGCGACATGGGGGAACTCCCTTCAGCTGAGGAAGAGATGCTAGCAGTAGATGGACCCTGCAACTTGGAGAAGTTGTCCTCCATCGACAGACCAGAGGAGTTCCCAGACCTGCCACCTTTGGACAAAGAGAGTTTCATTGGGATCCAACAGGTGATATATCCAGATGATGCTGATGACCTATACCCACTCTGGAACCAGGTACCAGGGCCCACATTGGAAGGAAGTAGCTCGGGGAAAATGGATTGCCATGTGGCTGCTAGTACAGCAGACCTCTGTCAGCACATTGAGGCAGGAGTCTTGCTGACTCAGTGGCTGACCCCTCAGTCACTGCTAGGGCCCTGGGCTGGGATGCAGTGGAGATGGGTGGGCCTGCTCTCCTCCTCACCCCTTTCCTTTCCCAACCACCTGGAGTGCTTGACCCTCAAGCCCAAGCTACTGAGGGGTCAAACAGTGTTCTTGCCCATTTGGGCCTTTTATCAAGCCTGGACCAGGGTAATGGACTCTTGGCCTCGCCCATCCTGCCTGTCGGCCAAGAATACTGACTCTTTTGTACCCAGATACCCCAGAAGGGGAGACTAATGGGCTTGGCTATAGGGCTAAGACACAGGGAGAGACACACAACAGAGCCCTACATGCAGAAGGGGTAGCACTCACTGCTTGCAGGGAGACAACTTGCCTCCAGTACTAATTCCCCAGTACCACTAGCAGTCACCCACCAGGCAGGTTGGGTGCTACCATCACCTACATTAGGGAAGGGGAGAGGATAGAAGGTGGATATGTACAGCTAGGGCACAAAGAGCAACAGTCAGATGAAAACAAGAGTCCCATTCCAGTATAACATATGAAGGCAGAAAACCAAATATTAGCAAATCTTGTATGTGCTTGTATACAAGTGCCAAAAATCAATAAATACTAAGTTGAGTGAATCTGCATTTCTGGTGTTAAATGAGGATGTCGGTAAAATACTGTGCCCATTCCTCGCCCTCATTCTGGTCTGCGTGCTGCTGTGCCTCCCTGATTGCCCACTCCTGGGCCTTGACTTACCCTACTTTGCTAGGCAAACCCCTTCTCCCAGGTCAGTCCACACCAACCTCCTGAATGTAATCAGTCCCAGAGAGTGCATATACACTCAGCAGTCACTCAGGGGTGGTTCCCCAGCCAGCACCCCAGTCCCAAGGAGTCACACCAAGAATTTCCGTCCTCCAGGGAAAGGGAAACCTTCCCTGATCCCTGCAGGCTCATATACTCTTGTCTGTCAGTTTAACAAAGGAACTAATATACAATGAGCCTATGCTTTAAATTAAGCATCCATGCATTCATTCTCTCTCTAAAATCCACCCAGCTCTCTATAAAACAAACACTAGTTTATTGATTAAAACCTGATTTTAAGTGAGTATACAGGAAATCAATGTACAATCAATTAGTTAGTCAATCAAGGAGTTTATCACTATCAAAAAAACAAAGAACAACCCCCCCCCCAAAAAAATCCTCAAAACCATGCATTCTAAATATAGTTTAATGTTGTCATTCATTTCTAACTTGCCCCCTGCCTGGCTACTGGTGGTCTCATAGCTTGGCCCTTCTGGCCACATGGAAAAGATCAGTCCTTTGGAGTTGTTTCAAGATAGAGGTCCAAGGAGCCAAAAGCCCCAAAAGAATTGAAACTGTAACTTTTGCTCTCTTCAAACCCTGGCTCAGCTCCTCCTTTCCTGGGTTAAGGTGAACCTTTTGCTTATCTTTCTCCCTCTTCAGCTATGAAGCTTAATTTTCATTGCCTTTGTTCTGCACTTCTCTGCGTATGCGAAGAAAGACAGTTCTGTTTGTCGGTCCCCTCCTGAGCTATGTGAAATACACGGAGACATGTTTCATAACTGTACACACATATGATGCTTCAGGAAACATGCTACCATAACAATGATGTAGAAGAAACATGGAGTCCAGTGGCACCATTAAAAACTAATCGATTTATTTAGCCCATGAGCTTTTGTGTGTTTGTTTAATGTTTGAAGATGGAGCAGTACAGATGAATAGGAGGAAAATAAATGCAGGGCAGTGTGAGTCATAGGATTAGGTCACACTGTCACATCAAATCAATACAATTATTTAGATTCATCCCTTGAGCTTTCATTTAGAACACACCACTTGATACACTGTCTACAGCCAAGACCTAAGATATAGCCACATTTGCCCTGATCCCTCAGAGAAAGACAAACATTTTCAGGGGCTCTATCAAGCATTCTTAAAACTACAGTACCCACTTGCAGAAGTGAAAAACAGATTGACAGAACCAAGCAGATACCCATAAGTCAGCTACCATAGGAGAAGCCCAGAAAAGAAAACAATAGAATGCCAATGGTCATCTCCTACAATCCCCAAGTCAAATCTCTAGAGCACATCCTCAAGGATCTACAGTCTATTATACAAGAAGATCCCTCACTATCTCAGGCCTTAGTTGTCAGACCTCTCCTCGCTTACAGACACCCCCCAACCTTAATCAGATACTCACCAGCAACTACAGAACTAAAACAAAGACATTAAAGCAGGCACATATCCCTGCAACAAACTGTATTGCCAGCTTTGCCTATATATCTGCACAAAAGACACCATTACAGGACTTAATCAAGCTAGGTATTCCATCAAGTGCTTATTAACTTGTTCATCCTCCAAAGAGATTTATGCCTTCAAGTGCCAGCAGTAGCACTCTGCCTCATATATTGGAGAAACAGGACAGTCTCTGTGCAAAAGAATAAATGGGCACAAATTTGACATCTGAAATAACAACACTAAAAAACCAGTAGAGGAGCACTTCCATCTTTCTGTTCACTCCATTACTAATCTGTTAATAGGTGTACTTAGCAGACGGATAGCAAAGAAAAGCTTCAAAGATAAACTGCAGGATTGGAATTCATATGCAGATTTGACACCATCAATTTAGGGTTATATGAAGACTACGGATTTTTTCCCCATTATAACGTAATTTTGCTTTCCTTTTTCCCTCATCTCTGTCCTATATGCTGTTTTCCACTGTTTGAATCTGAACAACGACAGTGATTTACTGTAACAGTCTGACCTGATCCAATGACTTACACTTCTTGCCTCCCATTCACCTGTACCTCTCCATCTTCAAGTGCCTAATGAAGTGGGATTCTCTCCCATGAAAACTCATGCAATAAATAGCTTTTTTTAGTCCTTAAAAGTGCCACTAGACTCCATGTTTATTTTGCTGAACTAAACTAACAGGGCTACACCTTTGGAACCTGTCATTAATAATAGTTTGTGTCATGAACATTCAAAAAGCACCTGACATAGCATATTTTGCATTAAAGCATACAATTACATTGGAAAGGTGGACAAGAAAGACACACAGATCCCATTACAGGGATGCAACCCGTCAAAAAAACTCAGCACATAAACTTGGTGGAACAGTGGCAATCAATTGGACACCATAAAACCAGGCCACAGAATATATAGGAATGAAAGTTATTCATTCTGGTAGAAGTGTGGTTTTTATATTAAAAAGCAAGCACAGAGTCACATATCATAAATAAATTAATAAATAAATCAAGCTACCAGAAAATCTCTATAGATAAAAAATCCATGCGTGAATAATTAATACAGCCTGACCAAGATGTTGAAGGTGACTGTGAAGTAATGAGGGAGACTAGAGAGGTTACAGAGATAGGAAACTCCAAAATAATGGGGGATTTCAAAGCCTATATGTATTTTGTAAAGGAGTCAACAACCATGGACTGGGGTGATCCAGTGGACACAGTGTACTTGGGTTTTCAGAAAACATTTGACAAGGTCACTCTCCAAAAGCAATTAAGCAAAATAATCAGTTGTGAGATAAGAGGGAAGATCCACTCATGGATCAGTAATTGGTTAAAAGATAGGGACAAAAGGGTTATAATAAAGAGTGCATATTCTCCATGCCTGACTCTTTGAAACACCTCAGCACTGATATAGATCCCAGTGGGTATGGTGCCTGGACAAGACAGTACAGGAGTGTGTGATGAATCCAAGTTTCTTTCTAGACAAGATGGACTCCACTGTCATTTGTGTGCCAGACTCCTACAAACAGAACTCCACAGTGGGGACCACAAAGAGGAGGGCAACCAAAATGATTAAAGGGCTGGAGCACAAGCCCTATGAGGATAGGCTGAAAGCATTAGGCTTATTTAGTCTGCAGAAGAGAAGATTGAGGGGGGATTTGATAGCAACCTTCAACTACTTGAAGGGATGCTCCAAGGAAGATGGAGCTCGACTGTTCTCGGTGGTAACAGAGGACAGAACGAGGAGCAATGGTCTCAAGTTGCAGTTAGGGAGGTCGAGGCTGGATATTAGAAAAATCTTTTTTACTAGGCGAGTGGTGAAGCATTGGAATAAGCTGCCAAGGGAGGTGGTGGAGTCTCCATCTTTGGAGGTGTTTAAGGCCCGGCTGGACAAAACCATGACTGGGATGGTTTAGTGGGAGTGGTCCTGCCTCTGGCAGGGGTTGGACTAGATGACCTATGAGGTCCCTTCCAACCCTAGGATTCTATGATTCTATGATTCCAGTGTCGTCAGTGCTAGGTGTGGGAATCCTAGAATCTCTAACTCACTGCTCATCCTTGCTTTATCCACTAATAACCATACAGGGATGTTTGTCTACTAATGGATCTTGGTCATGTTTGCTTTTTCTGCCATCCCACCCCCTATAGATTCTGTGTCAATACCCCAAACACTCCAGGATGAATGTGTTTGTAATTATATGGGGTGACACAAAGGCCCCTTGAGTGTTTATTGCTCTATGTCAGCAACTGTTGTTGGGTCAGGCACACTCACTACACCTGACACACTGTTGTCACTACCTGGCAGTAAAAATATCATGTGAAATATCATGCACAACTTGGTAACCTGTTGGACCCAAACCATTGTGTGATGGACACATACCATCTACACCCATCTAGGGAAGAGAATTTTACCTGTTGATACACTTCAGATGAATACATTTCAAAAGCTTGCTGGACTGTAAAAAGAGGGGAAGAGAATCCATAAGTTATCCTACACTTCAGGAATCATGGAAACTAAACCACTTTGTACTGGCCCCTGGCTAAAATCAAAGTGGAAGGAAGTGATTAAAAAAACAAACAAACAAACAAACAAACAAAACACCTTCTTTGAACAAGACACTTATTTTGCTAAGATGAGTTTTTGACTTAGAAAAATATTTTACTTTCAATTGTTCAATTGTTCATAACTGTCTCTCTTCTTATTCCTCAGATTTGGTGTGACCCAGGCCTCCTAGGATAACCTCCTAGAGGTGCAAAAACAGGGCAAGCTGCAAATGTGAGAACCAAAGTCTCTAAACACTGATATGTGGTACTTAAACCAGACTCCCAATCAGCAACACATCATGCTTCTGATTCCCCACACCACTTAGCACAAAGCAAACAAAATAGAAACAGCCCCCTTTATTTTGCATCAGCTGCTCTGGTCCCCAGTTAGCCACAGGGTTTCTTAAGGAACAGGTTCTTCTAATCCCATGGCCAGCCACATTACCCAGAACAATATAGGCTTGGATCTTACCCAAAATACCATGCTGACAACCAATCGTTTAATAACTAAAACTAAAGAGAAAAGCAACAAGATATTAGAGCCGTTAAAGTGTCAAGTGACTCACATACATGCAATTGATGTAGAGTCCACTTAAAGAAGGCCCTTGGAAAAATCTCAAGTATATGGTCTCATCTTGTTCCTCTGGTAGGTACCCTGCACCATGGAGGGCCTCAGTCCTTTATCCAGTCACAGAGGACTAGGTGGGTGTTGGTAACAGACTGAAGGCTAAAGACAAAACAGAGTTGGTGCTGCTGCCTTTTATCACTTCTGGCTTTCCCATGCTATGTGGAGATTTTGCAAATTGAATTGGAGTTGAATCACATGGTCAGTCCGGGTGACTGATTGAGCAGGTTTCTCTCCAGGCCCATTGTGCTTGTCATTTACTTAATAGGCCATTAACGAGACAATGACTGTAGGCATCCAATCTGTAGAGTCTTCCACAATCAAATAAGTTGAAACACAAATATAACATACATATTCCTAACTTGTACTACAGATATGACATCTACACATAAACAATATAATTATTCTGAGCAAGTTATAACCTTTCTATTGGTACCAAACATGGCATAACCCCTATGGATTATTGCAATTATGAAATTATTGTCACAAAAAAGCATCATAAATGGTCCCAGAATCTGGACAACATCACACTTGGTATCACCTAAACCTATGTCCTTTGTTAACAACTTGTTTCACTTTTACCATAAACCAGCTCAGTGCTGTGATGGAAGCGCAAGGTTTCTTCAACCCAGTAAGTTAAGGAGCAGCTGTGTACTGTTTCTTTAAAGGCAGAGCAAACTTGACAAGGTTTTTTGGGTGCTCCATTAAGAAGAGATGAACACTGCAGAGAAATAGGTTATGGGGGTTGAACTGGGGGCTGGAAGGGTTTCTGAAGTCCCCCCCTACAAAAGCAACTGCAGAATGGAAGCTTTGATGTGAAGTGCAGCCTTGTCTGCTGGCTCTTGGTTTCAGGGCTGGATGCAGTAGCAGCAGAGCATTTAAGAAGCCCCAAGACACAAGGTAGGTGTTGACTGAACCCCCTTCTAGCCCGTTTGAACCCCAAAACGTCACATATAGCTACACTAACAACCTCTCTGTGCTTCAGTCCCCCACCTGTACAACGGGGATGATATTTATATGACTCCACAGGGACGTAGTGATAATAAATTGCTGAATGTCTAGGAGATGCTCAGATATTATAGTGATGGAGCCAAACGAGTGCCATTATACTTCAATTGATAGGTATTATAGTACATAGCAAGAATGTTTTTGAACCTCTCTATGTTTTGTTGTAGGTGTGCATAGCTCAGTGTGCCATCTCACAATAGAGATTCATTTTTGACTTCTGAGGTTTAGATTGGAGCATTTTGATTCTCTAGTTGGACCTCCTGAATAACACAGATTTCCTGTCATTCCTCCATCAAGCCCATAACTTCTGGTAGAACTAAAGTGTATCTTTTAGAAAGAGAACCAAGAAAGCTAGGGTTTTTTTTGCGATGAACTATTTTGTCTATCAGAAAGTGCTGGTTCCACACAATTGAAACACTTTGTAACTAGTACTGATTTTGTGAATATTTCTTAGAGGAAATTATTAAAAGATTTCATTTTGCTTTTATCGTTTCAACTTTTAAATTGTACCATCACATCACACAACATATCACATCACCCAGAAACATCCCCAACCGCACTCCTTTAACACATATAATCCACCACACCCCACCCAGCATACACACAGCATGAGACACAGATACCCGCAAGATATACACAGCTCACACACAACATTTCATTACATGACAAACAAAACACAAATATAACCTTAATGCACACATCGTTACACACCACTACAATGTACCACAACCATAGTGCATCATTCAACATAGCAGTCAAAATGGCACAAACATGTCTTATTTAAACCCAGGTGAGCCAATCAGATCTTATCCAAACAAAGAATTTCAGCCTCCTCTTAGAACAGCACTACTGGATAGTCTCAACCCTTATCCTCAAGGCATTTAGGCCCAAACACTCAGAGGTATTTAAACTCAATTGAACTCAGTGGAAGTTAGAAGTTTAAATACCACGGAGCATCGAGGACAAGAGTTGGTCCTGGGACAAACAAGAGATTCCTTCCCATCCCAAAACAGCACTGATCAGCATTGCCCCACAGGCACAGTGGAGCTGTTCCCTGTGGGGGACGCTCATTTCTTCAGGACACAGTCTCCTGTGAGATGATCCAAGACTCTGAACCAAACTTCCACAGAATCCCAAAATCAAATAAATCCTTTATCTCCTCCAACTGAAAATGAGTGCCTTAATCCTGTTACTAACATAAGCTGAAATAAAACCACAAATAACCCCTATAGCCCTCCATAAGAATCCATGTGCAATTTTTCCTCAGCTGGAGGGATGCGAACAAAACACATGTAAAAGAAAATTATCTTGCTTCGTGCACCTCTATAAGATGCTGTGATTCCACAGTGATGAGCGTAGCATTAGAATTTGTAGGGCAGTGAAAAGATTACAGGCTTCTTTTCAGTGTTCTCCAATCTTGTGAGAGCATTAAAGTAACTGTAACTAACCTCCCATTTATCCTACTGCCTTTCAGAAGAGAGCCTGGCATCTAGATTGTGGGTTACAGCTGTTTCTGGAGATAGGACAGGTCACTTACTTGGTTTCTCATTATTTCCACGCACAGACAGAACAATTCACTCTCAGTACAGTGCCCATCCCAGAGTCAGCGATACTTGAGAAGTTACACTTTATTATTATTATTTGTTGGTGACTCAGTCTCAGTTTATCTCCCTCGTGATCCCCTGAGGTAGAGCCCTGCATGGATACAGAAATGTGGATCTACATCTGATCCGCATTTCATCAGCTTCAGCCTGTTTCCAATCTAGGATCCCCATGCCAGGTTTTGTGTATGTATCCACATCCACACCTTCCATGCCTCACAACAATTCCTCTTTTGAATATAGTAGCAGAGAGTCTGTTTGGCTGCTGCAGCTTTGCTCAGTTAAGGCTAGGGAAGGGGAAGATGGGGGTGGGAGAGTTGCCGGCAGTTCCAGATGAAGTTCAGAGCCTTTGCTGGCCCCAATCTCAATAATTTTTATTCCAGCTTGGTTGGGCAGGGAAGCTGGAGCTGCGAAGATCACTCAGCTGTTCATCGGCAGTTGCCGGTCATCTGATTGGGATGTCAGCAGTGGGGGAAAGGTTACGGGCGTAGCTACCCATCATCAGCTAATTCGTGGGGTGTGAGCACTGGCCGCTGGGGCTCCTAGCTTCAGAGGCAGGACTAGCCAGTAAGCTGAGCTCCTGTTGCTGTTCAGAGCCCCTGTTGTAGTGTTTAACATTTGAATAGTACTCTCTGCAGCTGTGGCAGAGGAAGCAGCAGCAGCTAATACACTCTGGGCAGAAAAGAACAGAATCTGCATCTGAGTTCCAATATGCAACAATCGGTCTGTGGGTAGCCGCATCCGTGATACCCACAAATCTGAAGCCGATACCCATGGATTTGCATGGGTCTACTCCAGGAAGATGCCCAACATGATGCATGAGAGAAGCATCAGCCAGTGAACAAACCTTCAAAATGGTGTATTAAGAATCAAAAATTTATTATTAAGAAATATGGAAAATAAAAAAGCAGGGAAGTTACAGACAATCTGATCAATGGGAAATTACAGGGGAAATCACAGCTCTGTCTCACACTTATATTTCTTACATATAAACAAAATTGCAATAAAAAAAAAACTAACTGAAGAGCTCCCAAGCAGTGACTGTCTCTCATTCTCCCAAGATCCAATGAGCATTTGGGAGAGGAAGATTATATTCACACAATATTTACATCCTGAACACTGCCCTTCTTAAATTGACATTGCCAGAGATCTCAACTTCAACATCATCATAACCTGGGTCTTGAGAAGGTGAGGACCGGGTGCCCCTGTGAACCTCAGAGGCCGCTTCATTTCTTACCAGCTGCAGACCAAAGCCTGAAAATAGCATATAGGGCCCATTACAATCAATGCATCCATTCTCCACCCCCCCATACTAACATTTCATGGATGGGCATCTTACAACAGGGGCTGTGAATAACGCTCAGTCCCCATTTCTTTTGAATGAACCTCTGACAGATTTATTCCATTACCTCGTTCGAGTCTACAAAGAAAACTTGGGAGCACAGTCTCTCTGCGCTGAGACCTGCCTGGTTCTGTAGAAGTGTGGGGATGACAGTGAGCTGGTTTCAAATTCCCAATGGGCCAGCAGTGGCTGCTATAACTCCTGATGGCTGATATAATCCCTAAGGCTATGTGTACACAACATATTAGTCCAGATTAAGGAGGCTTTGTCTGGACTAATTTGATCCCTGTCTACACTAGGCTTTGCCTAGTAGGAACTAAAAACTTTTTTAGTTTGGATAGTTAGTTCAAACTAACTGCTTAATTCTATCTTAGTCTGAATTTTAATTTGAACTAGCACGATGTAGTGCTGCTAATTTGAACTAAATAAATTCAAACTAAATGGTGAGTTCGAATTAACCATGTTTTTTTTTCTAGTTCAAACTAAAAAGTTAGTTAGAACTAACTTTTTAGTTCATATTAAAAAAAAAAAAAAAAGGTTAATTTGAACTAAGAACTTCCAGTTAGTTCAAACTAACTGGCAGTCTGAACTAAGCAGTTAGATGTATACATACCTAAGGGACCACACAGTACCAAATATTTGGTCCCCACTCCTAATGGATGTTCCTGGATGTCACAGTTCTCAGCTGCCAATGCAGTCCACATTTATACATAATTTCCATGACAATCAAAGAAATGCATATTTCAGACCAGCCTAGAAGCACTCATGGCAGGACCAAGTACCACCTAAAACCACTCCTGACAGGTGCTTGTCTAACCTGCTCTTAAAAATTTTCAATGATGGAGATTCCACAACCTGCCTAGGCAACTTATACAAGTGGCTAATCACCCTGGCTACGTCTACATTGAGGGGCTATTTTAAGTTGACTTCACAAGGCTGACTTTAAGTCGACTTTGTGAAGTCAAGTTAGGGGTCTGTCTACACTAGTAGCTGTAGTGCAGGCCTGAGTTCGGGCTCCGCCTCCCACTGTGCCCTGGGACATCATCCGGCTCTAGGGTCCCAATCCAGCCCTGGGGCCCGATCTGGCTCCTGCTGCTGCCAGCAAGTGGCTGGGAGCTGGATCCGGCACCGAGCCCCTTGCAGCCTGCAGCAAGCGGTGCAGAGCCCAATCAGTCCTCAAGTTGTCTCCCACAGGTGGCTATAGCTTGGAGCAGGCTCCGAATGGTAGCAGCAAGAGTCTGAGAACCTGATCTGGCACCCAGCACCTTGCTGCTGGCTGTGGGAGTTGGGAGCCAGTTCCTGTCGCTGATGGCAAGGGGATGGGAGCTCAATCTGCTGCTTGCTGCCGGCATAGATCAGGCTTAGCCTGTGAAACTGATCAAACTCTCTGCCAGGGGGGAGATAGCCTGTGAAATTAAGGAGGCTGAGGAGCTGCATGCCAAAGGTGGTAAGTGGCTCAGGGTGAGATCTGGCTCCCAGCCACTTGTGGGAAGTGACTCAGTGCCAGATCTGGCTGAGCCCCTTGCCACCAGCGGCAGGATTTGGATCTGGCTCCCACCTGCTTGCTGGTGGCAGCTGGGGCTGGATTGGGCCCCCGGACCCAGATTGGGCCCAGAACCCAACAAGGACCCCAGGCGGGGCAGGGGGAGGGGCTGGGCCCCTTTCTGCCCTTGAAAGTTGCCTTAATGCTTAAATTGACTTTCAAGGCAGGAGTCATTATGTTGATTTAAGCAAATACTTAGGTCAACTTAATAAATACTCAATGGAGCCAAGGAGTACTTTAGGTTGACTTAAGGCAGCTTAAGTTGACCCAAGGCTCCAATGCAGGTATACCCCCTGACAGTCATGAATTTTTTTTTTCGTATTGTACTACCTAAACCTCCCTTGCTGTAATTTAAGCCCATTGTTTCTTCTCCTTTTATCAGCATTTAAAGAGAACAAATTTTCTCCCTCTTCCTCATGACAGCCTTTTAGGTACTTGAAAACTGTTATCATATCCCCTTTCAGCATCTTCTTTTCCATACTAAACAAATTCAGCACTTTCAATCTTCCCTCATAAGTGAAGTGTTCCAGACCTCTAATCATTCTTGGTGCTCTTCTCTTGACTTCCTCCAATTTCTCCACATATTTCCTGAAATGAAGTACCAGACCTGGACACAATACTCCAGCTGTGGCCTAATCAGGGCCGAGTACAGCAGAAAAATTAATTCTTGTGTCTTACTTACCATATTCCTGTTAATATTCCCAGAATGGTATACACATTTTTTTCCAACAGTGTCACACTGTTTAGCTCATGATCTATAATGACACCCAGCTCCCTTTCCACAATACTCTTTCCTAGGCAATCATTGTCCATTTCTTATATCTGCAATAGATTTTTCTTTCCTAAGTGGAGAACTTTGAACTTGTGTTTATTGAATTTCATTCTGTTTACCACACATCATTTCATCCAAATCATTTCGAATTTTGATCCTGTCCTCCAGAGCACTTGTGACCTCTTGCAGCTTGGTATCACTGGCAAACTTTATGTGTACTCTCTATGCCATCATCTAAATCAGTGCTTCCCAACCTTTTTCAGGCTGGGGACCCCTTTTTAACAAAAAAAAAATCTCTGGAGCCCCCCGGCTGATTATGTAATCTGGGCCGTGAGGGCAGACTGTGACCCGCACCACTCTGGCGGTGCCACTGGGACAACCGGTGAGCAGCAGTGCCACCACCACGGCCCTGCCACTGGGGAGCTGAGCCGTGGCAACGATGGTCCCCTGCCCTTGCCCCTGCCAGGGAGCTGCTGCGGCCCCATTCCCCTGCCAGGATCCGACCATGGGAGGGGAAAGGCAGCCTTGGTGGGGAGCATCAGGGCTGTAGCTGGATTCCAGCCTCAGTAAGGAGAGGCTCCGCGGACCCCCTGCAACATGTCCATGGACCCCTTGGGGTCCCAGAACCAGAGGTTGGGAACCACTGATCTAAATCATTGATTAAAATATTGAACTGACCACACCAGAAACAATCTGTGCAGTACTCCACTGATTACACCCTTCCTAGCATGACTGTGAACCATTGATAGCTACTCTCTAGGAGCTGTAGGGCCTTGGTCCTTCATCCTTGCTCCCGGTTCTGATCCTATGCTAACCAGGACATTCACATATCAAAGGGAGTGATGCCAAACCTGAAACTAGGCCATTCACTATGGCACAGCAGAGCCCTGCTTTTCCTACTACCTTCCACCGCACTGGCACACTGTTGGGGGAAAGGTGGCTGTCCCTGATCCTACCAATGGACCCATGTAACTTCACTGAGTTGGACAGTCTCATTGCACTCAGTATGTTGATTCCTTTGTGTAGAATGACACACTGCTCTAGTGTTTCCGATATCAGAGCCTATCTAACATCTTTCTCTTTCCTCTATTATATTCCTTTACCCCTGTTTAGTTGTGGTCAGGATGAGGATACAGCAGGGAGGGGGGGCTTTCAATTAGCTGTATTTCAGTTCAGTGACAGCGACTTCTGGTGGCCAGTAAAGGCTCTGCCAGGTGAACTGCCTACAGCAATAATCTCTTCTGGAATTTCTCTCAAAGGTATCCACACACAGAGATGGGAAGAGGAAACTTGTCAACCATTGTTTTGGCCATGGCTGCTTTCTTGCCACCCATGTTCCCAAAATGAACAATCTCTGGGACACAAGAACATTTCCAGCACTGCTGACCCCAAGTGTTCAGTAATCAGGAGTCAGGCCTCAAACATACTGAGTTTGACTTAAAAAGAATTCTTTCTTTCCTTCTTTCCAAAAGAACAGACTATTTATTCCATATTTGTTGGTGTTTCAGAAGTTTTAGGTTAAACTTCAGGAGCTGAGAATTTTCAGAGGAAAACAAACAAACAAAAAAGAGATTAATGAAAAATTGTGTCCATCAGCAACATTGCATTTCCCTACTCACCTGTCTGTGTCTCCCTGGTCCTCTCACTTGCCCTGTGTGCCCCAGAGCCTCCCTGGGTGCTCTGTCCAGATACAGGGTCATCTTCAGTGTCAGCAGTTTCCCCGACATCATCATAACCATTGCCTGCAACATCTCCTGGCAGGGCAGGGGCCCCTAAAAGAAAGATGAGAATTAATGGTAATGAGACAAGGCCTTCCATAGACTAGAGAAATAAACTATATGCCAAGTGTGAGACTGAGGAGTTTCTGTGTATTATATTTCTGATGAATACCCTATACCCCTCAATTTACCTGTTTTGATATTGTCCTGCCGGACTGCATAGAGTTAAATGATGGAGGCTGTTAGGGGGAATACAAAGAGGAAAGATGGAAAAGACAAAGATTTGGCAACTTAAAGAAACAATGGAGAGAGCCATTAATTACCAAATACCCCTCCCTGCCTCCAACCAACCTAGTCTGGTTACTTCTCCCCAGCAGTGTGCTCCGGACCAAAGGCCAGTGTAGAAAATGAATAGAGTGGAGCAGCAGGAGCTAAACAGTAATGTTGCTTTCAGGAGGTGGATTCATGGCTCACCCTGGGCATCTGGAGTCTGGGAAACATCACCCAACGCAGGATCTTCCATGTTATCATAATCCCACTGAGACCCAGCAGGGGGAGCTCCCTCTGGAACAACAAACACCATAGTCATCCTCCTGCACACATGCCCATTTCCCCAGCAGGTTTCTAGTTCCCCCATTAAAGCCCTGTTGACTTGGAGTCTGAGCTGTTTATCACAGTTTGTAGCAAAGTCACAGGGTGACCTGGGGGAAAAGAATCAGTGATGGACATTCTGAGAAATTCATAGCAAATTTGTCATGCCCTTCAATGAGATCAGGAGCCGTGCTGGTGTTGAGCTAACCCAAGACACAATGGAAGATAACAGCTGCCACATCAGACTTGACAACTGTGCATCCAACTGAAATCTGTGCAGAAATGACTTAATTTCTCTGACTTAATAAGGGCTAGATTGTGACTTGGCCTACATGCTCATTCCAGGAAGGTAGCAGGGTAAAATGATGAGGCTCACATCAGGGGTTGTTTAGTGTTAGGTGCCAGGGATGAAAGTCAGATTCTTTCATGCCCAGTGAATTTTTCCCTTCAGGTCCTCCCTGGGGAAGGGCACCATCAACCACACAGAGAAAGGGTCAGGATTTGTTAATATTTGCATCAAGAATTGGACAGAAATTTTTGATGGGGCAAATAAATTCCACACTCAGATCTAGCTGGCTGTCTCTGTATCCACTCCCTCTTCCCCCAATGTTACCTTGTTCTGATCCTAGATCAATTTCCCCTTCGTTGTCCCCAGTGTAATACTGCATCTTCACCAGTGAATCATCTGAATAAAAACATGAAGAGATGACAAAAGGGATGTTGTCACACTGAGAGTGGAGAAACTGACTGATGGCTGATACTTCCAGGTCCTGGAGCAGTGTATATGGTCTCAGCATATTGCTCCTTCTAGAGAAGACACTGAATTCACAGCAACTCTTAGTGGTGAGAGGCTGACGCAGACTTTCCAAGAGCGAGAACCATTTTCTTGTGGTAAATGTATCTTTGGAGTGGATTAAATCAGCCTGGGAAGATGCCGGGATCGGCCATATTGCCCCCATGAGGTGAGCAAGGCACTGGGAGAGCCCTTTTCCTTGAGATCTCTTGCTTACTTTTGGTTTCATTCAGATCCATCTCATTAGCAAAGGAGCAAGTTTGTTTGATACTTGGTGTACAAAAATCTGCTGAACATTGCTTTTTCATTGCCTGGTCCAACAGAAAATCACTGCTAGGGCTGCTGGTCTATGGAAGCTCCAGACCCCCCCAGCCCCAAGTGTAATTCTCTTTTGTAAAGCAAGATGGTCCACTTTTCATTCTTTATTGTCAGATTAGGCCACACCCCTCCCAAGGTCAGAGCCTCTGATCTATTCCCACCACCAGTAAATAGGAGGATGTAGATCATGGAAGTAACTTCAAGAAGATGCACTGATTAAACTGAAAGCAGCATCTTCCTAGGTGATTAATGCTGAGTTAGGATGGAGTAAATATACAGACATTTTCCTGATATACACCAAGCCTGTAGGATGGGCAGATGGGAGCAAGTGTCCTGAGAATGGGGTTAGCAGAGCGCACTAGGGAGGAAACTCATCTGAGTCCAGTAACAGGCTAGCCTCTTCACAGACCCAGCACCCACAGACATCCAGTATTCACAGGGCTGAGCGCTATGGAAATTTAGTTCTGGGTCAGAGCTTTAGGAAGGAAAATAATTAGAGATCTGTCCCTTGTTAGGAATGACACACACAGACCTGAAAGACCAAACATCTGCTTCTTTTTCATCAGGTTATAATCAATCTCCTCATACACGGCATCTGAGAAGGGATCCAAGTATCCTCTGGAATCTGAAAACAAAGGGCAGGGTTAGCACAGGATCAGAGAAACTAGGGATGGGAAACCCTAGGAGATCATCCAGTACCTTGGTCATGGGACCAGGGAAGGAATAGTCCACACAGCACATTCCTACTGCTCTGTCCAGTCTAGATTTGAACATCCCATGTGTCAAGAACCACTCCCTCTTGCTGTTTGATACTGGCTAGTTCACTATTGTTATGTTTCTCCTAATAATCAGTCTTTATACTTTTCTAATATATTTATGCTATTACACCTAGCACCACCCAAAATCATTCCTCTCTTACCTGGTACTTACACCTATGGACCGCCCCTGGGTCTGGATTTCCCTTCCTCTCTACAATGGGACCTTGCAGCAGGCACCCTGGCCCAGTTCCCAGCTCACCCAACCCCATACTAGGAGGCTACATCCATTGTGGCTCTCAAAACAGTTGGTTATTGAAGGAATTTCAAGAAATGGCTCTTCTTATCTTTTTGGTTGCCAACCCCTGGGCTATGTTAGTCTTTGGTCTGACACAGTATGGCTACTCTTACATTAATTTGTAAAAATGAATTATAATAGAATAATTAAAATGTTTGGTACAGAAACTCCCCAAGATAATGCCCTTTCGAGACAGCAACTATGGGAAATAATGCATGTGAAATCTTGACTTGCAAAATGTAGATTTATATGCTTCCCAGTCAGGAATCTAGAATTCTGGAGGAAAGTCCATAAAATATAATCTAACAAACAAATGTTTCTTTGATGTACTCCTCCCTTCTTTTGCCACTGCATCCCACTCTCACTTTTTGTCCTTGGTCAGTTCAGACCAGGGGTTCTTCACCTTTTAGAGGCCCCACACTACCTACAGCAATACATGGTCACCCTGCACCCACACAGAAAAAAAAAACCAAAACAAATCAGTGGTCATCAATTTTGATTGTGCTTTTAGGCCATGTTTGAAGTATATTGCCTGGGCATTCTATGATTACATTATATATGTTATTCCTGCACCCCTTGGATTCCTTTCAGAGAGGACAATGCAGATTAAGAAGCCCTGGTATAGACCATGAATTCAGAGGTGCTTACACACTGATTCATCTCCCACCTTGTGGTGCGGAGGAAAAGACAACTTGTTCATTCCTCCAGGTACTTACTGCTGTGCAGTCTGCTTGCTCTGGCTGCTGATGTTCATTATGTCACTATACACTCCACTCCTCTGTTGCTAATGGCGATACACGATCACCTTCTGCTGCCACCTACTACTCTGACCTCAATGAGTCGGTTTCCTGAGGTTCCAACCAGTTCTCAGTGACTTCAGCTCTCAGCAGGAGAACCTTCCGACTCGTGCAGGCTGGGCAGTCTCTTCCTCAGCAACAGTGTCCCACAGCAGGTCCAAGTTCTTAGATCTCATTATCAGTGATTTCTGCTCTAGGGGGTCTCTTAACAAGACCAAGGACTTTCTAGGGAGCCTAATTAGCTCTGCTTTGGAACGATGAGAAGGGCTGGTCATATACTGCCTGTGATCCTTAGGCAAAGCACACACCACAAAGCAAATCTCCTGCCCCTCCACCTTCTTTCTCTCTGGGTATGTCCACACACACTCCTTATTTCGAAACAACAGAGGTTGTTTCGAAATAAGGAGTGCCATGGCCACACGACGCACGGCCATTTCGAAAGAAGCAAACCGCTTCTTTTGAAATGGCCATGGTCTTTGCGAAATAACTTAAACCTCGTTACCTGTCGAAACAGAGTTGTTTCGAAACAGAGGTTTCGAAACAGCCCTGTTCGGACATGTTGTTTCGGAACAAAGTGTTCCGAGACAACATGTGCCCCTCAGCACCCTGGCCAGGGTGCTGAGGGGTGTACACGGGCTGTGGGGAGGGGCGCGGGGCTGCGCCTCACTCC
>ML682227.1:1358579-1398760 GCA_007922195.1 Podocnemis expansa
GAGGCGCGGTGCCTGCAGTCCCTTGCAGGCACCCATGGGGTGCAGTGCCCCTCTGCACTGCACCCTGTGGGTGCCTGCAGTCCCCTCCCCAAGTGAAATAGCAGGTCGACACTGTGGACCTGCTATTTCACTCCCTTATTTCGCGGACATGGTTTTTGTCCAGCGAAATAAGTTGTTTCGAAATAACATATTATTTTGAAACAGCTTGTTTCGAAACGTGTTGTTTTGAAACAAGCCTGCCCTCTGTGGACATACCCTCTCTGGCTGTGTTCACACAGCCCTCTTATTTCGAAACAACAGAGGTTTAAGATTTAGGCTGATCACACGACGCACGGTTGTTTCGAAACAACGGCGTTGTTTCGAAACAAGTTAAACCCCATGCGGGGATGAAACAACGCCGTGTGAACATGTTGTTTCGAAACAACAGTGACTTGTTTCGAAATAACTGTTGCCTGAACCTGCTATTTCGCTTTGAGCTTTTTTCCTTAATTCAAATTAAGAAACTGTTAATTCGAATTAAGTTATTTCGAAATAAGGCGTTATTTCGATACGGTTGTTTCGAAACAACCGTATCGAAATAACCCCCTGTGTGTGAACACAGCCTCTGTCTCTTCACTGGGATTTGACATCCAAACCCTCTCCTTAGAGTGGGCAGTTCAACTGAGTATGACCAGTGCTTTCTTTATAATGAAAAAGATCACAGTATCATAGAAGGTGAGGATTGGAAGGGACCTCAGAAACTCATCTAGTTCACTATCTGCAAAGAAGAAGCTGCTGGGGCTCAAGAAACGCTTAATATTCATAACTGACCTGGTGAGTATGACATGAGCCTCCTGGGATAACCCTCTGAATGTGCCAAAATCAGAGCAAGCTGCAAAACCCTGGGCCAAACGCCCAAACCACTGACAGGTAGTACTTAAACCAATCTCCCAGTCAGTGACACAACATGGTTCTGATTCCACATTCTGGTCATCACCAAGCAGTTGAAGCCATATCCACTTCTGGCCCAAGAGACAAATCCTGAGAGGCCATCTCTCTACCAGTAGATGTTTTGCTGTCTTTACCAGACACACCTTTAGAAACTTCTTGCTCCCTGTTGTTCACAGCCAGTATATTAGGGACAAACCCTTTACTAAAAGACACATTGCTGCCCCTTCTAGACAAACCCTTTAAAGGTCTCTGCTCCCTGTTATTCACAGACAGTATATTAGGGACAAACTATTTACTAGCAGATACATTGCTGCCTTACAAAGTTCTCTGCCACTAGTCCCAACTCTTCTGACTGTTTGTGGGCATACCCTGGGAGAGAGGGATGTCTTTGTTATCAGGCACAGTATTATTATCAACAGGTAAGTATTTGGAGACAGTTTTTTCTTTACCAGACAAACTGTCCTTTTGAATGGATAAGCTGCTATTCTTGACAGTTTTAAGGCTAGAAACATCTTCTTTGTTACAGCGTTTCTGGTTAATCACAGCCAACTTAGTACCATACACCCCCTTTTCACAAATTTCCCTATTGGTTTCAGGTAACACAGAAAATTTATATTTATATTCTTTGTGAGGCTTATTTAAGACATTCATTTGGTTATAAACATTCACCTTATCAGCAATATACATAGTTAAATCAGCAGCAGTTGGGCAGACTTTCTTCCACATTCTATCGAGGGAACCTGGACTTTCAGAAAGACACAATTGTTGCTGCTCTTTTGTTCTTTGGATTTCACTTTTAGTCTTAAAGATTCTTGCCTCAGCTTCCAGTCTCAGCCCTCTGTTTCTCTGGACTGATTCTTCAGCTAGCTCACAACACTCCTTAAACTGAGCTGCCTTTTTGTCCTGTTCTGCTTTTTCCTCAAATTTAGTGTATATCTCAACCATATCCTTTTGTTCCCTGAGGTAAATGTCTGCTGTTCTTTTCTGAAGCTGAAGCTTCATAATCTTTTCCAGGATTTTCATCACGATTTCTTCCTCTGACTGTGAATCACTCATTCTGACCAACTTTTAACCTTTAAAACTCTCAGTATCAGATTTAAAATTTAGGAATAGTGTGGGGTCCTGATCCCAAAACCCAAATGTTCTGTTTCTGTGGATCCTGCCAAGACTATGCCAATGTTACCCAGGCCTCCTCCGATAACCTCCTGAATGTGCCAAAATCAGGGCAAGATGCAAAACCAGGGGCCAAACCCCCAAACCACTGACGGGTGGTACTTAAACCAATCTCCCAGTCAGTAACATAACATGCTTCTGATTCCACATTCTGGTCATCAACAAGCATAAAAATATAAAAACAGCCCCCTTTATTGCACATCAGTTCCTCTGGTCCCCGCCTAGCCACTGGGTCTTTTAAAGAAATAGGTTCTCCTGACTCCAAAGGGCCAGCCACATCACCCAGAACAATATAGGCTTGGATCTTACCCAAAATACAGCGCTGCCTGCCAATCCTTTAGCAACTACAACTAAAGGTTTAATATAAAAAGAAAACAAACAAAATATGAGAGATGTTAAAGAGTCAAGGTGAATCACATACATACAAATGATTTAGAGTCCATAGAAAGCAAGTCCTTCAAGTATTTGCAGATTAGTCCCATTCCTCTGGTATGCATCCAGCACCTGAGTGGGTCTCATTCCTTTATTCAGTCCCAGATATTAATGCCAGAGGAGGGTGCTGGTTGCAGACAGACTGAAGACTAAAGACAAAATAGAGACTGAGCTATGGCTTTTTATCAGCTTCAGCTCTACCACACTCTCAGAGTCCTTGCCAAATCAAAATGGATTTGAGCCACATGGTCAGTCTGGCTGCCTCATCAAACAGGTTTCTCCTTGGACCCACTGTGGCTGGGAGCTCCTAATGGAGAATTAGGATGACAATACTTCTGCAGACACACAATCTGGGATTGCTTGGAGTCAAATAAACTTGGAGTACAAATAAAAGCAAATAGATTTCTAATTTCTAACACAGGCATGATACCTATGTATAAACCATATAATTTCATTTAGCAGATTACAGCCTTTCTATTGATACCAAACATGGCATACCACATATGGATTATTACAAATAAGAAATATTAATATGAAAAATAATCATAACCAGTCCCCTAGACCAAGACAGCATAACAGTGAGTCCAGCGGTCCTGTGGCTATGAACAGCCAAGCCTTGAGGTATCAGAGCTCAGCCCCAGCAAGTGTAGCACAAGTTAAGCATTGAGATGCCCCCTTCAATGAGGACTGGCTACATACAGTTTTGCTGCCCTTTACTGACACAGAATTGTATGTAGATAACATTTCTACCCTCACATTCAACATTAAAATCATTTGTAACCCAACTCTAGCCAGAACTGACAACTTGGGCAACTCATCTCTGTTTGCTGGATACCTAGGCAGGGTCAGCAAGTTCATGTAAAGAGAGGCTGGTTGTGAAGCCTGTCTCTCTAGCCTGCAGCAGTTCACTAGCTGTCAGGGGACAGCTCACTTTCAGGCCTTGCTTACAAATCATTATTTGAAATGATTAGGTTGTCCTGTGTCATCAGAATGAATGTGCTGACACTGTCATTAACAAAACCATCATTTCAACCCAATTATGCTTTCTCGGGTACAAAGAATTCTATCATATATTGTATGTGCTTTTAAAATGTGTTTTAATGTTTCAGTTTCAGTTCAGATATCCAGGCAATGACTACACTGGCAACACTTACGATGTAATGAGTTAACCACTGGGAGGGCAATTTTGGGGTAATTTAGGAGACATGGGGGGTGCAAGAAATCCCTACTCCTACTATACAGTAAGTTGAAAGACTGCTACCAGAAGCTTCTGTACCAGATATGAACTGGCTACAGAGCTTTCTTCCCAGAGATACAATCCAAATGTGTTTGTTATCAAAGCCCTTAATGCTTTGCCAGGCACAGCTGAAGTTAGCTAACAGAAATTGTTACCATAGAGCCATCTCTAGCAACCAGGATACTAGAGCTTAGCCTTCCATTACACTGCCAATGCCCCAGTCTCCCAAGGGCTTTAATAATTTGGCAGGCCCTGGAAGCCTCCTAAATTAGAGTGCCCCCTTCATGCCGGTCCAGGCCCCCTTCATGCCAGTACGGGTCCCCCTCACAGTGTTCTGCCCCCCCCCCCATGCTGGTTCAGGCCTCTCTTATGCACCCCAGCTACTGCCCCCCAATGCCTGGCCCCCAATCCTGCTACTGCCCCCACCCTAGCTACTTCTCCCTACATGCCTACTCCCCACCCCAGCTACTGCTCCCCACATGCCTACTCCCCACCCCAGCTACTGCCCGTGGCCTCCCTGTCTCGCTGCTGGTCCCCCAACCCTTCCACAACACCCTACTGGGCAGCACCATCTTCCCCCCCTGCCCTGGGCCAATCTTCTCCCCAGTGCCTTTCCCTCCCTGGGCTGGCACGCCTCTCCCCCGCCCCCCCCCCGGTCCTGTTACTTGGCCGCCATGTTACTGTGGAGTGGCCCTGCTCCACATTGAGGCTCCCACCCAGAGCCAATCCCCGCCCTCCTGGAATGCTCTGGAATGGCATTCTGGAGCCCACTATTTTAGAGGTTCAGCATTCGGGGGCCCCTAAAAATAGAAAATACAGCCAGAACAGTGTGTTCCGGGGCCCGCTATTTTTAATTTTTAATTTTCTATTTTAAGGGGCCCCAGAGCACTGAGCCCCTAAAATTAGTGGGCCTTGGAATGCCATTCTTGTGCATTGTGGCTTACTTTACCCCCTGTAGCCTCCTCAGTGCAGCTCACCGGGCTACTGAAGAGACATTTCGCACAGTGACAACAAGGACCCACCTCTGAGCTCTGCCCTGGCACTTCGCACCTGTACACCTAGAATGATTAAGACCAGGCCAAGCAGGGCCCCCAGGATAATGCAGATAATGACTGGCACTGTGAATCTCCCATTGTCAGCTGTAGAGCGGCGCGGGGGACCTGAATGGAAATGAACACACAATGAGGGGGAAACATTATTCTGTGAGAAACCTCACTTTTCTGTCATACCTGCAAAGGGAAGGGAAGACAGTTGACAACTGGAGCAAGGGTCAAGTAACGTTTTTACCAGAGAGCATGTCCCGTCTGAGCGACTGTGGGGCTCCATACCCTAAGTGTTCGGATTTCCACAAACTCCCTCTCAGCAGCATAGGGTCTGTATGTTAATGACTTATGGCTTAAGTTCCCTGGGCTGAGGACTCTAATAACAAACCAGCACTGGGGCTTCGGATGGATATAGGGGTTATGTGGGGTGACACCTAGGCTAATCTGACCTGAGAAAGGTTTCACTTCACAGGATCCATGATGCGCCAGCCTGAAAGGAATGGAGGGCCTGGTCTGAGAAAAAAGGATGAGGGTAAGAGGATCCATCCTCCTCCTAGATCAGTGCTTCCCAACCTTTTTGAGTATGAGGTCCCATTCTTAATGTCATAACATTTCATGGACCCCCAAATGATGATACTTGTTATTGGAGACTGACTGCAGACAGTCGTGCTGCAGAAGGGCAGTAGAGGACCTGATCCCTGTCTGCTCTCAAGGTATGGAGATATATCCAGGGTGAAGCTGCTCGCAGGAGTCAAATACAGTTCATTTAGAGCTGAGGTGTCAAACTCTTCATTGTGGGGGCCACAGTGGAAGGCAGAACACCTGCTGCAGATCGTGTGCCACCTGAACTCCTCAACCCTTTCGACCTCCATATTCAGAACAGCATGGGCTCCCCTTTCCCCCTCCCCAACCTCGCAGGCTTTCTCATACCTTCCCTTTCCCCTCCCATGGGTCCTCCCCCATGCTTCCTCCCAGACCTCCCTCATGTTCCCCTTCCCTTTCCACCTCCTGGTCTTTAAGGTGCCACAGGACTCATGTAAACATATTTGGAAAACCGGGTGGTGGGCATACAAGGGACCTGAAATAGGCCCCACAGTTGCAGACCCCTCCCTCAGCCCACCTCCTCTCCCTGGTCTTGTACTTTGCTATCTTTGCATAAGCAAGGAGGAGGTTGGTGAGGAGGGCCCGGGACTTTATGGGGTCACGGATGGGAAGTGCATACAAAAATACGTGGGGGGAGAAGTGCAGCCAGAACCTCAAGAGGAGGGTCTGCAGAAACCATAATAGGGGCTGCAACTTGGCACGCTCCAGGTAGGAGTGCACCAGGGACTCTCTCACATGACAAAAGGGGCAAGAGTTGGGGCAGGGGTGAACCGTGCCATGTAGCCACCTGTGCTCACGAGCCACAAACTAATGTCCCTGGTGGGCCATGGGGTCAGATTTGAGTACAGACTGGTCCACTGGCGGTCTTCACCCTCCATGGGTGGTATCAGGTCCTGCCATTTGGTGGCAGGGTGGGACATGAGGGCAAGGAAGTGGATGATATGGACCATGAGCATGTATAGATATTTGCAAGGCACGGTTCAGAAGGGGGCCGGCTGCAATTCTAGCAGCCAGCTCGAGACATGGGGCGGGGGTACCTGGGGGGCTTGCGTGTCCGGGGCCTAATCCAGAGCTCTGGAGGGACAGGAGTGAGAGGGGGACAAGGGGTACCCTCTCACAGGACCTGTTCAAGTTAGACCCAAGCAACAGGGGATAGGGCTGCCTTCACCTCCTGGAGTAGCACTCGGGGGTTCAAAGAGTGGAGATTCCCATGTGCTGAGCCAGAATTAGGGGATCCACCCAGTCACCCCGAGCATAGTCCAGGAGGTCTCCAACCCTGGTGATACCTGACAGGACCAACCTCCACCTCATGGAGGGGCCCTCTGCCACCTGCACACGAAGATGGGAGTTGTGTAGCAGGGGCTTTGCAAGGCAGTCCTTCCCATGGGTGGACAGAAGGGACCTGGAAGACAAGATGACCCTCCAAGTTGGGAGGAGGTCCAGGTAGAAGACCAGCAGCTCAGAGAGGTCTTGCACAGGACCTCTTAAATGGATATAAAAGAGCTGCCGGTCATATCAGAGACCTCAGTAGCAGCAGAAGAAGGTGCACGCCACGTGGCTCCATGCCAGATTAACTGCACCATAAAGAAGTCTCTGCAGGGCCTGGAGGTGGAAGGTGTGGACCTGGCTGTGGACACAGCATAGGCCCCGTCCTCCCTCCTCTGGGGGAAACTCAGTATTCCCACAGAGACCCAGTGCAGTCCTGGCCAAAGGAACACCAGAACTGTCTTCTGGAAGTTGGCAAGAAACACTGGGGGCAGGACCAGGATGTCAAGCTGGTGCCAGAGCATGGACAGGATTTGCTGGCTGACTACCAGTGACCTCCCTCGAAGGAAAAGGCACTGCAGCAGTCCCGTCCACCTCCACAGCTTCCCAACGACCCTGCCCTCCAAATTGTGCCAGTTCTCATCAGGGGAGGGATGGATGGTGGAAAGGTAAATGCCGAGATAGAGCAGTGGGCCTGTGCTCCACTGGAAGGCTTGAAGAGCAGGTGGAAGGGAGCCTGCCAGCAACCCTGACCTTGCCATCAGGCCAGAGCTCTTGACCCAGTTGACCCAGGTGGAGGCGGCTGCCGAGTAGATGGCCTGACAAGCCTCCGACTGCGCCAGGTCTCCTGGGTCCTGGACCACAAGAAGCACGTTGTCAGTGTACACCGACAGGACCAGCCTCAGCTCTGGCTCACAGAGCACCAACCCCCTCAGCCCCCGGTGGAGGAGACAGAGGAAGGGCTGCATGGCCAGAGCGTACAGCTGGCCTGACAGCAGGCAGCCCTGACGTACTCCTTGCCCAAAGCTGACCAGCTCAGTCAGAGTCCACTTGAGCTTGACCATGCACTCTGCGGAGGCGTACAGCACCTGGAAAAACTCCACGAAGTGTGGTCCAAAGCTGAAGACCTGCAGAGTGCCCAAGAGATACCCGTGGTCCATCCTGCTGAACGCTTTCTCCTGGTCCAGGGCCAAGAGGGCGAATGACAGACTATCCCTAAACCCAAGCTGCAGAAGATCCTGGACCAGGTACAGATTGCTGAAGATGGACCAGCCCGGGACAGTGTAGGTCTGGTTGGGATGGACCACTTCCTGCAGCACAGACCCCAGCTGCAGCAAGATGGCCTTGGCTATGATTTTATAGTCTGTGTTGAAGACCAAGACGGGATGCCAGTTCCAAAGGTCGTGGAGGTCCCCCTTCTTGGGCAGCAGGGCCAGCACCGCCCGCCAGAGAGGGGGAGCTCCTCACCTTCCCCCAGACTCGGCCCAGATGGCAGCGCAGTCCAGGTCGAGGATGTCCCAGAAGACATTGTAGAAATCCATGGTCAGCCCGTCCCTACTCAGCAATTTGTTGTTGGGCATGCAACAGAGAGCTTCCAAGAACTCGGCTACAGTGAGAGGAAGCTCCAGCCAGTCCCAGTCGCCCCTGCTGAGTGCAGTGAGTTTGTTCCAGAGCATCCTGCGGGTGGTGGCTTCAGTCGGATCAAGGAAGAAAAGACTGGCATAGAAGCCCCCAGCCCTTCCACGCATCTCCTTTGGATCCATGAAAGGGGTACCATCCTTGGCGAGGAGGTAGGTGACATGCTTTTTAGCCCCCCTCCATTTCTTCAAGCATAGAAGTGGGAGCCATGACCCATCTGCCAAAGGAGACAGATGTGGAATCAAATGAAGGCTCGCTGGGCCCAAAGATCCTCAAGGGCCCAGAGCTCCTCCCACTTCTCCCAGCACACCCTGCAGAGAGATGGATCCTCAGGGCTGGTGGCCAGACACCTCTCCAGCTCCAAGACCTCCCTTTCCAGCTGCTCTATTGCTGCATCCCTCTGCCAGCTGGCCTCCTGAGCATAGTCATGGCAGAAGAGCGGGGCACGCACCTTCCCCAAGTCCCACCAATGCCACACCAAGGGAAATGCGGGCCTCTGCTCCTGCCAGGACAGCCAGAACTCCTGGAAGGACACCACAAAGCCCACATCTTCCAGCAGGCTGTTGGTGAAATGCCAGTAGGCTGGCCCCGGCCTCTCTGCCAAGAGAGAGACCATCATGTCACCAGATGGTGATCCAAGAAGGAGGCTGACCAAACGCTGGAGGAGTGGGGTCGTGCAAGATGACATCGGGACAGGAAAATGAGGTCCAACCAGGAGTGGCATGACTGATCTTGCCACATCCAGACGAATGTGAGAATGACCTTGTCGTCTCGGTGGTGGTCACACCAGATGTCCACCAGAGAGAGATGGTTGATGAGGTCCCAGAGGATGTCTGTGGTGGCCTGGCACTGCTCAGTCCCCATGCGGTCCCATTCCTCGAGGGTGGTGTTGAAATCCCCGCCCAGGACCAGGCACTCCTGAGACTCCAAGGTGCTGAGGAAGGCGGCTGCCTGCCGAAAGATGTGCATCAGCTCTGGGCCTGATGCTGAAAAATTTCAATGGCAGCCCCTCCATGCGGACCGAGGGCTGAAGTAGGTGGCTCAGCATGACATTGGTGACCCCCAGCACCTCAGGCTGTAGCTCAGGGGAGAACTGGGTGGTCACTCTGCCGGAGCAGGTGGCAAGATGACTCAGGAACACTCTGTCCCCCCATTCCAGCCGCTAGCTGGCCTCGGCAGCTGGATCCATAGGGTCTCCTGCAAGAAAACCACGGGTTTGCCCCCCTCCTGAAGGAAGGAGAGTACCTGGGTCCTCTGGAGACCCATCCTACAGCCCCTGGAGTTCAAGGTCACAAAGACTGTAGGGGCCATGTGGAGAACTGGAGAGGATCTTCAGAGGTGGCAGGAGCACCGGCAGCCTCTGTCAGGCCATGCAGCAATGTGTGGATTCTTCACATAGCAGGATTTCCTCTTTATTCCTATTGTCTGGAGAGAGTACAAGGTCTGAGAGTACCAAGTCTCCATCTCCAAATCCAGAGCCGATACAGCCATGCCCCCAAGTACTGTTCTAGGCTACTAATGTGAGGTTCCCATGGGTTACTACTCCATGGTTACTGAATACTTCTTTCTCAATGCCATGGATGGGCTGGGGGAATTGTCAACAGTGCACACCAGCACAGGCTTCGCCATCAACCTTGCAGATGCATAGCACCATGCAGCAGAATTTGGCAGCTTTGACACACCAATAAGAGAAAGTTGTGGTGGCAGCTACACGTCAGGTGCAACCAATGCCTCTGGCCACTGAACCTGTTCATTTGCAGAAGGCACCTAGTCAGCAATTGAAAACCGATGACTCTAACCAGTTCCAAGAACTGTTCAGGAAAGTGGCCGATAGCATGGATATCCCCATGCAGGATACTTCGTCTACTAAACACAAACTGTAGAGAATATTATGTTCTACTGTTTCCACTAAAGTTGCCCTGCCAATGGATGAGGGCGTAATGGAGCCGGCAAATATGATATAGCAGACCGCTGCCACAGCTACCCTTACAAAGAAGAAAACAGACAAGACATATTTCTTAGCTCTCAAAGGAAGTTAATTTCTCTTCACACATCCTCAGTGAAATTCTTTAGTCATCAAAGCAGCCAATCAGAGGGCAAAGCAAGCATCTCCTAAATCAACTCCAGCAGACAAGGAGGATAGGAAGCTTGACCTTTTAGGCCAGTCTGCAGTGCAGGGTGTGCAACATTCGGTGACCCATCCCAAAGGCCATAAGGGAGTCACAGAAGCTGTGGGCCCTCTGGTAAACCATGGCATCCTGCCTCCCAGTTCTGTTACCCTCCTTGAGAATGGCCCTCATGGCCAGGAGGCCGAGGTAGAAGTCCCTCCAGCATTGCAGGCTGAGCCACACCCAGTTCCTAGTCCCACTAGTGTTGGCCAGGAGCGTGCGGAGCTCATCCAGTAGTGCCAGGGGGTCTGGGGCAAAAGGCCCTGGACTGGTCCTCCTGTCAGGTCCCCCTGAGAGCCCTGTTGCCGGCTGAGGTGGACAGACAGGGCACGGAGCCCTGATGCGGTGCTGATGATGCTGGCACTGTGTTGTCCAGCCTGGCCACAAAATCAGTCTTAGTCACAGTCAGGCTGGGCTCCTACCTTGTCTTCTCCTGGCCTTTGGCTGTCTCAGTCCCAACTGGTCTTTCATTGGCTTGTTCCCAGATGGGCCCCAGCCACTTTGTCCTTTTTAATTTGTGATTCATGCAATGTGCTGTCAATAAATTAGCACGTTGACTGATTGCCTCTGAATAGTTGGGGTGGGGTCAGTGTGGTGGCTCCCAAGAGGCTGCCTATCCTGCTGTGACTGAGATTCTGATTGATTTGAAGACTGCAGCAGAGCTGAACCAGGATTGGCTGGAGTGCTTCCTTTGTTCCCCTGTCCTCTCACTTGGATCATGTGAGGGAATCAGACGCACGCCTAGCCCTGCTGTGTCAGAAGTTTGTCTTTGGAGTTCATTGCTCCAGAGAGGTTCCAGACACAGCTCAGGCAGCAGCTCCATGTGCCAGATCAGCTTTTTTGGCAGGCCGGATATGCCACCCCCCACCCCCCAAGGGCCATAAATTTGACACCCCTGATTTAGAGCCCTCTCCAACATAGATCGTTGGCTGGCAGCATCTGGTGCCAGATGTATTCACTGACCCCTTGCAATAACTCTGTAGACCCCCACGGGTTCCCAGACCACAGGTTGGGAACCACTGTCCTAGATAATTATAGTATGTAGCAGGAACATCTCTTGTCATTCACCTGAGCAATTCACAGCAGCATCTTCTTTATGACCACAGTTGCTCTCACCCCAGGCTGTGGCAGGGCAGTCCCAGAGAGATGACTCTGTTCCTCTGCAGTTCACCTTCTCCACCCAGATGCGACCAGTACCCTCACCAAATGCAGCCTTGTGCAGGGCGGATATGGCAGATCCACAGCCCAGTTGTTTACACACAACGTTAGCATCTGCCAGGTCCCAGAAGTCATCACAAACTGTTCCCCAGGAGCCACGATGCCAAACCTCCACTCTCCCTGAACATCTGGTCTGGCTGCCCACCACAGGTAACTTCTCTTGGTCTGAAAAATGCAGAAACTTCATTTGTTACTGAACAGCTGTGAAAGTCAATAGGGCTATTAAAGAGACAGAGAGAAGGAGAGATACCTGTGCAGCTTGCAGAGTTTGGGCATTCAGCAAAAGAGATCTCAGATGGTTTTAGCTTTGGCTTTTTTCCTAAGAAGACAAAATTCTCAATGTGAATAGACTGAGCAACATGAGTGATATAGGAGAGAGAGGTGATCTGTATGGTGAACCCCCAAATTTCAAGAATTTTATACACTTTGTTTGAATTAAACAGTTTGTTTAATGGTTAACCAATTTATTATCCAGCTGTGACGCCAGATGTTGAAATCTCTGGGTGGCTCTCTGATGGTGTGTTTGTTTGTGGGTATCTGAGTCTGTCCCATCCTCTCCATATGCAGCCACTCCTGTCCCTTCCAAGAAGTTTTCAAGCTCAAGATTTTTGTCAGCTGAAACTGACCCATATTATTGTGGGGATCCAGGGAGAAGAAAGTGTTATTAGAACTAGGGATGAAATGGAACTGAAGCTCTGAAACAAAATCACACCTTCTGTGATAGATGTGTCCTTCTCACATTTGCTCTCAAAGATTCATGATAGGCCAGAAGGACCAATTAAGCTATTATGTAACAAGCTGTGCAGAATTATGAAGAGAGAAATCTCAGTTAGAAGAAGTTCACCTAGGCAGGAAGAGGAATAGTATACATAACCCAGGTAGTTTACAAGATGGGGCTGGGAAAGGCTCCAGTCAATCCTTGGGAAGAGAGAGGAGTTTTTGGAGGCTGCAGAAAGGTGTAGCCTGAGTTGCTCCCTGGGAGAAGGAAGCAGTGAGCTGGCAGATGCAGAGAAGGAAGGGGAAGCCAAAAGGTTAGAAAAGGGCTCGAGGACATACTGCAAGGAATAGGGTGGACCAGACCTTGGCTACTGACCAGAGGATCCCTGAGCAGGAAACCAGAGCAGAGATGGAGCTGGAGAAGGCGCACTGGTGGGACAGTGCATAGGAAGATAGTTAGAGACTATTTGGAGGAAGAGTCAGTCGCTCCTTCCAGAGGAGTGCATGATAGTTTAGAGTTGAGTCACGAAGAGGCGATGGCAGCTCTTAGATTGAGACATGGTCTACAGACAGTGACAGAGATGGAGGGGTGGCTTGTAACCATGGGGAGAGGTATCAGTTTCATGAACTACTCCCTATGATGGCCAGGATAATGTGCCATAGCTGTGGTAAATAGGCCTCGGTTCCAGCCATGCTATTGCCTTGACCACAGCCTTACCCCACCTTGTCTTATTCCTGTTAGTCTGGTCCTAACTATGAGCTCTCATTCCTGACAGCTGACTCCAATTCTGACCCTTGGCTGTTATTCTACCAGCTCCTGCTCTAACCAGTGGGCCTAACTCCTGCTCCAGTTGCTCACCACAGTCACTCAAGTCCTTATCACTGGCACTGGGCCCATCTCTGCTTGTTCATCCCAACAGGAGAGCCACAGAGATTCCCATGCGATGTTCGCTAATGGAAGAAATTTATGGGCTTTCCCTAGGTGACTGTGCCATGTACCAGTATGGCTATGTCGACACAGTAATTTTTATTTCAAAAGAACCCCTTTTGAAATAACTCATTTTGAAATAAAATCCTTATTTCAAAATAAGTTAATTCGAATTAACAAAATGTTAATTCAAATTAAGGGAAAGCCTGCAATCCAAACGGCTGTTATTTTGAAATGGTTATTTTGAAATAAAGCCATCTGGACCCGTTGTTTTGAAACAGTTGTTTCAAAACGACGGTGTTGTTTCGAAACAACAGGTCTAATTGGCGTTATTTTGAAATATCCATTTTGAAATAACAGCCATTTCGAAAACATCGGGGTTTAACTTTTTCTAAACAAGTTTTTCGTGCAGACTAAATTTCTTTTATTTCAAAATAACGAGTGTTATTTCGAAAGAAAAGTGCCGTGTAGACATACCCTATTAGATCTCATGTTTGTTTTCTATTGGCCATACTTTCATTCTTACAATGGACATTGAAAATATGTTTGTGTCACTGCTGTACAGGTAGAACTTCTATACTGCAAAGCAAATACAGGCAGCATTTGTCTCAGAACCTTTTGAAACAAGCAGACTTGATGAGGGTGTGTGTGTGTGTGCACATGTGGCCAGACAATTTTAGAATTACCACTGCAAGTAATGTGGATCTCTTCAGTACGGTCATCACAGGACTTCACTTTCCACGGATCTGATGGGCACTGCCAAAGGGAGCTGCTCTGCTCATGGCATGCAATGTGGTCCAGCCATGTGGGTCCTGAGCCTTCTCCATAGGTAGAGGACACTTCAATCTGCCCGCTATCACCACAGTTCAGCTGTCTGCATACAACTGATGGAGTAACACTAGACATCTTATCGGAGCAAACACTGCCCCATGTCCCATTGTAGAAAACCTCCAGCCGCCCAGCACAGTCACTGTCGCTAACTAGCCTCATATCCATGAACTCTATAAGGGAATAAACAGTTCATTTTACATTGTCTGATCCTGAAAAATTCTCAGTGAGACAAGCATTATCCCAATGATCGCTAACCACCCTCCACATTATTCTGCACAAGCCAGAGCCAGCAACTGTCACTCCATGGATTCAAGGCTCTTCTGGACACCACAGGCCCATTAGAGATACAATGGCCACCTCTGGTAAATTCCATTTCCCAACAGTTACACACAGTCATTGCTGTGATACAGCAGTGATAGCCTCTCCCAATACCAGGGAAATGCTGTGGCATCTCCAGCTCCGCTGGATGGGATCCAATGGGAAATAGGGCCTTTCCCATTAGAACCTCAGTAGGTAGGTACAGAGACATTAAGGGAGAATCTCTATCATTCTCCTCTCCTCAAATGTCTGCAATCTCTATTACATGCCCTGGTACCAATGTTCATGAGCACATTCAAAGAACAGACCTGAGCAGAGAACTCCTGCATCCTCCTTATGTCTACAGTTGTGCTGGCCCCAGCCTTTGGAAGGACAGGCCCAGAGGTTGGATTCATTCCCAGAGCAGTTCACATCATCCAGCCAGATCTGCCCAGATCCTTCCCCATAATGAGCAGAGACTGTTGCTTTGATGGCATGTCCACATCCCAGTTGTTTGCAAACAACATGGGAATCTGGTAGGTCCCAGTCATCATCACAGACTGTCCCCCAAGTGCCATTGTAGTAAATCTCTGCTCTCCCGGCACAGCGACCGGTCCCATTCACCAGTCTGATCTGCCTGCTCCCTGTGGGGATAGAGTCCAGCTGTTAATGTGCAATATAATGATAACTGAACAGCTCCATGCAAATCTATACCAAAACAACAGTGGCTAGTATACTGAAATATTTTAAAACTCTGATTTTAACAAGAAAAACAGAAAAGAAGAGATATTTGTTGAGTAAGGAAATGAGGCAAATTTTTAGAAAGCACTCTTGATCAACATAGTGTAGTGGCTAGCACCTCTGCTTAACATGCAGAAGGTCTTGGGTTCAATTCCCAGGGGGTTAGACTCAATGATCTCACGAGGTCCCTTCCAGCCCTGTGATTTGATTTGAACATTGAGTGAGCATAAGGGCCTATTGGCACCAATCTATTTTACAAATAAAGAGAAAGAAAGGCACGCTCTATGCATATGTCTGAAGTTCCATGCTTTTGGGGGCAAATTCTACTGCTGCTGAAATCAACAGTGAAGCTCCCACTGACACAACTGGAGCAGGAAAGGTCCCTTAATGTGCTCTGGTTACCTGTAGCTGGAATGGGCATGGAAGAGGATTTCAGTGCAGTAACCTTACAGTGAATGCTATAGGGATATGTTAAAAAAAAAATGTTACTTCTTTACTTTTACTGTGGAGTCTTAAAGGAAATAAAATATGGGCAAGCAAACAACAGAATGATCATATACAAAAAAACACGTACAACTAAGAACAGTGAAAATCCTTTCAATTTTTTTTTTAATTTATCTTTTTAAATGAAAAATATATTGCACGGTTACAAGATGAGGACAGAAGAGTCACATTAGAACATGAACTCTGATGTATTTCCTATGTGACAGAGGGTTAGATACACAAAGGTTCATACGTTCCTAACTGCCTCTTCATAAATACATCATGTATAAATCCTTATACATTACTGAAGCAGGGACTTATCTCTCCACCATCACAGGTGAGCATCCTGACCACCGGCTAGAGTTTGCATCTTGCTTTTTCTCTGATTGAACAATCAATTCTTTGTACAAAGTAGAAAATTTCCCAGAGGCAAGATGCGGTCCAGAATAACCATAGGAGGGATGGTCAAATTTACTAATCCCCTGAAAGGGCCATCTGTAGGGGCGCACAGGGCTCAGGCAAATCAGTCTGTGCAAAGCCCCTGCACTCCCATCAGTTTGAGCTCTGCGCCACCCCACACCAAAATTCTGCCAAATCCTGAAGCACAGGGCTAAACTGCAGCCCCATCCCTGATGCCAGTAATGCTGCTGAGGTGCGGAGTCCACCAAACTGCAGGGGCCAAGGAAGTCACCCCATGTGCTGCCTTGCCCTGTGAGCCACATACAAAAATCTTCAGAAGTTGAAAAGTGGGGCTGTGCTTCCCAGGGCTTGAGGCTTCAGCCCAGTGTTGGAGTGACAGAGCTCAAGGCTTCTGTCCCATGGGAGGTGCCTGATGGAGCTCAGGGCAAACACATGGAGGGAAGTGTCATGCCTTCTGCTTTGCAGGAAGAGGTGAGCTCAGGCCTTCTGCCCTGTTCCTACTGAAAACACCCCTTCACTGGGCAGAAGCCCTGAACCTCACCACCCCACCATAGGGCTGAAGCCCCAACTTCCCCCACTAAGTCTGGTAGATAAAGCAAGGTGTTGCATAGCACACTTGAAGAGTCATTTTTTAGCCATGAAGGATCCACAGGTGGATCTTACAAATTGGTCACCTCTGCGCTGTAGTCTAGGGATTAGGACACTTACCTGTGTTCAAGCTGTTACTCCAGATAAGGGAGAAAAGAGATCTGAACACAGAATTTCCAGTTTTCCAAGTGAGTACCTTAGTCACTGGGTTCTGTGTAAAATGGGGAGTGGAGGGAGCTGACATAGCTTACATGCCTAGCTCGAGAAAGGGGTTCGTGGCAAAGATCACTGATCAGAGATTGGAACCTGACTCTGGCATGTGTGTCATGGGCCTGTGGCTTTGGTCAGTGGCAGTTAGGCACCTAATTAACTGTACATGTGGGCCTTGAGGTCTATTCCCTTCCTTGGCATTTCACTGCTGGCATATGTAAGTGGTTCCATGTTCACCTTGTTAGCTTCTGGATGTCTAATTCTCCCCAGGCATTGTACAGGGAGCTGGGTACGAAACACAGGGCTGGCAATCCCATTGCATAAGAAAGCACCATCAGGCTTTCTAATGCCTACATTGTATTTAGGGATCTCCCCAAGCCGTTATTCATAACAGTCTTGATCAAATAGTGCACATATGACTTCCTTTTCTTACTATTGTCTTCTGATTTGAGACAACACATTTTTTGAGACTTTAATATTAAAAGGTCATTAGGCACACTAGATCCACTTGGGAAATTATTCTTTTCCCTAACAAAATACCTCAATGTCCTGAAATATATTGTCTTTTGTGCAAATAAATTTGTGTTTTTAAGCATAAATCTAAGTATTATCTATGGAAACTGGCTATCTTGGAAAATGTTCCTTATGTGAAGATTTCTCCTTAGAAATAAGTTTCAATAAACATTTTCTGATCAGCTCCAACATTAAAAAATATATATAAAAAACAGAGCTTATCCCCTTAATGTGGTTATGATATATTTTATGTGATATAATATTTTAACTATAAGTTAGTGAAATTTTGAACATGGAATGCACAACAATTCTCAGGAATGAGGAGATCACACCACAACTTGAGGTAGTTGCAGATCCTCAACTGGGTTATGTTCCCATTGAACAAGGACAGGATGTTCATAAGATTTTCATACTAAATCACCTGAGCAAACGACACCGACGTCCTCAGCAATTCCTGCCTGGGCTGTTTCAGGTGATGTGATGTTGCAGAGAGTCAGATGAGTCTCGTTTCCTGCGCACTGTACCCTTGTCAGACCCACAGGCCCTCTTCCTTGCTCAGATTTAGGGGGGTTATAAGCTTTCTCAGCAGCTCCACACTGGAGTTGCCTGCACACCACACTGGCATCATTCATGTCCCACTGATCATCCAGCACTCTGCTCCACACACCATGGATGGAAATCTCAAGTGTCCCACTGCACCGACTCTTTTCATTTAACAATCTGAGTGAAGGACCTGGGATCACACAGAAAGGAAACACACTCTATAAGCTTCCCTGATTCTCGTGCATCATTTCTAATACACGAGTGAGAAACCCAGCTTTCTCTGCCAGCTGTAAAGTAAACCTCATCACTGTGCAGTGATACAGGGAACTGTTAGAAGAGACCAGGGAGTCTTATAGGCAATTGGGGTTGAATGTTACTCTTTATTGCTGGCTCATTCCTCTCAATTCCCCCCCACCCCAGGTTAGAAATGTACGGGGGTATCACAATCTCTTTATATTTAAAAATATGTAAAAGCTTACATTCACAACAACTCCCCAAAGCTCCTTTTTTATTCGATTAACACTCGAGTAACTAATGTTTATAACTCTTTAAGGAAATAACTCTTTAATGACTATAATTAGATTCACCCTTGTTTGTTGATTACAGGTTCAGTTAGTTAATGGTGCACAGACGCTCAACCTTTATAACATGTTACCTTATGTTACAGCAGTGCCTTGAAATTATTGACCAAGAGTTTGGCAAGGGCGGCGGGGAATAAAGTTAGCCGGAACGTCCTGGAACACCATTCTGGGGCTCACTGTTTTTAGGTGGTCAATGTTCTGGGCCCCCTAAAAATAGAAAATGGAGCTGGAATGCCATGTTCCGTGGCCCTCCATTTAAAACCAGCGGGCCCCAGAACACAGTGTTCTGGCTCTGTTTTCTATTTTCAGGGGCACGCCAAACACTGAGCCACTAAAAATAGTAGGCCCCAGAATACTGTTCCGGCAGGGCGGAGAGCTGCCTTGGGCTGGGAGATTTTAAATCTCCCACCCTGAGCCTGCTCTGACTGAGCATGCTCAGAGCTTCAGTCAGACTAGGCTCCGGGTGCAAGCCTCAGCCCAGGCCTGGGCCACCGCACATGGTGGCCAAGTAAGGGGATCTGGGGGTGGTGTTGGGGATATGAAAGCTGCCCCGGGAGGGTAAGGATGCAGGAGAGGGGGTCAGCCCAGGGCAATGGGGGAAGACAGCATGGCACAGAAGGTGGTTGGGGAAGGATTGGGGGAGCAGTTGCAAGATGAGGGAAGGGGCAGTCACTGGGTTGAGGGAGCAGTAGCTGGGGTAGTGGGGCAGGTGTTTGGGGGGGAGTAGCTGGGGTGGGGACAGGCATTTGGGAGGCAGGAGCTGGAATGGGGGGTAGACATTTGGGGGGCAGTAGCTGGGGTGGGTGGAAGGGGCCCGAACCTGCAGGAAGCAGGCCCAAACCTGTGGGAAGGTTGCCTGGACCTATGTGAGGAGGCCCCAGAAATTTAGGAGGGTTCCAGGGCTGTCCAAATTATACTTTAACCCCTGAAGGGAGGGGAAGGGGGAGAAGGATGATAAGTATGCTCTCTCCAAGGAGAAGAAGAAAGCCTTCTTTTAGTTGCATCTTTTGCATGAACTGTGAGAAGAGAGGAGAGGAAAGAAAAAAGAACACATATTAACTAGAATTCCAATTAGATGGAAGTAAGTACTGCCTGCCTACAGCACCATTACCGTAACAACACATGGCTCTGGCAGAGGCCCAGGGCTCAGGCAGAGACCTAGTGTCCAGAGCTAACTTTTACTATACTACAGGAATAGGCTCCATCATTGCTTTATTTGTCGCTCAACTCAGACAGGTGTGCTAATGCAGGGGGTGGTGAAAGGGTTCCCATGCACAGAGATCAAGTCCTGGCAGGAGTTGGGCCCCTTCTGCGCAATGTGGAGCATTCTGACTTCCCTGTGGAGACCGTGGGAGTAGGAGGTGTTCAGCAGGACTTGACAGATCAGGTCCTTCATTACTGAAACAACCGGTGCAAAGTGGCCCAGTGCACACACAACACCCAGAGAGAGGCAGCTCTAGGAGATAGCTGTGATATACAACTGGAGCCTGAATGTTGTCCTGTAATGAGCACACCAAGCTCCCCACTTAGACTTATAGACTCTAAGGTCAGAAGGGAACAGGATGATCATCTAATCTGACCTCCTGCACAATGCAGGACTCAAAAGCCTCATCCACCCACTCCAGCAATAACCCCTCAAACCTATGACTGATTTATTCACCTTCTCAAATTATGATTTAAGGACATTAAGATACAGAGAATTCACTGGTATGTGAGCCATGTCCCATGCTACAGAGGAAGGCGAAAAACCCTCATAACCCTAGCCGATCAGCCCCAGGGAAAAATTCCTTCTGGATCGCAAATGTGGTGATTAGTTAAACCCTGAGCATGTGGGCAAGTGTCACCAGCCAGTTGCCAAACAAAGAATTCTCTATAATAACTCAGAACCCACCGTATCTACCCTCCCTTATGCACCACCACTAGTCAAAGATCAGTCAACTTCCAAAGTAGGCCATCCCATCATACCATCCCCTCCATAAATTTATGAATCTCAGTTTTACAGCAGTTATGTTTTTTGCCCCCACATCTACCCTTGGAAGGCTATTCCAGAACTTTACTCCTCTGATGGTTAGGAAGCTGCATCTAATTTCAAGCCTAAATTTCCTTATGGACAGTTTGTATCCATTTGTTCTTGTGTCCACATTGGTGCTGTACTCAAATAATTCTTCTCCTTCCCTGAAATTTATCCCTCTGATGTATTTATAGAGAGAAACCATATAACCCCTCAACCTTCTTTTGGTTAGGCTAAACCAGTGATCTCAAACTTAAATCACCACAAGGGCCGCATGAGGACTAGTACGTTAGCCTGAGGCCCACACCGCTGAAACCTTTTCATACAACCATATTGCAAATACTGATAACAGTAGCGTTGTTGAGGGGCCACAGGAAATTGCTTTAGGGGATGCATGTGGCCCATGGGCCACGAGTTTGAGACACTCTGCACTAAACAAATCAAGCTCCTTGAGTCTCCTCTCATAAGGCAGGCTTTCCATTCTGTGGACCATCCTTGTAGCCCTTCTTTGCACCTGTTCCAATTTGAATTCATCTTTTTTAAACAGGTACTATTCCTAATGGGGTCTCACCAGTGCCTTGTATAGTGGCACTAACACTTCCCTGTCTTTACTTGAAATACTTCTCCTGAATACATCCTAGGGCTGCATTAGCTTTTTTTCATGGCCACATCATATTAGCAGCTCATAGTCATCCAGCAATCAACCAGTACTCCCAGGTGCTTTTCCTCCTCAGTCCCTTGCAACTGATGTGTCCCCAACTTATAGAAAAATTTCTTTTTATTTGCCCCTAAATGCATGACCTTGCACTTCCTGTTATTAAATTCATTCTATTCCTGATACTCCAGTTTACAAGATCATCCAGATATTTCTGCATGATATCCTTATCCTTCTCTGTATTGGTAACATGCCCAACTTGGTGACATATGCATACTTAATTAGCACATTCTAATTTTTTAAGGTCAGTAAAAAAAAAAGGTTAATTCAGATCAGTCACAAGACCGATCCCTGAGGGACTCCACTAGTAACCTCCTTCCAGTTTGACAGTTCACCCTTCAGTGTGACCAGCTGTAGCCTTCCCTCTAACCAGTTCATTATCCACCTGATTATATTCATATTAATCCCCATCTTCTGTAACTTACCTAATAATTCTCTAAGTGGAACTGTCTCAAATGCCTTGCAGAAATCTAAGGAAATTAGGTCTACCACATTCCCTTTATCTAAAAAATCTGTTATCCTCTCAAAAAAAAGATCAGGTTGGTCTGGCACGATCTACCTTTTCTAAAGTCATATGTTATTTTATCCCAGGTACCATTATCCTCAATACCCTTAAGTACTTTCTCCTTCAAAATTCTCTCCAGACTTTGCATACTACTGAGGTCAAACTATCAGGCCTGTAGTTACCTGAACCACTTTTATTCCCTTTCTTGAAAATAGCAACTATATTAGCAGTTTTCCAATCATACCGTACAATCCCCAAGTTTAAAGTTTCATTAAAAATCCTTGCTAACAGGATGCCAACTTCATGTGTCAGTTCCTTTAATATCCTCGAATGGAGATTATCCAGGCCCCCTAACTTGGTACCATCAAGAAGCTCAAATTGGGCTTCTCCCTCAGGTATGGTAATTTCCACTTTTATATCCTCAATCCCATTAGCTACCCTAAGCCTAGCCCTAAACTTGTCATCATCATCATTAAAACAAAGGCAAAGTGCTTATTTAGATATTCACCTGTAGCCTTTGGCTATACCCTGTTTTAAGCTTGCATGCATATAGTAATCTTTGTCTATGTTATACAAATATATCTTTCTTTATATAAGTTTAAGAAACTATGGCTTTATAGTATTTCACTTTTTATAGGTAAGGAGCTTGGTACTAGTTCTTTTCATAAGCTGAAACACATATATCCTACAGATCTTTGCACAGCATGTGACTTAGTTTTGCAAAGATCTGTAAGTAAGTTTGCTATGCAATAGAATAAGACCTGTAAGCTTTACAAACTAAGGTTTGCATTTATCTATAGGAGAAGAGTAACTGGGTGAAAGGTGAGTGTAGGCCATGTAGAATTCAGCAAGTTGAGTTTTGACTGTTCTGCAGACAAATAGGTAAGAAACAATCTATGCAAACCCACCATAAAATCCACAAACTGATAAAGAAGGAAATGAAAAACACATGCCAAAAGATAAATGTCAAAAGACCCCTGAATCAGAAGGTACCCCTAGCAATTTCTCAAAAATGCCCATATTTGGGTCAGAAAAAATAAGATAACGCAATTATTGAAGAAGTATTGTGCAAAAGGGTATTTAAAGCCCCCAAATTTGTAAAGGGGTTGAAGCTTCCATGTTCCAGCCAATAAGCTTGAACAACGCAAGAGGAAACTGCACAGGCCTCCAGCAATGCTCTACCTAACTTCTTTTAGCTAGGTTTCTTAATTTTATTTTATCTGATTAACTTGAGAACTGTTAGCTTACTACTCCAACTTATCTTCATTTTCGGTGTAAGTATAACCTTTGTAACTGTATTTTAAAGATAAGATAATCCTAGTAGCAATATTGTTAATAGTTATTATAAAAATGTATCAATGTAATCCCTTTACCATTTATTTTACATTGTATTCATCTATACTCCTGTTCATCACTTGGTTTATACAGCTAGCAATAAAGAATTGTTTAAAAGTTTCAATCTAAGTACTCCTTAACCACCTGTTTTTGGGGAGAAAGTCCTATCCAATTAACATACCTGTAGTCAGTTGGGACTAAAAACACTTGCCTTCCAAATTAATCTATATTGGTTATCCCAAATTCCTAAAGAATAACAGAAGTTGGCTACACATCAATGCTACTATCGTGGACCTCCACCCCACCCTCACTGTTTAGCGCTCCCATTTCTTTTTTCTTGGTTTTCATCCTATGTATATGGCTAAAGAACTTTGCACTATTTGTTTAAATTCCCTTCACAAGTTCCAGCTCTGCTTGACTTTTCATCTTTCTTGCTTTATAGCCTAACAGATTTATTTATCACATGAGCTTTTGTGGGGGAAAATCCCACTTCGTCAGACGCTTTGAAGAGGGGAACTTACAGAACTGGATGAAAATAAATGCAGGGGAGTGCAAGACATGGGATCAGGTCATACTGCAACAGCAAATGAGAGCATTTGTAAGGATTCAAACTCTAGGAAACAGCACACAGAGGGGGAGAGTGAAGTCAAATTGCCTGTTATAATGTGAAAAGAATCCATAGTCACAATTTTGCCCTGCTTTCATGCAATTTAATTTGCATATTAGTTCGATTTTGGCTGTTTCTCTTTGAAATCTTGATGTCCCATTGATTTTCTTGACAACCATTGTTAACAAATCATCAGTGGAGTGATTAGGAAGATGGAAGTGCTCATCAACTGTTTTATTTTTGTGTGTTATTATTTCTCATGTCAGTTTTGTGTCCATTTATTCTTCTGCATAGGGATTGTCCTGTTTGTCCAATGTATCAGGCTTGGGGACATTTCTGGCACATGACGGCATAAATCACATTAGTGGATGAGCAGGTGAAGGACCCTTTGAAGGAGTAGCTGGCTTGATTAGGTCCTATGATGGTGTCTTTTGTGCAGATACGTGGACAGAGTTGGCAGTGTGGTTTGTTGCAGGGATATGTGCCTGTTTAAATGTTTCTGTTGTTAGGTCTGTAGTTGCTGGTGAGTATTTGTTTAAGGTTCAGGGGCTGTCTGTAGGCAAGCTAGAGAAATTGAGGGGTCATCATTTAAAATAGGTGGGAGGTCCTTAATGATCTGTTATAGAGGTCTGACTTGAGGGTTGTATGTGGTGACCAGTGGCATTCTATTGTTTTCTTTTTTGGGCCTTTCCTGTAGTAGTTGACTGTGGGGTACCTGTCTGGCTGTGTCAATCTGTTTCTTTACTTCTACAGACAACCCCCAAACCTTAAACAGATACTCAGCAGCAACTACAGACCTAACAACAGAAACATTAAAGCAGGCATATATCCCTGCAACAAACCACACTGCCAACTCTGTCCACATATCTGCACAAAAGACACCATCATAGGACCTAATCAAGTCAGCTACTCTATCAAAGGGTCCTTCACCTGCTCATCCACTAATATGATTTATGCCATCACATGCCAGAAATGCCCCCAAGCCTGATACATTGGACAAACAGGACAAACCCTAACTCTAACCCTGTACGCAGAATAAATGCACACAAAACTGACATCAGAAATCACAATACACACGCGCACGCGCGCACGCACCCACACCCACACCCAAAAAATGTTGCTGAGAACTTCCATCTTCCTAATCACTCCATTGACAATTTGTTTAATGATGGTCATCAAGAAAATCAATGTGACATCAAGACTTCAAAGAGAAACAGCCAAAATCAAACTAATATGCAAATTAAATTGTGTGAAAGCAGGGCTAAATCGTGACTATGGATTCTTTTCACATTATAACAGGTAATTTGATTTCACCCTCCCCCTCTGTGTGCTGTTTCCTAGAGTTTGAATCCTTACAAATTATTTGATTTGCTGTTCCAGTATGACCTGATCCCATGTCTTACACTCCCCTGCATTTATTTTCATCCAGTTCTGTAAGTTCTCCCTCTTCAAAGCGTCTGATGAAGTGTGATATTCTCCCACGAAAGCTCATGTGATAAATAAATCTATTAGTCTATAAGTGCCAAAGGGGGGACAGTCTGTATAAGGAGAACCAACAGACAGCTTTTTTTTAAAAAAAAAGTTCCAGAAGGGTAGCCCTGTGTCACAGGCTGCTCCTCAGATCAGGTCTGGTATGCTACTGTGACTTCTCAAATCCCACTCCTGAACCCTACTTCACCCCACTTTGCCAAGTGACCACTCACTCCTGAGTCAGTCCACTCTGGCCTCTGGCATGCAACTGGCCTCAAATAGTGGGTGTATGCTCTCTGGCTACTAAAGGATGGTCCCCAGCAAGCACCCCTGGCTCCAAACACCACACCAGTAGACACTGTCCACAGAGACTGGGAACCACTCCCAACCACCATACACTCAAGTTGATCCATTTAACAGAGAAATTGATTGTGCCCAGCTCTCTTCACTCACACCCTCTAAAGATCACACAGCTTTGGATAAAACAACTACTAGTTTATTGATCAGATTATAATTCTAAATGAGAATATGGCCAGTCATCACAGAATCACAATATAAATGAGTCAGGAGAGACCACAAGGAAATAAAAGGTAAAATATGAATGCTAACAATATTTCTACTTAAACTAACCTCATAGTCCAAAGAAGTTTATGCTCAAAGTGTTCAGCTGTTAAATGTTTGCACAGTCAGTCTCTGCTTGAGGCCAGGCAGGGCCCAGATCTTGCTTAGAGTTATTTCTAGGTGGAGAGTCCCAGACCAAAAACCCCTAAAATCTTCCAGGTGTCTCCCTTTGTTTCTCATTCCTCTCACACCTCCCCTTCCAGGAAGAGGTGATCCCTTTGTCTCTTCTCAGCTACCTTAATTAGCATGCCTTTGAGGTCTTCACTATGTGCTTGTCTGCTTGCTGCAAGATAGCTCTATCTGTCTCCCAGCCCCCTGAGTGATGCTAAACATGCTACATGTCTGTGCACATGCATGATGCTGCAGGAAACATATCATCATAGTAATCATGTAGAATAGGTTATGAGCACCCATTAAGAAGCACTGCAGCATAACTGGCAATAAATCATACAATAACAATGTACCAGTGAACAGGAAAATCATATAGATCATAACCCAGGGTGCACAGGTTTGCACCCTATGACACCCTGTTAGTCTATTTCAGCAAAATACACAAGCAGTTTCACCTCAATGCCTGCAGTCCAGACATGGCCTTAGTAAAACAAACATTTAAAGAAAACAGAAAAGTTTGTAAATACTATTTGAAACACTGTAATGAAATGGTTCCAAAGGGCGAGCCACATTAGTCTCAGCAAAACAAACAAGGAACCCTGTGGCACTTAAAGACTAACAAATTTATTTATCGCATGAGCTTTCACGGGAAAAAATCCCACTTCGTCAGACACTTTGAAGATGGGTGAATTTACAGCAGGGACACCGCTACAAATAAATATTGTGGGGGCCCTGGCCCTCACTGCCTGCCAGGGCCCCGATCCATTCCCTTCCCATCCCCCATGCTGGTTCCCCAAGCCCTTCCCAATACCTCCTACCAGCGGCCCCCAATCCCTTCCCTAACCCATGGTCCCGCTGCTGGTCCCCGCTACCCCAGGCCGACTCCCTCCCAGACCAGTGTGCCTGCCCCCAGGCTCCCCCCAACCCCGAGTCCCTTACTTGGCTGCCGGAGGGAGAACAGGGCCGTGGTACAGGCTGAGGCACCTGGAATGACCCTGCTCTGAGCATGCTCAGACCAGGGTCTGGCCAAGGCAGGAGTCTGAAAAACTCCCAGGCCCAGCCTGCAACAGTTCCCTCCTGGCTGAAAGACTGTGGCTTCCAATCAGGGAGAGGCTGTGGCTGCCTGCTGCCTGGTCAGTGTTCCCTGCATAGGGTTGCAACAGTGCACCCCTGTGCAGTTTAGAGGCATGCTACTCAGGGGCTGGCCCTGAGTTTCAGATGGTCTGAGCGCCCCAGAGCACCCACCAGCAACGCCACTCATTTACACAATGGAATGAAAGTAAATGCAGAGGAGTGTAAGATGTGGGATCAGCTCATACTGTAACAGCAAATCAAAGCAGTTGTAAAGATTCAAACACTGGGAAAGAGCACATAGAGGAAGGTGAGGTCAAATCACCTGTTGTGATGGGAAAAGAATCCTTAGTCACAATTTAATCCTGCTTTAACACAATCAAATTTGCATATCAGTTCCAATTCTGCAGTTTGTCTTTGAAGTCTTCCTGTGTTGCCCATCTGCTTGAACACAGCTATTAAGAAATTATCCATAGAGTGACCGGGATGACTGAAGTGCTTGGCAACTGGTTTTTGAACATTGTGATTTGTGATGTCAGTTTTGTGCCCACTTATTCTTTTGCAGAGAGATTGTCCAATGTATAAAGTGTGGGGGCATTTCTGGCACATGATGGCATAAATCACATTGATGGATGAGCAGCTGAATGAGCCCTTGGTGGAGTAGTTGTCTTCATTAGATCCTATGATGGTTTCTTTTGTGAAGCTATGTGGGCAAAATTGGCAAGAAATATCCCTGCATTTATTTTCCTCCCATTCTGTAAGTTCCCCCGTCTTCAAAGGGTATGATGAAGTGGGATTTTCTCCAACAAAAGTTCAGGCAATAAATAAATTTGTTAGTTCTTAAGTGCCACAGGAGTCCTTGCTTATATTGTAATGACCAAATTTTTGAAAAAGAAACAAGGAGTCCTTTGGCACATTTTGGCTATGTCCACACACAGGGGCTTGTTTCAAAATAAGTTATTTCGAAACAAGTCATTTCGAAATAAAGCCCTTATTTTGAAACAACTTAATTCAAAATCACTAAAAGACAATGTGAAATAAGGGGAAAGTCCCAATCAAAATAGCATGTCCAAACAGAGGACTTGCTATTTTAATTTAGGAGAGGGGCATGATGGGTGGTGTGGCAACATGGCCCCCCAGCAGGGTCATGTTGCCAACCAATCCCCTACCACTGGCTCTGGAGAGCCAGTGGCAGGGGAAAAATGTAGGGGGGGGGGACACAGATGGAGAAGCTCCTCTTCCCCCTGGCTTGCCCCGCTGCCCCTCTGCCCCACACACTAAGGGGTGTGTGGCTCACCTAGTCCCCTGCTGCCCCCTTTCCCAACCCCAGCCTCAAGGCAGGAGCAGGGGGCTAGGAGCCTAATGAGGCTGGGAGCCAGACTGCAAGCAGCTCCCAGCCTGGTCAATTTCATAGCTGTGAAACTGACCAGGCTAGGAGCTACTTGCAGTCTGCGGCAAGCAGCTCCCAGCCTCATCAGGCTCCTAGCCCCCTGCTCCTGCCTTGAGGCTGGGGTGGGGAAAGGGGGTAGAAGGGGACTAGGTGAGCCTGCACTGCTCTTGCCGGGGATGGGTGTCTACCCCCCAGCTGGGGCAGAAACCAGGGGCATGGGCAGCTGGCTTTGCCCCCCACTGGGGCTCCCCGCTTGCTGCCCAGGCTTAGGGGGAACTGCTGGTCCTGCGCTAGCCGCGGGTGCCGGCTTTGCCCCCTGCCTGGGCTCAGGGGGAGCTGCCGGCCCTGCACTAGCTGTGGGTGCTGGTTTTACAGCCTGCCCGGGCTCAGGGGGAGCTGCCGGCACCATGCAAGCCCGGGTGGGGGGCAAAGCCAGCACCAGTAGCCCTTACCCGTCCAGCCGGGGGAGAAGTAGGGGTGCCAGCTGCTGCACCTGGGCGCCCTGCTTGCCCAGGCCCTGGCCACCTGGAGGCTGCCAGGGAACCTGCAGGCTGGGGTCCCCTGGCTGCTTGTGAGCAGCGGGGGAACCAGCACCTCCTGCTACTGCACACAAGCAGCCAGGGGAGCCCCAGCCTGCATATTCCCTGGCTGCTTCGCAGGTGGCCAGGGGCTGGGCAAGCAGGGCGCCCAGCTGCAGCAGCCACCAAGCTGGCTGGGGTGCTTTTGGCCCCCCTGTGCTGGGCAAGGGGGAGCGGTGGGTTTTCCCCTGCCACTTCACCTTGCCCGGGGCAGAGGGGGTGGTGGGCGCCCCCGCGGGCGTTGCCCCCCCCCTCCCCGTGCTGGGGGGGGGGGGGGGGGGGGCGAAGGGGCTGAGGCACCTGAACCCCCCCTGCTCCCCGCAAGGGGAAGTGGCGGGGGAAGCCGACTGGTGCACCTACTGCCCCCTCTACCCCCAGAAAGGGGACGCGGTGGGGGAAGCCAGCTGGGGCACCCACCACTCCCCTGCACTCCACTCAGCACCCTGGCCAGGGTGCTGATCCCTGGCCAGGGTGCTGGGGGGGATGGGACCTTCCTCCCAGGGTGCTATGCACCCTGGGAGGTAGGTTAATGTTATTTCAAAACAACCAGTATTGTTTCAAAATAAAAGACTCGTGTGGACATACCCTTTAAGACTAACAAAGACCAAGTGATAAATAAATTTGTTAGTCTTTAAAAGTGCCACAGGACTCCTTGTTTCTTGTTTAAAAAGTTGCTCATCACAGTGTTCCAAATACTATTTACATTTTTTTCTTTGTTCATTAAATATTTGTTTTACTAAGGGCATGTGTGGACTGCTGGCACTGTGGTGACACTGCTACAGAGCTGCAGCTATGTGGCTGTAGAAACATACTGGAAATGTTTACTGCAGCGACAGAAGTGATTTTATGATCGCTATAGATAACCCACCTCTCCAAGTGGTGGGAGCCAAGTCAAGGGAAGAACTCCACAGATTAAGTGATATCCACGCTGGGGGTTAGGTTACCAGAGCTACAGTGCTTAGGGTATTGTAAATCCTATTGATCCCATTGATTAAGGCTGCTGAGTTCCTAAATAGTTCCAAAACCACTTAGGCATTGCAGTACTGAGTGCAGCAAAACCTAAATACTTGTCAAAATCTGAGCCTGAACCACTTGGGGCAGTCAATAGCTAACATGCCCACTGTCAGCTACCGCTGTTCTCCAGCATCGGTGAAGGATGTCTTTGATGCTGGATATGGGAAAATCTTTGAAGAACCATGGAAGAAAAAGGACCTGTGTGGTATTTCTGTTGCACTCTAGGGAAGGATTTTCGGCAAAGCACAAGCTGTTTTCACAGACAGCAGGATCTATTGAAAGTTCTTGAATGGTGAAGGAGCAGAGCCCTGAAGCTATCTGAACATTTCAATGAAAACCAGGAGCTTTGGCAAAGAAATGGCTCTTTATATAAAGTTCTGTAGCAATCTCACCAATTTACGGAGCTCAGGCCTGCAGCTCACTGGCACACAATCCAGGGGAAGTAAAACAGGCCATCTCAGCCAGGAACACCAGGTCAGACACTTGCTTTTCCAGAGAGTGAAATGGGATTGGAATGGCCACACAGCTTTAATGAGATCTCTATGTATAGGCTGCTTCTGAAACACTCACCTGTTCCTGATGAAGGGCTGAGTTTTGAGGGAATCTGTAAATCACAAACCTTGGGTTTATGGCACACAGCCATTCCCTCCATCTCACTCTGTTGTAGTGTCCATCACCCACTCACTGCATACTGAGAGGTCTATGTAGTGGGCAACTTATTCAAGGAGAGCAACATCTTGATACCCAACTTATTCTGGTTATTTTAGTCTATGGGACTAGTCATGAAAATTCTAATCTAGGCAATACACTTCACTGTAATGAGCACATACGTGTTACATTGAAGTTACCTGAGCAAATAACAACTGCCGCGTTTCTAGGGGAGCAGGCTGGGTTGCCCAGTGCTGTGCGAGAACAATTCCACAGGCAGGATTCAGTTCCATCGCAGTGAAAAGCATCACTCCATATGGTTCCATTTCCTTCCCCAAAATGGGCTCCTCCCTGTATTGATTCGGCATATCCACAGTTCAGCTGATGGCAGAGGACATTGGCAGCTTGCAAGTCCCAGTGGGAATCACAAAGGCTTCCCCACGTGTCTCCGTGTTGGATCTCCACTCTCCCGGAGCACTCAGTGCCATTCACTAATCTGCCACCTAGGCACCCTGAGCAGAAGGGAAAATGGGAGCTGAGCAAGTGCAGCAGTCAGGGTTACTAGCAATGATGGAGATGGGAATTGGAAATAGGAAGGGCTTGTTCTTGTTGCTCAAGGCTAGAAGACTGTGAAACTTTTCTCTACTAGCACCTACACACACTTTTTCACAGAGACAAGAAAGCACAAGAGCCAAGAATTTGGCTCCCTTGGTATATTTCATACTCCAGGCATCACAAGCATTTCACAGAGGGGTCAGTTCCAGCTGACTTGGCAGGGGCAAGAGCAAGATGCCAATGTAGGGACCAGGTATAAATCAGCATAGCCCCACTCAGCTCATTAGAGCTTGGCCAATTTACACACTGTGCAGATCTGGCAGAAGCTGTTTCCCAACCCTTTTCTTCCTCACTGTCACTCACCTGAACACACCAGGCTGGCTTCACTTCCAGGGGGACATTCAGTTGCTCCCAGTGCAGAAACATGACAGTCCCTCAGGTGGGATTCATTCCTCTCACAGCCAAATGTACCACTCCAAACAGGCCCAGCTCCTGTCCCAAATTTCTGCCCTGCTGGCACTGACAGGGCAAATCCACAGTCAAGCTGCTGGCAGAGGGTGTGGGCAGCCTGTAAATCCCACTGGGAGTCACAGAGGGTTCCCCAGGTGCCTCCGTGGAGAAGCTCCACTCTTCCTGAACACCCCATGCTGCCATTTGCCAGCCTGTATCCATTGTACCCTAAGAATAAGAAGAAGAGGCATTAGCATGACATTTGTCTTCCATAAAGGTCTCAAAAATGTGATGAGGGAGCCATAGTGATTTCATACAGATAATTAATAATTATTTCCCAATTTACTGGCACTTTGCTAGTTCTGGATGTTCAGACATGATAATCTGGCTTTTAGGGTATGTCTACACTGGAGCTTTAGATCAACTTAACTTTCCTTAAGACAAACCAAGGAAAGCTCCGTCCACACTGAAAATTTATTAAATTGACTTAAGCTCTTCCTTAAGTCAACTTAATACCACCACCTCTTAAGGTCGACTTAATGCTTAAGTCAACCATATTAAGTCAACTTAAGCCAGTGTAGATGGGCATAACCCTTAAATTGAGTTTATTAAATTGACTTAAGGACTATGCTCCATCTACACTGGTTTAAGCTGATTTAATAAGGTTGATTTAAGCATTAAGTCAACCTAGCAGCTGCCAGTGTGGGCATGGGCAGCCTACAGGAGTTTGGAATGTGTCAACTTAATTAGGTTGACTTTAAGTCGACTTAAAGTCGACCTTGTGAAGGCATCTTTACACAGTCTCCAGTGTAGTCATACCCTTATCGTCCAGGGTTATTGCCCAGGTCTGCCCTGTAGGAGGGGTCACACAGCATTCCCCAATCTCCACAGCAGCATGTACCACTCTGGGCTTGACTGAATTTCCAGGGGCCCGCTGGGGTCAGTTTTATCTCTGGTTGTTTGGAAATACCAATCCAGAGTCTAGTGGGGCTCTTCCCAGGATATCATATTCGTATCATGTGAAGAAAGTGAGCTTCTCAAGTGTCATGGGTGTTCTGTACTAGGTATTCAAAACATTAACACTCAGGAAAAACTAAAGTGGCAGTTATTATAGCACAGCAAGAGCTCTGTGAAAGTTAAGATTGAGACCAACTCTCCTTCAAGAGTGTTCAGAAGTCTTTATGATTGACTGAAAACCCTTGAAACAGAGCATGTCATGGAGTGTTACTGGATTGTAACACTAATTGAAATGTGGGGCTATCTCACAAAGGGCATTGCTGAGGTACAGCTCCTGGAAAGAAAACAACTCATCTTAAAGTTGTGGCAATTTAGTTTTTCTCAGAGATAGAGATCAAACCAGGGCTGAGACCATTGAACCAGGGTCTCAGATCCTTGAGGGCTACCCTAACAGTGTCTATTATACCCACCAGCTCTTGGAGAGAAATCAAATTGAAGAGAGTTTGCTTTCCAGTTAGGTGCTTGAGAAGTCTTGTGCACCTACTTGCATCCTTAACACATTTCACTGAGCATCCATGGTGAGAGAGATTAGCCACCTGGAAAGCTAACAGCAAACTACAAGATGAGGACAGCTTTGAGGGTAAAATTTGGTCCCCTTAGTCACTGTGGACTAAAAGGCAGATCTCAAGGTTTCGGGGAATGGTGTGCAAGGAGATGTGTCGCAGAAGAGGAGCTGGGGTGGGGAGGAGAATGTGCAGGACAGGAAGGAGGCTGAAGGAGCTACAGAGAAAAGTGATGGGGTGAGAGTTGCAGGAGCTGGTGAGATAGGGAGGTCCCCTCCAATGAGATGAAGACAGTGTTGCCATGTTTCCAGTTCTTGCAATCTGATCAAGAGTCAAAGGATTTTCACGCCTATAGGAAGACCTCACCTGATGAAGCGCAAAGCATATTTCTTTTTTCAGGACTGGGCTGAGTTCTGTGCTAGAGCCTTGGGACAGAAGACACAGACCTGTTCTGCCACTGAGCCCTGCCTTCATGTAAGGCCTACTGCAGAGAGAGGGTCTTGGGGCAGCACAAGGCAGGGGAGGGTGAAGCTGTGGAAGTGGTGGTGTTGAGAGCTAGCCAGAAGACAGATCTCCCTGGACATCAGGAGACAAGAAACTGGGGATTAAGGGAAATGATGTAGCTGGGTTCCAGGCAGAAACAGATCAGAGTTTCAGGAAGCAAACAAGCATAGCAGCAAGGAAAACAGTAATAGGGAATGGATGGCAGTTCCACCATCTCAGGGGCTGCACAGAAGCCAAGTGCAGCCTCCACTTGAGCAGCCAGGAAGAGGAGTGCATTGTGTGTACCTTAAAGGTTAACATTTCAACTTGCAATTATCACACACACATTGGCACAGGAAGAGAGTAAGGTTAAAAGCCCAAAGACAGAATATGGTGGGGGTTTTTTTTGTTTGTTTGTTTGTTTGGGTTTTTTTGGAAAGAAATTTCACATTCCAACCAGATAGACATGTCAGGCACTCAAGTTATCAAGCATTTGTCAACCTGAGAATGAAAATGGCTATGTGCTCTCAACATTAATGCAACATGTGGTTCAAAATTTTGTGACAATATTAGCAAAGTAATTTAAGAAACAGTTATCTGATTTAGTAACCAATGCTGTCACATGTAAGTACACTGAAGTTTGACAAGGTACATGGTTTGCATTCAGCTTCTGAGCGTGTTCCTAATATTTTCCTCCAGCTGTGATTGTTGTGACACATAACTTTAGAATTACACCCATGCAGCAGCATTGGCTTCCAGCTTCTCTCTAACAACTGGATTCACACTAAAGGGTGGCACAAAACCAACCCCCATTAAAGGCAAAACACAAAAGATATGTCAAATCTGCCAGGTAGTTTTTAAAATAACACCACTAGGGACTAATGTACCACTTTCCATTCAAGTACCTGAAAGAACTTTACACTGAAGACAAGTCTCACAACCACTGGCTGAGGTATTCATTGTTATCTCTATTTCCCAGGTGGGGAAACTGAAGCGGTGGCATTCCTGACTACAGCAGCAGAGTTTAAACTAAAGCACCAGTCTTGTGATTTCTGATTCTGTGATCTGATGGCTAGAGTTCAACCCCTCCTTTAGAGATGTGGCTATAGATAAGAGGAGGATGTTCCGCATTGAAGAACATGCCCCTAGTGGAGGATAAGGGGAATCAGAGCTCTGCTGGGAATCTAACCTTCTAGCAGGAGAAAAGTGAATAAACCTGTCCCCACTTACAGGAGACTCTGGAAATAAGGTGAGGAATGTGAGCGAGTTAATGGGATTTGCCCTTGTGATACTGTCTGGGTCTGGGGGGGCTGTTGATAAACTGTTCAGGAAAGACAGGCAGGGAAGAAGAGAGGGAGGAGTAGCATTATATGTAAAAGAGCTCTATGACTGCTCAGAGCTCCATTATGGAAGTGGAAGCGTGCCAGTAGAAAGTCTGTGGGTTACATTGAGAGGGGAAAGCAACAAGGGGGATGTTGTGGTGGGGGTCTGCTATAGACCACCAGACCAGAAGCAGGAGGTGGATGAGGTGTTCTATGGACAACTAGCGGAAGCTTCTAGATCACAGGCCCTGGTGCTCATGGGGGACTTCAATTACCCTGACATCTACTGGGAGGCCAATACAGCAGTGCATGAGCAATCCAGGAAGTTTTTAGAGAGTGTTGGGGACAACTTTCTAGTACAAATGCTAGAGGAACCAACTAGGGGCCTTGCACCTCTCGACCTGCTGCTCACAAACAGGGAAGAATTGATCAGGGAGGTAGAGGTAAATGGCAAGCTAGGCAGTAGTGACCATGACATGGTTGAGTTCAGGATGCTGATTAAAGGAAGGAAGGAAAGAAGCAAAACAAAAACCTTGGACTTCAAAAAAGCAGATGTTGGCTCCCTCAGGGAACTGATGGGCAAGATCCCTTGGGAAGCTAATCTGAAGGGGAAAGGAGTCCAAGAGAGTTGGTTATATTTTAAAGAAACCCTGCTAAGGGCAGAGGAAGTTGCCATTCCAATGAGGAGAAAGAACATGTGAGGCAGCCAGAATGGCTCAGCAGAGAACTCTGCTCTGAGCTTAAACAAAAAGGAAGCTTACAGGAAGTGGAAGCTTGGTCAAATGACCCAGGAGGCATATAAAGATATCGCTAGGGACTGCAGGGCTAAAATCAGAAAGGCCAAAGAACAAATGGAGCTGCGGCTAGCGAGAGATGTAAAGCATAACAAGAAGGGGTTCTACAAGTATGTTAATAACAAGAAGAGGATCAGGGATGGTGTAGGCCCCTTGCTGAATAGCGCAGGCATCCTTGTGACAGAGGATGAGCGAAAAGCTGAACTGCTCAATGCTTGTTTTGCTTCAGTTTTCAAAGACAGGGTCAGCTCCCAGCCCACTACCATGGGTATGGCAGATGGGAGAGAAGAAGAGAGGCCCTTGGTGACGGAAGGTCAGGTTAGGGACTGCTTAAAGAAGCTGAATGTGCACAAGTCCATGGGGCCGGATGAACTGCATCCGAGGGTGCTAAGGGAATTGGCCGATGAGATAGCAGCACCGCTGGCTGTTATCTTTCAAAACTCATGGAGAACGGGGGAGGTGCCAGAGGATTGGAAAAAAGCAAATGTAGTGCCTATTTTCAAGAAAGGGAAAAAGGAGGATCCGGGGAATTACAGACCAGTCAGCCTCACCTCAATCCCTGGAAAAATTATGGAGCAGATTCTCAAAGAATCCATCCTCAAACACTTAGAGGAAAATAAAGTGATCAGGAACAGTCAGCATGGATTTACCAAGGGTAAATCATGCCTGACCAATCTCATCTCCTTCTATGATCAGATGACTGGTTTTCTGGATGCAGGAAGAACCGTTGATGTGCTATACCTTGATTTTAGCAAGGCTTTTGATACAGTTTCCCACAGCATTCTCATTGGCAAATTAAAGAAGTATGGGTTGGATAGGTAGACTATAAGGTGGTTAGGAAACTGGCTAGATCAACGGTTTCAGCGTGTAGGAATCAATGTTTCCAAGTCTAGCTGGCAACCAGTCATGAGTGGTGTGCCCCAGGGGTCAGTCCTGGGGCCGGTTCTGTTCAGCATTTTCATCAATGATCTGGATGATGGAATAGACTGCATTCTCAGTAAGTTCACGGATGACACCAAGCTGGGGGGACCAGTAGACACATTGGAGGACAAGGACAGGATTCAGGGAGACCTAGATAAATTGGAACAGTGGGCCAATAGAAATCTTATGAGGTTCAATAAGGACAAGTGTAAAATCCTGCACTTGGGACAGAAAAACCCCATGCACCGCTACAGGCTGGGAAACATTCAGCTAAGTATCAGCAGTGTAGAAAAGGACCTGGGAGTCATGGTGGATGGGAAGCTGGATATGAGTCAGCAGTGTGCTCTTGCAGCCAAAAATACCAATGGCATACTGGGCTGCATCAAAAGAAGTGTTACCAGCAGATCAAGGGATGTGATCATTCCCTTCTATTCTGCACTGGTGAGGCCACATCTAGAATACTGTGCTCAGTTTTGGGCTCCCCACTACAAAAAGGACAGGGACATGCTAGAGAGAGTTCAGAGGAGGGCAACCAAAATGATTAAAGGGCTGGAGCACAAGCCCTATGAGGAAAGACTGAAAGCATTAGGCTTATTTAGTCTGCAGAAGAGAAGATTGAGGGGGGATTTGATAGCAACCTTCAGCTACTTGAAGAGATGCTCTAAGGAAGATGGAGCTCGACTGTTCTCCGTAGTAACAGAGGACAGAACGAGGAGCAATGGTCTCAAGTTGTGGTTAGGGAGGTCGAGGCTGGATATTAGAAAAAACTTTTTTACTAGGAGAGTGGTGAAGCATTGGAATGAGCTGCAGAGGGAGGTGGTGGAATCTCCATCTTTGGAGGTGTTTAAGGCCCAACTGGACAAAACCATGACTGGGATGGTTTAGTGGAAGTGTTCCTGCCTCTGGCAGGGGGTTGGACTAGATGACCTATGAGGTCCCTTCCAACCCTAGGATTCTATGATGGTTATCTTTCATATTAATATTTCATATTTGCAATAATCCATATGGGATATCCCATGTTTGGTATCAATAGAAAGGCTGTAATCTGCTAAGAATGATTATATGGTTTATATGTGGGTACCATGTCTGTATGAGAAATTAGAAATTTACTTGGTTTTATGTGTGTTCCAAGTTGTTTGATTCTGAGTCAATCACAAACTGGGTGTCTGCAAAACCATTGCCATATTAATTGCCCTTTAAAAGCTCCCAGCTACAGCAGACCTCGGAAGAAACCTGTTCGGCCAGTCACATAGGCTGACCATGTATCTCAGCTCCTTTTTGATTTGGCAAGGGCTCTGAGAGCAGGGGGAGAGCCAAATGTGATAAAAGGCAGGGGACCCAGCTCCATTTTGTCTTCAATCTTTCGTCTGCAAATTGCAATCAACATCTTCCTCTGGAACTATTTTGTGGGACTGAACAAAGGACTGCGACACACCCAGGTCCTTGAGTGCACACCAGAGGAACTGGACTAACCTGCAAACTACAGATTTTCCAAGGATTTGCTTTCTATGGACTCTAAAGCATTTGTATGTATGTGATCCACTTTAACCCTTTAACCTCTCTCATATTTTGTTTGTTTTCTTTTTATATTAAACCTTTAGTTGTAGTTACTAAAGAATTGGCTGGCAGCGTGTTATTTTTGGTAAGATCCAAGCCTATATTGTTCTGGGTGATGTGGCTGGCCCTTTGGGGTCAGGAGAACCTATTTCTTTAAGAGACCCAGTGGCCAGGGGGGACCATAGGAGCTGATGTGCATGAAGGGGGCTGTTTCCTTTTTGTTGCACTTGGTGATGACCAGAGTGGGGAATCAGAAGCCTGTTTGGTTACTGACTGGGAGACTGGTTTAAGTACCACCTGTCAGTGGTTTGGGGGTTTGGCCCCTTGTCCTTATTTTGTCACATTCAGGTTATTCCAGGAGGCACGGGTCACAGCCCTATCTCATCTTGGGTCCTTGTGGGTGCAGGGAAAGTGGAGCCACCCTTTGTAACAGACAGAAATCCTTCGGAGCAGTGGTTATCAAACTTTTTTCCTCAGGACCCAGCTCGGGACCGCTCTGCCATGCATTGAGCCTCCACTTAGAAAGAAAAAAAGAAAGAAAGAAGTAGCCACTGTCAGAAAACTGAACAGTGACCATGGCTGGGGGGAGGGCTGCCCCCACTCCTGGGAGCAGCGCAGGCCAGCTGTGGAGTTAAGGGCAGCCACATGCCTACTTCCCCCAGGATCTAGGATGGCTGTGCAAAAAGAAAAACTATTTCTCCTTTGCAGCAGACCGTTACAGGGCAGGAACTTCATATTCGTTAATTAGATACTCCTGGGCCAGAAAATAATTCATAAAAATGAGTTTCTATGCAAGCCCTATTACATTTTTCCCTCTGTACCGGCAGCTTGAAATGGGGAATGAGATCTCTAACCAAAGACACCAGCCTCTGGGCCTTGCTGAATGACATTTACACCTTCCTCCCATCTTTCCACCAACAAGTTTAGTCCTTCAGGTAAAAGATCATTTTTCAACCCCTCCATATTACCCTGTAGTATAGTCTTGGGCCATGTTCTCAACACTTCCATGCCCCCCCTCAAGCGTGTCACCCCTAGCTCTACAGTAGTGGCACCTCTCTAGGTTTTTTAGACTTTGTTCTACAGAACAAGATTATTGCATTATAAAATCCAAATTGTGGGTTTTCATACTATGTCTCATGACTATTCCTAGTGAGATGCAAGACAATGGGAAGTGTCCTTGGTACATGCTTGCAATAGCAGTCCTGAGTGAAACTCCTCCAGCTGTCATTACTTTTCCAGAGTCACAAAAACCCGCTCCAATCACCAAAAGTCTTGTCAGAAGCTGAGTTTGAAGACCCCTCTGCCCCCCCCAAGGCTGCACTGCCACATCCCAAAGTTACTCAGGCCTTTCCAAACTCCCAGTCCTCACACTCCGACTGCACCTGAGGGGTCCCAGCCCCACGGTAAAGCCCCACAGATCCCTTTTGCCTCAGTGAAGCCCTGACCCTCTCTCATGTCCTAGGCTCACTAAGACAGAGCAAACGCCCCCAAGCTTATCCAACCCCCACAAGCACAACAAAGATCCACACTAGGCAGGGGGACTGAAGGCCGTGGGATCTAACCACCCATCATCCCTATGGCTAAGGGGCAACAGTGACTCGAACACTTACAAACTGGTAAAAGAAGCAAGGAGTCCTTTGGGACTTAGGGTATGTCCACATGAGTCTTTTATTTTGAAACACTGGTTGTTTCTAAATAAAAAGCTGTATGTCCACACAACGTTTTCTTGTTTCAAAATGATGGAGCCCGTCGCTTTGAAACAAGAGCCGTCATTTTGAAACGGCTTAAACCACTTTTGCTTCAAAACGATGGTTATTTCGAAACTGGTTGTTTCGAAATAATGCCGTTTGGACACGTTATTTCGAAACAAGCATTGTTTCAACATAAAGTTGACCTTCCTCCCAGGGTGAATAGCACCCTGGGAGGAAGGTTCCCCCCCCCCC
>ML682227.1:1399160-1431328 GCA_007922195.1 Podocnemis expansa
CAGCCCCTTCGTCCCCCCTGCCCCCAGCAAGGGGAAGGGGTGGGCGAAGCTGGCTGGGGCGCCCGCTGCCCCATCTACCCACAGCAAGGGGAAGCGGAGAGTGAAGCCAGCTGGGGCGCCCGCCACCCCCTGTGCCCTCGGCAAGGGGAAGTGGTGGGGAAAACCCACCGCTCCCCCTTGCCCAGCACAGGGGGGGGGCAGCAGGCGCTTACAAGTGGCCAGTGGAGCCCCAGCCTGCACGTTCTCTGGCCCCCCCCGCGTGGGCGGGGGGCGGGCGGGGGGGGCCCCCAGCCGCCGCCGCCGGCCACCCCACCCCCCCCCGGGGGGGGGGGGTTAGGGGCTGCTGGTGCCTGCTTTGCCCCCCCGCCCAGGCTCGGGGGAGGCTGCCGGCCTCGTGCAAGCCCGGGCAGGGGGCAAAGTCATCACCTGCAGCTCCCGCGGGGCCAACAGCTCCCCCCAAGCCTGGGCAGGGGGCAAAGCCGGCACCCGTGGCTTGCATGGGGCCGGCAGCTCCCCCTGAGCCCAGGCAGCAAGGGGGAAGCCCCGGTGGGGGGGGGGGGCAGAGCTGGCTGCCCGTGCCCCTGGTGTCTGCCCCAGCTGGGGGGCAGACACCCAGTCCCAGCATGGGCAGTGCAGTCTCACCTAGCCCCCTGCTACCCTCTTTCCCTACCCCAGCCTCAAGGCAGGAGTAAGGGGCTAGGAGCACCATGGGGCTGGGAGCTGCTTAGTACAGGCTGCAAGCAGCTCCCAACCTGGCCCCCTGCTGCTGCCCTGAGGCTGGGGTGGGGAAAGGGGGTAGCAGGGGGCTAGAAGAGCCATGCCCCCGCTTAGGGCGTGGGGCAGAGGGGCAGTGGGGCAAGCCAGGGGGAAGAGGGGCTTCTCCATCTGCTCCCCCCCGCTGGGGGGCCATGTTGCCACACCACCCATCATGCCCCTCTCCTAAATCGAAATACCAAGTCCTTTGTTCGGACATGCTGTTTTGACTGGGGTTTTCCCTTATTTTGAATTGTTTTTTTAGTTATTTAGAATTAACTCATTTTGAAATAAGGGCTTTATTTCAAAATGAGTCATTTTGAAATAACTTATTTCAAAACAAGGCCCTGCGTGTGGACGTAGCCTTAAAGACTAGCCTAGCACTCAGATACTGAACAAGAAAGAAAAGGTATATATGTGTGCATGGCACACTGGGAAATGTAGTCTTTCTACTCTTCCATTCCCTTTGACTCCCAGGCAGTGTGAACTACAACTCCCAGCTAGACCCTTCCATGCCCGCTGTGCAGTGGCCAGCTTTGGGTCCTCTCCCTCCCCCAGGCTCCTGCAGGCTGGAAGGGAGTGAGAGGCAGCTGACCCCCACCCTGTGTGCCGCACTGGCACCATGACCCCAGTGCCTGCCGGTCTGCAACCCAGTACTTGTTCGCAACTCACAGTTTGATGTACGCTGCTTTGGAGCAATATGAAAACGTGCCAAATCTGGGCTGTGCCTTCATGGATTTGGTAGAAAGGAGAGAGACTTGCCCAGCCAGTTACTGTTTTATCAATTTGAGTTCTTACCTGAGCACAGTAGGCCAACATCATTAGCATGTGAACATGTTTGGCTAGGACGAGACATCCTGGGACAGTTCGCAAGGACAAACTCTGTCCCCGCACATTGGAACTCTTCCTTCCAGATCGCATCATGTCCTTCCCCAAAGTGAGCTGCTCCTACAGTACCTACTGCTCTTCCACACCCTAATTCACTGCAGATAACAGTAGCAGCATTGAAATCCAAGTGTGACTCACAGACCGTCTCCCATGATTTTCCATGTTTGACTTCAACACGTCCTGAGCAGACGGTGTCTCCTCCAACCAGCTGGACCTCAATGCAACCTAGAGAGTCAATACATCCATCAGTGAATGTTAGTCACATTGACATCCCACAACATTCCCCAGGCTTTCAGAGGGGCAAAATGAAGGTACTTTCTGCACTCAACAGCAAGGTTATTGTTAAATAAACAATAGGTCTTCATCCCCATATGCCAGTTCCTGTACGTGCTGTTCCTCTCTAAAACCTGGACTGGTGAACTGCTGTGTCATATCAATACCCCTCTCCTTGGGCCCTCTCATTCTGCCTCACCATGTGAACTCTCACTCCTGGGCACATCACACACAGTCTGCAGCAAGCAAGTTGCCACCAACTGAGTGGGTGAGTGCATCTAGCCAGTCACACCTGGAATTATGCAATGGTATGACTCCAGGCAGCAACCCTAGTCCCAGATGCAATGCTAGAAATTTCCATGTTGCAGTGTTCAGAGCTGCCCATTACATGTTACAAGCTCATTTATTTCTCATTTTATCAAAGACAGTGAGATGAAGTGGCCTTGTTACTTCAAACGGAGTCACTACAAACCTGAAAATGACATGCATCGCTTTAACTAAACTAAACAAACAAATGTATTAAATACTGAAAGCTTGAATGATTATAAATCAGAGGAAGACAGGTTAGATTTCATCAAAAATAAATAAAAGGCAAAAATCACATTCTAAATCAGTGGTTCTCAACCACAGAAGTGTGTCACAGCACAGTGGGGAGTGTGTTGTGTGCAGAATGAGAGCCCTCTCCAATGAAAGCTCACTGGAAAAGCAGTAACTCCACACCATAATCAGTTAAGTCATTTGTAACTACAGTGCAAGTGACACTTCTGTAGCTACTTTCCCACACTGCATTGCTTCATGCATATATCCCTTTCGAAATAACAGCTGTTTCGATTGCGCGGTTTTCCTTATTTCGAAATGAGCCCTTTTGAAATAAGGGTTTTATTTCGAAATAAGCCATTTCAAAAGGACTGATTTCGAAATAAAACTGTGCGGTGTAATGACCTGGTGATTAAAACCCATGTTTGTAGCATTTGGGATAATTGGTAGTCTTGTAGTGCTACCAGGATGCTATGGAGACGCACAGCCGGCGTGTGCTATGGAGAGTTGACTCTACCAGCAGTGTTGCCCAAGAGACCCAAAGTGATGGTACCCTGTGAACTTCTGACTAGTCAAATGCCTTCTTTAACTAGAGGGGTTTGCCATGGACATAGCTTATGCAGCTATGCAGGGTCTGGCTTGCTGCAGCACCAAACTCTAATGAATCACCAGCCTCTGACTGCAGCCTCACTCACTGTGACCTGATTGCTGCCTCTCGCTTCTAACATGGCACTGCCTCTGATTTTGGTCTTCAGTACCGGCCTGCTTCTGACACTGCCTCTTGTGATTCCTTCAGCTCCTGACCAGTGCCTGCTTTCCCATTGGGCCAACCTCAGCCTAGCCATGACCACAAGGTCAGACCACCTACGCCCTGGTCCATTACGATGGGAAGGTAAAGTGGGGAATATTTTACACTCACAAAGGAAAACTCAGAGTGGGAAGAGAAGACGGGAACAGCATTCCAAAACTGAGATGAAAGGCATATTTTCTCACTGTTGGCCTGGAGACTACAAGGAGTAGAAAATAAATGTTTTTTTTTCCTTGTTGCTCTGACAATGTGTGTCACGGACATGCAGCATGATGGAACTTGAATCTAGGGTATGGAACAGCCACCTTATCCTTGAGGCATGGGCTAGACTTTAACCACGCTGGTGCTGACAATAAACACACATCCTCTCCACACCCTGTTATCACCCAAGCAGGAGCTCCCCTGGCCCAGAAGAAGACCTGCGGCTTGGGTGCAGGGACTCAGGCTCATACACTTTAAGCAGACCCAGGGCTCTGGAGCCAAGACTCAGAGCTCAAGCCCCATAAGCCTGGTGCTAGTGACACCCCTGCAGCCAACACAACAGTGGGTGGTGCCACATACCCAATGAGTCATCTGAATAGTCTGCTTGAACCACTTGCACACCCATCATAAAGCAAGGCAACAACCAGTAACCCCTACAGACTCCAAGGTTTTCACTACAGGAGTTCACCCTGAGATTATATCCACTTTCAAGGAATGAAGGTTTGTTAGTTCCCAACCTTTTTCAGTGAAAGTTCCACTAGTTAACACTGGCTAAAAGATGCTTCACATCATTTCCTGATCCACCATAAACACATATAACCACTATGAACACATACAATGATAATAATAATATCATAAAATTACACAAATAATTATAATGCTAATTAATAATCGTAAAAGTTACTCTTGCCTCAGTCAGAAACTCTACCTTTCCTGGTGCAGCTGCCACCACATGCTGAGTGTGGCTCCACTTCTTTCCTTCCTTCATGCACTGAGGGTAATAGAGATGGCAGACGCTGGCAGGCTGGCCAGACCTGCTACAGGCCCCCACTGGCAGGCCCGTCCCTGGGGGGAGCAGGGCACAGGACGAATCAGTTTGGGTGGGCCTCCCCCATTTTACACTTTGCAGGCAATGTTCCCTCTAAGCTGATGATGCAACTGAGTAAGTTATGGATGCAGCCGAGCCCCACCAGGGCCCTTTCCCATTGCCCGCTGGGTCCCTGAGTGCATCCATAACTTGCTCAGCTGTATTATCAGCTTAGAGGGAACATTGCCTCTGGCCATGTCGTAATTTTTCTTTAATAAAATAAATAAATTTCTAGCCCTCAAGCTAAAAATTTGCAGAGAAAAGCAGAAAAGCATGACCTCACCTTATCCTAAAGGCTCAAAACCCAGAAGTCAGAGAAAATTAATACCCCACTTATTATTTCTTTAAACATCTCTTGATTTTAGTGAGTTTTAATGATATATTTAGGCCTGGTGTGATTATTTTTTAATGTTTGGGGTGGGCAGTACTGAATGTATCATGGTGATGTTTCATCAGCCTCACAACCAAATGGACAGGAGTATTTGGTGGTATTCTCCTTTGTGGCGCTGGTTTTCTGTTCAGGATAGGCACCTAATTCTACAAGTTTAATAAAGTTAAACATTTTTCTTAGATCAGGTTTTTGTTAAATTGAAAATTCAGAGAGAGAGAGAGAGAGATGCTATTTTTGGATGATATCAAGAAATAAATCCAACTCCTCACTTAGCTTAGAGTGCTAGAGTCCAATTGTCTAATGTATGTTATTTCCTTTATACCTTCTGACTCTCTCCTTTGCTCTCCTATTTTAATATATGTATTCATATACTCCCCAATGCTTTGCAGCAGATCTAAGTAATGAAATTCAGGTACTGTTTGAGGATAAGAGGAAAAAACAACAGACCTTGTCCTCCTCTCAGATACCCTGATATAAAACAAACAAGGAGTCCTGTGGCACTTCTAAAATCTAACAATTAAAAAAAATTGTTAGTCTTTAAAAGTGCCACAGGATTCCTTGTTTGTTTTGCTAAACTAGACCCAAATGGCCACCCCTTTGGAAGTTGGCAACATGCTATGTATAGGGAATAGCACCAGGTTCCCCATTGCAGAGGATTAAGCCCCTTTCAAAGAAATAAGAACATCATCCCCTCAGTCCAAAGGAGTAACAGTGCTAGGCTAGTTCAGTAAAACAAACAAACAAGGAGTCCTGTGACACTTAAAGATTAACAAATTTATTCTTTGCATGAGCTTTCATGGGATAAATCCTACTTCATCAGACACTTTGAAGATGGGTTCAAAACATCTGACAAAGTGGGATTTTCTTGTCTTTTGAAACAGGCTTGTTTTTGTGGAATAGGATTCTCCATAAAATAATTCTGAAGGGGGAGGATGCTATGGAAAACAGCTCATCCCTAGTCCCAATGCCTCAGGGTCACTGAAAAGCCTCAACTGTCCAGAGCTCCTAAGGGGTAGCCGTGTTAGTCTAGTACAGCAGAACAAACAAGGAGTCCTGTGGCACTTTTAAAGACTAACCCATTTATTTATCGCATGAGCTTTCATGGGAGAAATATGATAAATAAATGGGTTAGTCTTTAAAGGTGCCACAAAATTCCTTGTTTAACTGTCCAGAGCTCCATCTACAGGCTTCTGTAGGATTGGCACGAAGGACTAGGATTCTTCATTCGCTTACTCCTTCTGCCTCTGACACAATAGAAGACTTTTTAACCTGTTTTCCTGACTACCACACTTGTAAAGGGAGTGCATGAGGTGCCCCTAAGTTTGTAAAGTGCTTTGGACAGGACTGAGGCTGCCACAGCACGTGATATAAGGTACATTAAAAACACACAAATAAACAAACCCACCCAAGCCAACCAGACCAAAAGAAAATAGAAAAATACAAAGTATACAAAAATAAATAAAGCAAAGCAAAATGAAATCCATGCTGAAGTCTATGAAATCAAAAATAACTAACAATAATTTATTAGTCTTTAAGTCCTTTACAGCTTGTCTCCTTAGAAACTTCCCTCATTGCCTCCATTCCCTGAAGTTCCCTTCTGTCCTGAGACCTCCCCACGTCCCCCCAGTGACTTCCCTGAGCTGCCAGTTGCTCCTTCCCCGCCCCTCCTCTGAGCTGCCCCCTGCTGCTCCCTGCTCCCTCTACCCCAGCCCCACTCCTCCTCTGAGCTGCTGGCTGCAGAGCTACTTGACAGGCCAGAGATTTTGACTCCCCCAGGCTGAAGCATCTCCCTGCCTGCGAGCCACAGTTTTCCTTTGAAGAGCCACATGCAGCTCATGAGCCGCAGTTTGGCCACGCCTGCTATGGATATGCAGTGCACAGGCAGAGACTCCTTTCCTTCCCTGGGTTAGGGTTAGGGTTGCAGTACAATCCACAGAGAATACTGCTGAGCAGAACAAGACTTTTAAAATAATACCACACAAGGTGTACCGTGTACAGAACATAACACAATAATGAATGCAAGGGTGAATATGAGTTTCTGGGGTGTTCTTTCAAATACAGAGGCCTTGTATGAACTAGAAAGTTCTGTAGCCAGAAGTTGACTTTTGATGACAAAACATGCCCTCCATATGCACTGGAATGCTCGTTTTGTCAGAAAAATTGCCCTGGTTTGCAGATAAGACAATACCACCTGCTCAAGAGGCGTAGTCCCTTTTTCATAACTGTTTTGTTGCAAAAGAGACAGTGTGGACAGGGACTCATTTTTCCCTTGCATTAAACAGCCTCCAGAAGTGACCCATGATGCCTATCCTGACACCGTGTTCTTTTGCTTCCACTCTGCTGCTCTTCACCAACCAGCCCCTCCCTCTTTTAAGTGCCAGGAATTTTTTAATTGTCTTCTTTCCACTTAATGTTTTTTGTCATGGAGAGCTAGGGTGTCATGTTCCCAGGTGATAATGACAGCTCCACACAGCAAATACCCTCTGCTTTGAGCACAGCAGACCTGCTGCACCTAATCAGCCTTAGGGGATAGTCTGCTGTGTAGTCCTGTCTCCACTGCAGTGGAAGGATTTTTTTTTTTTTCTTATAATGCCATGACAGAGAAAGGCTCTGAGAAGGACATGCTTCAGTGCAGAGCAAAGGTGAAGGAGCTGTGCCAAAACTACCAGAAAGTTGGGGAGAGAAGTCATTGCTTTGGGTTGACATCAGCAACATGCCACTTTTACAGGGAGCTGGAAGCCATCCTTAGTGGGGACTGCACATCCACCCCCAAGACGCCTGTACACACCTCTGCAGCCCTGGAGCTAATGGATACTGGAGTAAAGCCCAACGAGGAGGTGATCAATGAGGAAGTCGAGTTGGAGGATGACCCAGACCAGGAAGCCATGCAGCGAAGATTGAGAGTCATGACATGTTCACCACTCCAGAGGCATGCAAGTGCAACCAGTTCCAGCCCTTCAGCTGAGGTGCTCTGGATGCAGGGGAGAGTAGCTCTAATAAGTGTTTGCTAAGCCAATGCCGCTCTGGATGGGGCTGTGAGGTGACTTTGCTTGTTAAAAACAGTGGTGGGTATTGTTAGGGGATATTTGATATTAGGGGTCCGTTTGATATTGGGGATCCAATTCTGTGTTAATACAATAGAATAAGATGCTATAGCAAAGGTCCAATGGGGCTGTAGTGAGCCATGGTCGTGGGATTGTTTCTCGGGCAAGACTATGTATCCAATTACTTTAAACAAACTGCCTAGGTTGCCTCATAAAAGTTTGTTATCTCCCCTCTCTCACGCTTTGTGCTCAGCCATCCGAGCAGGGAATGTGGGCTACAAGGTCTCATCTATGCTGAGAATAAAAAGGGAGTACTGCCTTCTATCTTTTGCTCATTGTTCCTGGCTTCAAGGCCTCTCTGAATTGTAAGATCAGCGTCTTTAGTCTGAAGTTAATGAATTTGCAGGCACTGCGGCTGCCCAGGTTCATGCAAATGATGACAACAGTAAACAGAGGCGGGGATAATTGTATGCATCCTGTAATCATTAATATGCATTTAATAATGTTAATATAACCGAATAAGGGTCTGTAAACGCTGTCAATCATGTAAGCATTAACATAACATTATCATGCTGTAAAGGATAAAAATGTGGTGATGCTGCTAATCGGGGCTTGCTCTCACCCTCCCTTCTTTTGGGGTGAGAGGGCCTGCTGCTCGATGGGCTAACCTCTTTGGGTTACCCTCTGATGCAGTGCTCTTTGTTGCTCAGCTGACCAATAAAGAAACCTGAACCACACCTCGTTCTCTGCGTATTGGAGTCTCAGCTGGGAACGGGCCTTCATCATCAGGGGGTCAGGGGTCTCATTGAGGGCCCTGATTGTTTATTTCCCCAACAGTATGGATGGAAATGTGCTGGAGTAGTTCTGTTTGCACATGGCTTCCCATTCCCCAGGGCATCCTCACAGCACTCATCACCGCATTGATGCATGTTGCCATTTCCTGGGCATGATCCTCTGAGAACTCAAGGAAACTTTCCCAGACATATTGCCCAATTCTCTGCCTCAGATTCCTCAACAGAACAGCTGTATTTCCTCCCCTACAGGAGGACATCTTGCCTCACCGACTGTTGACCAAAGCACCACACAGACCTGCAGCATAGGGACCCAGTTTAGATCCTTTCACATGCAGGATATGCATTCTAGCCTTCCTGCTGACTCTAAGCTGTGAGATATCAGCTTCTGTGACCACTTCCTGTGGAGGAGAGGGGCACAGATTTAGATTTATAATATCATTGCCTGTTTGTTGCTGCCCCTCCCTGGCTCCCTGAACCTCAAACCAATGGAGTGATCATGGCCCCCTATATGGAACTCACCACTTCCAGGCTCATCAGGGAGCTGCACTCTGTTCAAAGGAATGGCTAGATTAATGTGGATTTCAAAGTGTTATATGCACATTGTGAGGGCAGTAACAATAATTCTTTTATTCAGTATATGGTAGGGGTGTCGAAGTTACAGCCCACCAGCCGGAGCTTCATGGATATCACTGGCACCCGGCACGCAGGGCCTGTGTCCCGAATACCGGTGCCAGTGTCCTGGGTCCTGGTGTGACCCCGTCTCTCCCGGTCTCCAGCCAGATTGGGCCAGGGATCCAAGGCCCAGAAACCCACAGCAGCGACGGCCACTTCCAGCCCCTTCTAAGGCTGGGCGACCCTGTGGCCGTGGCTGCTGCTCCTTGCCCTGTCCCCAGCCGGGGTTGTTGCCTGCAGGCAGGAGGCATAGCCTGGGTTCGTGGCCCGGGTCGTTCCCTGGGGCAGCGATGCCCCTGCAGATGTGGCCCACGGAGATGCTGCCTGGGAGCTCTCTGCAGCAGCAAACAGCAAACATAAGCTGCCAGCAGAGTTGGGCTAGGCACACACACATGCACACACATTCTGACTCACTGACATGATCCAAGTCACAGCACCAGGGAACAAAGGAAGGACTCCTGCCAATTCCAGCTCACCTCGGCTGTGGTCTGCCAACCAATCAGTCTCAGTCATACAGGCTGAGCCAGGCTCCCAGAAAGCCACTGCTTCAGTCCCCCACCCCACCTGTTCACTGTCAGTGTGCTAATCTGAATAACAGCACATGAATCACAAATAAGAAAAGGATAAACTGGGTGAGGCCCATGTGGGAACAAGCCAATCAAAGGTGAGCTGGGACTGAGCCCAACCAAAGGCCAGCATGCTGAATGACTGACAGTGAGTGGGTGGGGAGTGGAGGAGGCAGGAGTCCAGTCTGCCTGTGACTGAGACTGATCAGTTGCCACCAGGTGGTAGGGGAAGTGGAAAGGGGTAGGGGTCTGAGAGCTTCACGGCAGGGGAAGAGGTGGTCTGGAAGCTGCATGGCAGGGGAAGGGGGGTTCAAGAGCTGCACAGCAGGGGAAGGGATGGTCTGGAAGCCGCACAGAAGGGGAAGGGGATCTGGGAGCTGCAAGGAAGTGGAAGGGGGGTCTGGGAACCAGTGTAGCAAAAGGGAGCCCCCCAGGGCAAGGAAAAGGGAAGGTGTCAGAGAGCATGTGGTGTTGGCGTGGGGAAAAAGCAGCCCATGCTGCTTTGAACATGGCAGGGGAAAGGGTTGGGGACCCTGTGTGGACACATGGCCCACATCAGGTGTCCTGGCTGCCAGTGTGGCCCCCCACACTGAATGAGTTTGACCCCTCTGATATATGGTGTTCTTTCACAGAAATGATCTTTGCAGGCAGAGGCCCCATGGCTGCTGATCACTTTAGGAAGTGGCCTCACAGAAGCAAGGAAGACATGGTCCAGGATCTACTACAGTCCACAGAAGTACACTGATGAGGTAAAAAAGGGGCGTGGAGAAAAGCAGTGGCAGAAGACCAACAGGAATACAGACAGGAGTGCAAAGAACATTTTCAGCAGAGTCAAGATCATAAAGACAGATTGCTGCATCTAACGGAAGAGCAGATGGAGCTCCTAAAGACAATGGTCTTTCACCAGACAGAGCTGAAACATGCTTGCACTCCCACTCCTGCAGATGCAGCAGTGGTCCCTCCCGCCCCCTCACACACACACTCCCACTAAGCATTCCTGTGAAGGCCAAGGACCCACCCTCATCAGATTCCTGTTCAGATTCAGAGTTAATGATGTACTGTGCGACCAGCCGTGATGTGATCAGAACACTGCAAGTGACACTGGAGAGTAGAGCTGGATCTATGTTTTCAGATTTGGAAACAGGAAATAGTGGGTAAATGTTAAAAAGGGTGCAAGTTGCTAACAGCAACAGTGAATGACAGCAAGGAAATGCTGCCCCTTGGGACACTGAAAATTCACCCAAGGTGCTCTGTGTTCCTCTTGTTCATCCCAGAAATCTTATCATTGGCAGCTGATAATTGGCATGGCGGGATAGCCTATCACAATGTTCTGCTCATACTGTATTGCTCTTACTGACAATAATACAAAGCACAGAGTGGATGCTTCTTTGCAATACAAAGTGTACTGTGTGGATGTGCACAAGCACTATCCTTATAGTGCTCTTCTTTTATAACAAAAAACTAATTTTGCAAAAATTCTCTAGTATAGACATGACCAGAGGGTTACACTGTAACTGTGTAAAGAGGGGAGCTGTAGACTGCAGACAGAGCATCAGATCTCAGGACAAAAGGAAAAAGCCAGAGATTATCTGTTCCATGGAGTATACAGCAGAAGGCCCTGAAGGCAGATGTGTGGAGAGATCTCCTGGATCTTCCACAAATGATTGAAATAGAGCACATGGTCTTTGGGAGGGATGTGACACAAACTATGGAGAAGAAAAGAACTGTGATAAAGCATCATTTGCTGCAAAACCCAAGCGCTGTTCCTTAGGGTCTGGATGTCCTTCAAGCTTCAGAGAATGTGTCATACTAAGAGCACCACTTCAATCAACCTATCGCTGTTCCTTCTTACTCCATTCCAGGGGTGTTGCTGCCCCCCAAAAAGGGTTGGGGCCTGGCCCTTGGTCCCAGCCCTGCCCCACAAAGGGCCCGATCTGGCACATGGGCCCAATCCGGCTCCAGCTGCTGCCAGCAAATGGCAGGTGGCACCAGCCCAGCTCCGGCTTCTGCCACTGCCAGAAAATGACAGGCAGCCTGGGTGGGCCCGATGTAGCTGCTGCCATTAAGCCACAGGGGCCCGGAGCCAGATCTGGGTCCTAGTGCTGCCGGCCAGCAGCAGGCCAACCTGCCCCTGATCTGGCTCCTGTGCTGCATTGCTGGCCAGGTGCAGCAGGTGGCTCCAGCCCAGCTCCAGCTCCTGGTACTGCTGGCCAATGGCAGGTGGCTGGAGTCAGAGCTGGGGCATCCTGAGCCCAGGGCAATGCACGGCATGAGCCCTTTGGACCTAGAAATGCCTATGCTCCTTTCCTTCCCATAGAAGGTGGAGAAGGAGAATTTACTGCATCACTTCAAGGGTTTGTGAGCATTCCTGTGTGAGGCTCTTTCTCAATACTCAAGTTCTTCAGTTTGCACCACATTCCTTTGCCCTTGTCTTTACCTGAAACATAGAGCATCCTACTAGATGGCTCAAGTCAGTAAAAAATTTTCTCCCTTAGAGATGCAGTTAAGACAAACTAAACTCTAACGTAGAGATGTCAGTGTTTTCCAAAGTATGGGTCATGACCCAGCATGGGGTCATAAACCTGCAGGTGCTGGGTTGCAGCCCCTGCATTCAGGATAGCAGAGGTAGCCCACATCCTTCTGAATCTCCTGCTCCTGCTACCGCTCCCAACAGAACAAGGAAGGAAGAAGTGGCAGGATATTTAAAAGGGTGCCAGCCAGCAGTGGCCAGTATTCTTTCAAATATCCCAGCAGTAGCAGTGGATATGTCATACTGAAAAGATTTTTCAAAATCAGGAGGCTTATTAAAAACAAACAAACAAAAAAAAACAAACAAACAAAAAAACAAACAAAAAAAAACAACAAAAAACAAAAAACAAACAAACAAAAAAAAACGTTTTTGTGTCCACAAAGGCATTTAGTTATTTCAAAATAAGCACTTCAGTATTTCAAAATAATGAAGCATTATTTTGAAATCACTAAACCCACTTTTATTTCGAAAGAGCAATTCTTTCAAAATAGTTATTTGGAAAAAAGCCATTCCAAGCCACAGAATTGTTTTTGTTTCCAAAATAATGAGCAGGAATTCCCCCAAGCAGGCCTGGTTTTCCTGCCACGGGAGAGATCCTCCAGGCGGGCTCTGTTCCCCACTGGAGGAGAGACGTCCCCAATGGTAGGGGTGTCACTGGCGCCTGGCACACATGCCTCAAGTCCTGGCACCAGTGCCCCAAACTGCTGGCAGGCACCCTGCTTCTTTAGGCCCCGTCCTGGTCTGGGTAGCTGGGGCCAAGTCAGCTGCGGTGGCACCTGCCTCTCCTGACCCAGGCCGCCTGCAGCAGCACTGCCTCAGCCAGCCCCATCCCCAGCCAGGGATCAGGACAGGGTGGCAGCAGCAGGAGTCCAGGGCCCCAACTCCGGATCGTGGCCACGGGTGAGGCTGGCCCAGCCCCGGGTCTTTCCCTGAGGCAGCGATGGCCCTGCCCAGTGGGGCTCCTTTCCCTGCTGGGGAAGGAGTCTCCTAGTGGGGCTCCATTCCCCACTGGGGCGGCATTCCCCAGCAGGGCTGTGCTCCCTGCCCAGCTAACCAGAGAACCCCAGTGGGGCTGCACCCCAGGGAACCCCAGTCAGCCAGGCGGGGAGCACAGCCTCACCATGGTTCCCTGGTTGGCCAGACAGGGAGCGCAGCCCCACCAGGAGAATGCAGCCACAGCTGGGAGCGCAGCCCTGCTGGGGTTCGCTGGCCCACTGGGTGGGGGACACAGCCCTGTCAGGGGGACGCAGCCCCGGTGGAGAAAGAGCCCCCCCAGTCTGCGGGGAGAGTCCATTTTGAGCTAGAAAGTCTAATGTAGACTTTCTAAATCAAAATACTAATAGCTACTTTATTTCAAAAAAGGCATCTTGTGAAGACTCACTATTTCAGGATAATTATTTTGAATTAATATCGGCATAGTTATTTCAAAATGACTATTTCAAAATAACTGCCAGTGTAGACAGAGCCAATGTGGGAGCCATAAGAACGTCCTGTCCACCATGACACTGCTTCTACTGGGGTTGTTGGGGGAGGTGCCTGTGGGCAGATGGTTGCCCCATGCTCTCCTGGGGCTTCTCTGGTGGTAGGGACAGCTACCCCATGCCTTGCTGGCACTGATCCTGGGGCAGATAGCTGCCCTGCACCTGGCCAGGGCTTCTCTGGAATCTGCCCCATGCTCTGTGCCCAGCCAGCACTGTTCTGGGGCAGGAAGCAGCCTCCCAGGTCCCAAACCCTGACCTGAGCCTTCTCCTCCAACCCTGAACTGGGGCCCTGGGCCCTGGCCCCATGCCCGGCTGATGCAGTGCCAGGGCTTCTCTCCAGAGCCCCGCATATGGCTGGTGCTGCTCTAGGGTTCTCCCCCAAGCTCTGTGCATGTCCAGGTCGGTCTGGGGGCTGCCCCACACCTGACACCTGGCTGGTGCTGCTCTGGGCCACAGGTGGCTGCCCCAAGCCCTAAACCAAAACTTCTCCAGGGCTTCTTCCCCAGCCCCACTCAGTATGGGGAGGTAAAAGCAGCAAGAAATTTCAGAGGATAACATCCTGTGATGGAGCTCCTCATAAATAACTCCAGGGTCCCTTCTGATCACAACTGACAAAAACTCTGCTACAATGGAGTCTTCTCCAGTCCAGCCCAGGTCTCCATGCTACTGTGTAACCGGCTCCCAAATCCAGCTTCAGAGGGTACAGCCCCTGCCCCGTCTGGAACTCCCTTGCTAGGTCCTCCCTCCAAGAGGGTTTCAGGAAGTCCCAGTCAGAAATGACTCTCAGTCAATGTGGAAATCAGAGCATTTAATAGCAATCAAGTTCACATAGCTAGTTTGGTTGGCTCCAGATTAACCAGGGGGTATACTAGTGAACCCCCAGTGCAAGCGGGTTCATACCTGGGGATCCTTCCCCTTAGACTCCTGCTCCAGACTCCTTCCTCCACTCCTAGTCCTTTGTTCCTTTTTCTCCAACTAGGGAGCACCACCTCTCGGTCTTAACTGGCCACAACCTGTGTGACTGGCAGGGGGTGCAGGTAAGATTTGCCTAAAAGGCCCTCCTCCCGCCAGTGGTCCTTATAATAATCACACACCTGGGTCCCAGGAACAGAAAAGAAGAGAAACTGGAGTATCACCCATGATATCCCAAACTAGCCCAAGTGAGGTTTCTCACTCCATCACAGAGCCACCCTGGCACACCGGGTAGCAGCAGCAGCCAATGTCCTCTCAAATTTCCCACTGCTGCTACCCCACGTAAAGACACATCCTAGAGAGAAACCATCCAGAGTGGGTCCCTTCTTCAGTGTGCCTGGGGACCCCTGCATCCAGCCAAAAGAAGCTACCCATTGTGGTTCCTTTAGGTAGTGACTGGGACAGAAGTCCTCAGGAACACCATGGAAAGAAGCGCTCTGAGTGTCTCTCAGCTGCGTGCCTGGAGACTCCCACTAGCCACAGTGGCTGCCAAAGGTGGCAGCAACTTTTCTGAGGGATCAGAAGCTGGATCCCAACAAAAATAATTTCAAAACCAATACTCTATGTCCTTTCCTAAAGCAATGACAAAATCCATTCTGCCACTGTAGCAAGCATTTACACTACAGGAGCACAGGAGCATTTACACTACAGGAGCACAGCTGCAGTGCTTTGTACTTATACCTTTTGTAAACTGTTTTATTAAAGAAGCACTGTTACCTTTTCTGATAAACTCAATAAAAGCAATTTCACAGAACCACAGAAATGCAGGAAATAATGTTATTTTGAAATCAGTGGTTTCGAAATAAAGCCCTTATTTCAAAACGAGTTAAATTGAAATAAGGAAATCTGCAAGCAAACTAAGGGAAAAGCCCCAATCGAAATAGCATGTCCAAACACAGGACTTGCTATTTCAATTTAGGAGTGGGCAAGAATTGCAGGGGGAGGGACAGATGGGGAGGCCCCTCTTCCCCCTGGCTTCCCCCACTGCCCCTCTGTCCCACCACCCTAAGTGGGGCCATGGGTCGCCTAGTCCCCTGCTACCCCCTTTCCCCACCCCAGCCTCAAGGCAGGGGCAGGGGGCTAGGAGAGCATGGGAAATTGACCAGGCTGGGAGCTGCTTGCAGTCAGCTGCCCAGGCTCGGAGGGGGGGCTGCCAGCCCCACGCCAGCTGTGGGTGCCCGCTCTGCACCCCCACCTGCCGGGGGCGGCATTCTCCCAGCCCCAGCAAGGGAGACAGTGGGGGCACAAGGAGAGGGATTTGGGTGCCCCACTCTCCCAGCCCCTGGCCACCTGGAAGTGGCCAGGGAACTTGTGGGCTAGGGCTCCCAGCTGCTTGTGAGTGGCAGCGGGGGGGGGGTGACTGCCAGTTCCCCAGCCCCCCCCGGGGGGGGGGGCCGGGGAACTGGCAGCCCCCCCCTCCCCACTACTCACAGGCGGCCAGGGAAGCCCCAGCCCACACATTCCCTGGCCACTTCCAGGCGGCCAGGGAGGAGACGCCTGGGCTGCCTCACTAGGGAGCAGGGCAGCCAGCCAAGTTGGCTGGGGCATCTGCCGCCCCCCCGCACCCAGCAAGGGGTAGCAGTGGGTTCCCCCCCCCGCTTCCCCTTGCTGGGGGTAGGGGACAGCAGGCGCCCCATCCAGCTTCACCTGCCACTTCCCTTTGCTGGGGGCAGGCAGGGGGGAAGCAAGCTGAGGCACCCAACCCCCCCTTCCCCAGCAAGGGGAAGCAGCAGGGAAGCCGGCTGGGGTGCTCACCACCCCCCTGCACCTCCACTCAGTACCCTAGCCAGGGTGCTGATCCCTGGCCAGGCTGCTGACAGGGGTGGATGGGACCTTCCTCCCAGGGTGCCATGCACCCTGGGATGAAGGTCAAACGTTATTTCAAAACAATGGTCATTTTGAAATAACTGTCTGAACGGTATTATTATGAAACGACTAGTTTCGAAATAACCACTATTTTGAAAGGAAAGTGGTTTAAGCCGTTTCGAAATGGCAGCTCCTATTTCAAAACAACAGGCTCCATTGTTTCAAAATAAGAATACGTTGTGTGGATTAAAACTTTTTTATTTCAAAATAACCAGTGTTATTTCGAAATAAAAGAGATGTGTGTACATAATGCGTGTTGGCATCTCTCTTCCACTCCCTGTATTCCTCGTGTGTCTAGGGGTATGTTCACACACACTTCTTATTTCGAAACAACAGAGGTTGTTTCGAAATAAGAACTGCCACGGCCACACGACGCATGGCCATTTTGAAACAAGCAAACCGCTTGTTTCGAAATGGCCACCCTTGTCTCGGAACAGCTGAAACCTCATTTGGTTTCGAAATAGGGTTGTTTCCAAACCAGTGGTTTTGAAACAGCCCTGTGCGGACATGTTTCGGAACAAAGTGTTCCGAAACAACATGTAACCTTCATCCCAGGGTGCTAAGCACCCTGGGAGGAAGGGCTACCCCCTCAGCACCCTGGACAGGGAACCCTCAGCACCCTGGCCAGGGTGCTGAGGGGTGTCTGCTGGCCGGCGGAGGGGACTGCAGGCACCGGCAGAGTAAGGCGCGGGGCTGTGTCTCACCCTGCTGGTGCCTGCAGGGGACTGCAGGCACCCGTGGGGGGAGGCGCGGGGTTGCGCCTCACTCCGCGGGTGCCTGCAGTCCCCTGCAGGCACCCGCCAGGTGAGGCACAGCGGGGCGCCTCCCTGGCCCCAACCCCAGCAGGGGGCTCACGCCCGTCTGCACTGTACCCTGTGGGTGCCTGCAATCCCCTCCCCAAGCAAAATAGCATGTCCACAGTGTTTTTGTCCTTTGAAATAAGGTGTTTTGAAATAAAGAGTTATTTCAAAACAGCTTGTTTTGAAACGTCTTGTTTCAAAACAAGCCCGCCCTGTGTGAACATAGCCTAGGATTGCAGCTTGGCATGGAGAACATGGGAACTGTGATGCATTTGATTTGATGCAATATGGCTTATTGGTCATACAGGCTTTCTGTGGGTGCAGGATATGAAGATCCCTGGGGCAGACAGGAGAGGTGAGGGAGAGGGAAATGGTAAAGCAGCTGAGCTGATTACTGACTGGTAAAGTGGGGCCCTTCAGCATCCAATCAGTGCTGGTCAGGAGAAGGAAGGAGGGCCATTGTGAAGGCTACTACAGATGAGCATTGCCTTATCAAAAACTCTGGGCAACTTCCCATCCATTCTGGCCTGGGAAAGGAGCTCATAATCTACCAAAGGCCAAACATGAAGCCAAAGCGTGACAAAGACCCATAAAGAAGAACAGACACTGATCATTCACATTAAACTTAACGAATTCTTTCCTGTGGTAGTAATGTCTCTTTCTGAAACCTTAGGGCAATGAGTTTCTGTTCCTGAGGTAAATAATTTTCAATAATAAAGTGAAGATACACTCAGTTTATGTGGTGTCTGTGTCACTGTTGTAGCAAGATGAGTTACATCCCTCAAAAGGAAGTACATTGGGGCAGAATGAGTGGAGTGAGGGTTTCTTAGACAGGCAGGTTCCCACTCCACATTAACTCAGAATTTGCCTTAGGAACTGCTCGTGCCTAACCCTCAGACAGTGGGTCAAGTTCCCTTGTATCCTCTGGACAGTCTTCAGATCCTGTGAAGCAGTGACAGACCCAGAATTTCAGAGCTGCCGGAGCCCAGCAGGACATGCCAGGCCCCTACTTTTGGCTTCTCTCATTATGCACTGGAGCTTCTCTCTGCGCTTGTGCATTTTTGGTACAAAAACTCTGGAAGGTAAGGATGGTGCAACTCTGTCAGTTATGCCAGGATCAGCCAAGACACGATGGCTGCAGAGCTCACTTCCCATGGGAAATCGAGAATCGAGTCCAAGGAGAGACCCCTGGCTCAGATAGGTCCTTGCACTAGTGCTGAACCTGGCACAGGGGCTTAGATGGAATGGCAGGGTGGGAAGGGGAGACACACAAAGCATCCTGCATGGGATGACCACCACGTGGGTTGTGGGGCCAAGAGTTACTCACTGCATTGATGTTTTCTGCCTGACCCTACAGGAGGATTTGGAGGAGGAGACATAGCAGCCCTGTGGAACAGTGTAGCTAGTCTCTACCCCTTGCACCTGCCCCAGCTGTTTTGGCCCCTCCTTCTTACCACTGTCAGGCTCATGGTCCTTCGCCTGCTGCCTCAGTGAGCTCTGGGGAAAGTTTCACAGCTCTCACCCAAACTGGGTCCTATCCCAACACCCACAGGCAGGTTCACAGCTGCTGCTTTCAGTGCGGAAACACTGGTCTTCTATACACACACAGCACAGACCTGTTCATCCTTAGTTTGCCTGGGGAGCTCAGAAAGACACTGCTTAGCTCCACCCTGACCCCAGTGCAGGGCACGATGCAGCCCTGAATCACCAGAAATGTCACAACCTGAGGTTTCAGTCCCTTCTCACTCATGGGGAGTTTTCTACAGGGGCAGGCTGGCCATGTTCTTACCTGAGCAGATCACTCCAGTATCATAAGAATGAGGGCAGTTGAATGCACCCCATCCTGCATGTGTGCAGTCCCAGAGAGCTGACTCCTCACCATTGCAATCAGGTACAATTAGCCAAGTCGGTCCAGATCCTTCTCCAAAATGAGCATTTTCAAGGGCACTGACAGCAGATCCACAACCCAGCTGTTTACAGACAACCTCAGCATCTTCCATGTCCCAGCTGAGATCACACACTGTCCCCCACTGATCGTTGTGTTTAACCTCCACTCTCCCAGCACAGGGGCTGCTTCCATTCACTAGCCTCAGCTCATCAGCACCTGGAGAGAGACACAGAGCAGGGTCAGAGTGAGCACAAAGCCCAACCCCTGGCAAGGGACAGTATCTCATAGTGGTTCCAAGGCAACTCCCTGCTCGGCTTGTCAGGCCTGTCTTAAGAGAAGTGCTACAAGCTGTTCCCTGCCCGCTCAGCTTCCTGGGCTCCTGAAGTTGAGCACCATCACTGTTCATAGACTTTAAGACTGAAGTCAGCGGGGACCAATGTAATCATTTAGTCCAGTGTTTCCCCACCTGTGGCCCATGGACCATTGGTAGTCTGTGAGGGTACTGTAGGTGGTCCATTTCGGTGTGGTGGAATAAAATAATTACTGTAGATAAATGTACTGTGACAATCACAGTGTTTGTGAGTGAGCATAATAAATGATTAGACATAAGTGCATTTTTAATACCCCTTGATATACAAGTTTGATTCCTGTCAGCCACTGACTATATAAAAAAATGTTTAAAACTGTAGGCCCCAGCAGTGCCTGGATAAAATGAATAGCTGGCAAATTGTTAGGAATGTACCTTCTGGAATAACCCTGAGAATGGAGTTGCTGCCAGTTCTAATAAGAACAAAGAAACATCCTGTGACCTTGAGCAGCAAAGCAACGTGAGACACTGGCCGCCCAGAACTAGATCACATTGCAGCCGGTACAAAGAAGAGTGATAATTAAATAATAGTGATAAAGTGGTAATGTAAACAGATTAGGGATCTTTTAACCAAATGTTTTGTTATGAGAATCATGCAGCCTTTTTGTTTAAGAAGCAGCCAAATGTTTTGCTATGATAATTATATAGTCTTTTTGTTTAAGGACAAGCAGTTATGTTTTGGCATTTAAAATGGAGTCATTTGCTGATGAATTAGCCTTAAGGAGTGATTGAGACAATATGTATGGACAGTTTATGGAGGTGAGAAGTACCAGACCTAGACTAGGATGATCGAGATGGCTGAAGAATGTGATAATGTCAACAAGAGATGGCACCTATAAAAAACATCAACATATCAGAACAATGTAGGCACCATGTTTGTTAACATCAAGGTTGGAAGTGACATGACAGCCTCATCTTAATGTGTGGTTTTGGCCCTATAAAAAGGGTGATGAAAATGAAGGACTTTGGATCTGTTCTCCATATCCCAAGGAGCACTGTGTCATGACCGATCGCATCGCACTCCATCACTTAAGCTCAGCTACCTGGTCAGTAGCCTAACTCAAGCAGCATTGAGGCTGGTAACTATCTCCCTCCTGCAGGACCGTGTGTGTGTGTGTGTCTGTGTCTGTGTTTCAGGTGAGATAGAAATTCGTCTGTACTAACAATAAATGTGGCTCTTTGCCTTATCCCCACATAATATCTCGTTGCTCATTTCTTAGTGTAACAAAACAGCTTGCTTACATGTTGGCCTGCAAAAGCTTTCGATGACGATGTACTAGTCCACAGAAAGGAAGAGTTTAGGAATCACTGATCTAGTCTGACCAAAGAATGTCACCCATTCCTTCCTTTAATTGACTAATAACCTCCAGCTGAGCTACTGATTGTGGTACACTGGGTAGAATGCAGACAGGCACGTCAAGCAAGATGTATTTTTATCAGTGTTGTTCTGTGTCTGGCTCTGACATCAGTTTGGCTGCATGTGTGAATGTGTGCATGAGTCTCTGAAGGCGTGCTCCCTCAGGATTATCCCTGGCTCAGATCTCTAGTGGGAACTCTGTTAGCCCAGTGATCTAGAGCCTGGCTTGGATCTTAAGCACGGACTGACTTAGCCCGGTGATCCTAAGCCAAGGTGTTCCTTTGGTTAACACTTTGGGTTACCTTTGGCTCAAATCTCTAGTGGGAACTCAGTTAGCTCAGTGATTTGGAGCCTAGCCGTACCCTGTGTGCAAGAGGTAAACTGAGGCAACACTCATGATCGAGGAAACCAACATGACCATGGATCTTTGCAGAAATGAAGGTTCCAGGCTAGGCTTTATTGCAGCGTAGCACTATGGAAAACATCCATATCAACAGATTTGTTGGCAGCATTGGTGGTCTCAATACAACGGAACAGCTCAACTGACAGTAGGACTGGCTGTCACCCTCTCACCTGCACAAAGTCTGAGCTCTAGGGTTCCTACTTTTATACCTGATCAGCCTTTACCTTAACTGGTCTATGCACCCCTTCTTTGATGCAACCCCTTAATTTGATAGGTCCCTGGGCATCACCATCCATCAAGGTGTCATGGTTTGGCCAAACCTCTCTGTTGCACAAGTAACTTACGCACAGCATACTTCCTTATCCCTTTTGGCATGGAACCAGCCTAATACCACCTTTCTCCAAGTACAGCCTCATCTTTATCCATATTATTGCAGTTTCAGCTTATTTTGTGTCAATTTTGATGAGGTTATATTTTCACAACCTGTCTTGTGGTCCCTTCAATTCATGCCCAGGGTGCATGCCCAGGGGGCCCACTTTCCTGGATTGCTTCATTAGGCCTCGACCCACTACCTAGATGCTTCTACTTATCTTTCTTAACCTTCTACTTTCTCCTATACTGATGTCCTCAAATCACAATTTTAAGACTTCAAGTTACAAAAAAGCCACCATTTATACTAATTTAAGGCAGCAATTGACACACAGCCATGCTGCAGAGGAAAGTGACCCCCCCCCCCAGAGTCTCTGCCAATCTAACCGGGGAGTGGGGAATTCTATCCCAACCTCAAAAATGGTGATCTGCTAGACCAGCAGTGGGCAAACTATGGCCCATGGGAGCCTTTCATTAGTCCCTCCAGCTGGGCCTGGCCAGCGCACAGCAGCAGCTACCCCATCTTGGCCCCTCTTCTTTTGCATCACGTGGGCCCAGTAGCACCCTGGTCAAGTATGGTGGCCACTCCACCATTCCAGCCCTGCTCTTTCCACCATCCCTTTCCCACCATGTGTGGCATGCCATGCTGCAGATGTGGCCCTCTGGTCAAAAACTTTGGCCACCTCTGAGCTAGACCCTCAGCATGTCAGCAAGATCTGCCACCCAGAAACATAGTGGCAGTGACCTGAGAGAGCCCCCTCTACCAGCCCCACCCTTTATTTCCTTTGATCCCCTTCCCTAGCTACTCACTAGAAAACACGTCCTTCTGCCTCACATCTGTCCAGCACCATCTCCTTCCCCAACATCCAACAACCTCTCCTACCTGGAAGAGAGGGTGGTAAACTGAAAACTGTATTAAAATAGCAAGCTGTCTCTTTAAGAATAAGGGGTTTCTGGGTCCTGATTCGAGGCTAGGGCTTTGGGGCTCTGTAAGGGTGCAGCAATGTGGGTGTTCAGCAGCCAGTCAAGAGAGAGACCATCCAAACCAAGGTGGGGTGAGTTGTGCCCCTCAGCCTTTGGAGAAGCCTGGTTTCATAGAATCATAGAATCATAGGGTTGGAAGGGACCCCACAAGGTCATCTAGTCCAACCCCCTGCCAAAAAAAGCAGGACCACTCCCATTAGATCATCCCAGTCAGTGTTTTGTCCAGCTGGGACTTGAACACCTCCAGAGATGGAGATTCCACCACCTCCCTAGGCAACTTATTCCACTGCTTCACCACTCGCCTAGTAAGGAAGTTTTTCCTAATATCCAGCCTGGACCGCCCCAGCTGTAACTTGAAACCATTGCTTCTCGTTCTGCCCTCTGTTACTACCGAGAACAGTCGAGCTCCCTCCTCCTTGGAGCAACCCTTCAAGTAGTTGAAGGTTGCTATCAAATCCCCCCTCAGTCTTCTCTTCTGCAGGCTAAATAAGCCTAGTTCCTTCAGTCTTTCTTCATAGGGCTTGTGCTCCAGCCCTTTGATCATTTTGGTTGCCCTCCTCTGGACTCTCTCTAATTTGTCCATGTCCTTTTTGTAGTGGGGAGCCCAAAACTGGACACAGTATTCCAGATGTGGCCTCACTAGTGCAGAATAGAGGGGAATGATCACATCCCTCGATCTGCTGGTAACACTTCTTCTGATGCAGCCCAGTATGCCATTGGCCTTTTTGGCAGCAAGAGCACACTGCTGACTCATATCCAGCTTCCCATCCACCATGACTCCCAGGTCCTTTTCTCCAGTGCTGCTATTTAGCTGATCACTCCCCAGCCTGTAGCAGTACATGGGGTTTTTTCGTCCCAAGTGCAGGATTTTACACTTATCCTTGTTGAACCTCATGAGATTCCTCTTGGCCCACTGCTCCAGTTTGTCTAGGTCTCCCTGAATCCTGTCTCTGCCCTCTAGGGTGTCTACCGTTCCCCCCAGTTTGGTATCATCTGCAAACTTACTAAGTGTGCAATCTATCCCATCATCCAGATCATTAATGAAAACATTGAACAGAACTGGCCCCAGGACCGACCCCTGGGGCACACCACTTGTTACTGCCTGCCAACTTGACATGGAGCCATTGATTCCTACACGCTGAAACCGTTGTTCTAGCCAGTTTTCTATCCACCTTACAGTCCATGCATCTAACCCATACTTTCTTAATTTGCCAATGAGAATGCTGTGGGAAACCGTATCAAAAGCCTTGCTAAAGTCAAGGTATATGACATCAACGGCTCTTCCCGCATCCACAAATCCAGTCATCTCATCATAGAAGGCGATGAGGTTGGTCAGGCATGATTTACCCTTGGTAAATCCATGCTGACTGTTCCTGATTACTCTACGTTCCTCCAAGTGTTTCAGGATGGATTCTTTGAGAAGCTGCTCCATGATTTTTCCAGGGATTGAGGTGAGGCTGACAGGTCTGTAATTCCCTGGATCGTCCTTTTTGCCTTTCTTGAAGATAGGTACAATATTTGCTTTTTTCCAGTCCTCTGGCACCTCCCCCGTTCGCCACGAGTTTTCAAAGATAATGGCCAACGGTACTGCTATCTCATCAGCCAGCTCCCTCAGCACCCTCGGATGCAGTTCATCCGGCCCCATGGACTTGTGCACATCTAGTTTCTTTAAGCAGTCCCTAACCTGACCTACTGTCACCAAGGGCCTCTCTTCTTCTCCCCAGTCCCCCGTACCTAGTGTAGTGGGCTGGGAGCTGACCTTGCTTGTGAAAACTGAAGTAAAAAAAGCATTGAGCACTTCAGCTTTTTCCTCATCCTCTGTCACGAGGATGCCTGCCCCATTCAGTAAGGGACCTACACCATCCCTGATCCTCTTCTTGTTATTGATATACTTGTAGAACCCCTTCCTGTTATCCTTCACATCCCTTGCTAGTCGCAACTCCATTTGTCCTTTGGCCTTTCTGATTTTATCCTTGCAGTCCCGAGCAATGTCTTTATATGCCTCCTTAGTCATCTGTCCTAGCTTCCACTTCCTGTAAGCGTCCTTTTTATGCTTCAGCTCAGTGCAGAGCTCTCTGTTAAGCCACAGTGGGCGCCTTCCACATTTGCTGTGCTTTCTCCTTATCGGAATTGTATCTTCCTGTGCCCTTAGCAGGGTTTCTTTAAAATGCACCCAACTCTCTTGGACACCTTTCCCCTTCAGATCAGCCTCCCAAGGGATCCTGCCCATCAGTTCCCTGAGGGAGACAAAATCTGCTTTTCTGAAGTCCAGGGTCTGTGTTTTGCTTCTTTCCTTCTTTCCTTTAATCATCAACTTGAACTCAATCATTTCATGGTCACTGCTACCCAGGCTGCCATTGACCTCTACTTCCCTGATAAATTCTTCTCTATTTGTGAGCAGCAGATCGAGAGACGCAAGGCCCCTCGTTGGTTGCTCCAGCATTTGTACCAGGAAGTTGTCCTCAACACTCTCCAGAAACTTCCTGGATTGCCTGTGCACTGCTGTATTGGCCTTCCAGCAGATGGTTTGTCTTGCTCTGATTTGGAGCTTTTGTGCCAGACACACGCCACTGTCCTGTCCCCCTGCCCTCACACTTACTGCTCTTCCTCTTCAGTGCCACACACACGGCCCCTGCACACAGTGCACTGGCCACTCACCTAGCTCCCTCCTCTTCCACCACATGCCTTCTACCCATTTCAAAGCCATAAATGCTTTCCCCAGAAAATGTTTTTAACCACAGGTTGCAAAGCCTATGATTAGTATTTGTTATTCAGCTTCCGTAAAGCACATGCCCTCTCCAGAAGCAGGCGCTGTAACTCTGTCTTGGGACTGAGGACATACCAGAGCAGAGTTCCCACTAGCTGCAATTACAGCTATATGTTGATGGAGGCTATTCCATATAATCTCCCTAGTGGACAGTGACTGTAATGAGGAATCCAGGAGCCTGCACCTGCCTTCACAACTCTCTTGTTGAGGGAATTCATTCTCTGGCACTGAGTCAAATCAAGGCATTTTGTGGCTCTTCCAACTCTTCCCTTCGCAGTTGGAACACACACATTAGGCTTGGGGAAAAAGATGGCTTCTAGTTCATTTTAACTTATTAAAGTCTTCTTTCTTTTCTGATGAATTTGATCGCTACAGTCTCTTTTTCACCCATCCGCCCTCAGTCACGCAGGTAGATATTGTCCCCAGGTCATAGAAAAGGAACCAGGCTGAAGCAGTGAGAAATTAAGTGAAACGCTTCAGGTCATGTGGTAAATCTGTTGCAGAGACAAGAACAGCCCCTCATGGCCAGATAACCAGTGCAGGGAACCTGAACCACACAACCATCTGTAAGTTACCCCTTGGGGGACAGTCTGTGCATTCACATATTCCATGGTGTTCGCACAACAGCAGTGACTGTGGGATGATTATTATGATTCCCTCTCAGTGCCATTCCCAGAAGGTCCTATCTGTTGCAGTACATTTGCTTTCTGGTTTCAGCAGCCATCATCATGCCACATCTGCCACCTGCTCCTTATGGCTCAAAACAAGCCAAGGCACTTAATTCCTGGGACTAACTCCAAGCTTACTGGTTAGCTTATGTTTCAGTGCTTTGCTGAAAGGGAGTAATGGACTGATTTGAAGATGGCCCTGTTGTTTCACAGCCTTTTATGCTGTATTGTCTGAATGTATTTGGGTTTCCTTCTTCCTTAAACCACATTTTTATTTAAAATTAGATTGTGGAACACTGGTTGGCTCTCGCTCCTGGGAGTCATCCCATTGAGTACACCGGCCTCACCAGGTCTGATCTTGTTACAAAAGACTAAACAATGAAGGATGGACAACAAATTCACACATTCATTCCTGTGTTGCTGCAATTATTTTGGTTATCTAAAATTTTGACTGTCAAAATGGAAACATCAGCCTACAGTGAACGTTTGTTTCACCAACTGTGAGTCATTTGGCTGGAGTCACAGTCCATCCTGAATGTAGGTGTCCATTTGTAGATGTATAAAGTGCCCAGTTACCAAGGCCCCGCAGAGAACTCAGGAACTCTTGTACGCTACATGTAAATCAAGCTGATACACAAACTAAAGAAAAAGAAAGCAACTTTGTACCAAGCCTCTATCAACACACTGACCAAACTGTTCATCAATGGAGTCTATGGCCACCTTCTCTCCCTGCAGATTAGGAGTTTCACCACTGTAGATAATGGGAGTCACACTGCCCTGCAGGGACAGCAGAGCCCCATGGTTTCCCATGGCCCATGCCATACCAATCTGCTTCCCCAGGAATTCTGCTGGAATTCTCTGTGGTTTCACTTTGCCAATGCTCAGTTTTATCATGAAATCAAATTCCAGCTACTTCTCTTTGAATTTCTTGGGCAGTTCAGGTACAACCCCCTTCCCCATCTCCCCCCCCCCCCCCAAAGTCCTTGCTCTGGATGAAATCCTCAACACCTACCTTCTGAGGCACAGAGATGTTGCTGAGCTATCTGTGATCTGTGCATAGCAGCTGCAATACCACAGTTTGTTTCTAGCAAAGTACTTGAGGTTTCTAAAATCTGATTTTCATCTTCAGTGTCACCTGTTAATACTTCAGTTGCAGAACAACAGCAGAGTCTCAGACTGCAGCAACTAACAGAAAGAGGCTGCTACTGGACAGTCCAATGTCCTGAGAAGTACAGAGAATAGCAGTGTTATTGTAATTTGTATGGACTGCGTATCTGAAATTATCCACAGGTTCCATACGCAGGCACAGTGTGGACAGGGGGATGATCCTGCAATTCTCAGTACAGAATCCCACTTTGTTTTTCTTCTTTTCAAGTTGTTTACAAGCACTGAAGCCATTAGTTCACTAATATAAACTCTGGCCTCACAATGCTACAAGACTGGGGTATTTTATAAAATACACGCAGTCCAGAAGTGGGTCAAATCTATGAAAAAATATATATCAATATATAAACCTTCTCTCTCAGAATCAACTACAGAAGATAATCAGACATGAATTTACTCTAATTCAATTTCCTGCTTACCCTTTGTTTCACTGAATTAAAACCCCACTTCTACTGGATTCCAAACTTTCTTTCTTGCTTGTGTCTGCTCAGCTGAATTGTAATAAAGCAGGCACTTACCAAAGGTGTCCTGAAGAAAAAGAAGAAACCAAAGCAGCTGAGTGGAGAGAAGTCCCTTCATTGCCATCCCAACTTGCTTTAGACACTGGTCTGGTTCCACCAGAACGTTCTACCAGGACTCCTCTGCGTGTGACAAGTGATAAGAAAGCTGTGGAAGGGAAATATATAGATTCAGAGGCTGGCCTCAGCTGCTAGCAGGAACCAATGGAAACAAGATTCACCTTTTCAGACATTATCAGAGTATTTATCTTAAACTTCATGCAGCCGAAACACCCAATACCATTCTAAAACTCTGGCTGTGACCATATATGAGTGACAAGTCCGCTTCTGATGTCACGTTTGCTTCAGTCTCGGATCATCCTGTAACCGCCCTCATTGGCATAGGGCAGAACATGGTGAAAAATGATTCTGTGTTAGAAAAATAAATAAGGTGTCTTGAGCAGTGCTCAGTTGATAAACTGTCTGGGAAAAGACATCTGGAAAGGAAAAAAAAAAAAGAGAGACCTCTAAAATTCAACCCCACAAGTTGTGTGGGTCCAACTGTTGCCATGCCACTAAAACCACACAGGTGGGATGTTACTGCTGGGGTCAGATGTATCTGAGGACAACCCCTGCTCCTTCTGTGGTCCCTTTAGTGTCCAGGGCTTCCAGAAGCGAGTGTAAACAGCAGTGATATCTTGGTGGTAGGAGTGTGTCATGGAGCTTCCTACTTCAGATATGATCCTCACTGGCAGCAGGCTTGGAGAGCTTCATGTTTGCCCTGTTAGAGCCTGTTCTTTGTACTCACTGGTTGACTGGTACCACAGTGGTTAGCAATCACTCCAGGACTCTGTGCCCAGGCCAGATTTAGGGCTGTTCTGTGTGGTACCTCTAGGCAGCACAGGCTGCATGAGATAGCCTGGGAGCTAGAGAGAATGGCTGGGGCCTGGCCATTTCCATCCATCTGAATAGACAATGTCCTTTATAGGCAGCACATCTGAATAGCATCACTGCTGAACTGCAAAGAGCACACACTGGCCATAGGAGATGAGTCCCCCAGAAGACAGCAGCAGGTTAACCAGGGAACCAACATAGCCAGCGTCTAGCAGAAAAGCACTGGGGGGGGGAAGGGGCAGTCAAAGGTGAAATGCAGCCCAAAGGATCCATGGGTAGGTGCATGTCAGAACAAACCTAACTGAGTGGAGTTTAGCATGAATTTTTAAATCAGCCCATCAGGGCAACTGTGGTGCCAAACTGACAGGTGCCTTGTAGGAAACAGCTCAAACACGGGCATCTCTGGCACTTTGCCACCCTCACCTTATGAGGGCCAGACCACACCAGTGTGAGCTCCCTGGCCATGAACAACAGGCGTTTCCCAGCCAGACACGAGCCTGAGAATTGACAAGCACCTTACATCTGCAGCGGACTCTCTCTCCTATCCACTCAGAGACTGGCAAAGGCCGGGAACTATGCGTATGTCCATGTAAGGCAGGTCTAGAAGCTGTTTCTAACAGCTTCTGGAGAGATGGGGCAACTAATCTGCATGGGTTTTGTATTTGCATGAGCACAAAGCGCACCATTAGGTATTAGCATATAGTCTCACTGATGAGTGCAGGGCATGATGGTTAATGGTATTTGGGTTTATTTGAGCAAAGTCTGTCAGTATCTGTAATGTTACTGAAAAGAAACATAAAATACTGTCTTTTGTTATATGCTACTCTTTGGAATGTCCAAGCTCTGTTTAGGTTAGTTGAAGGGTGAAAAAGTCACCATTAACAGTAAAGAACTTGAAAGAGGGGCCATCCCCCTGCTTTCAGTCCAAGGAAATTAAAAGGAGAGATAGTTCTGTTAAGAGCTGTGTTTGTGGTATTTCCTTGTTCTTTTGTGAAAAGATGGGTTAATGCTTATGGCTTTATTGAAAGTCTTGCATTTGTTATTTTAGTTGAAAGAGATGTTTATAGGTATTCTGAGCTCAAGAAATGAAACTGCTGATAAAGAAAATCTTCATCTTTAATCTGAAATCACTAGAGGGCTGCACAGTTGTGAGTGATGGGTGGGTAGAACTCATGGATAGTGGGCAAATCCAGCAGATAGTGAGAGCAGCCAGTGGAGGGCTGGAGAGTGGGAGTGACTAATAGGCAGAGATGCAGTGGAAGTGGATGGAGTGAATGACCAGTGGGTGGTGCCAGCAGACAGTTGGCATGAGAGACATTCCCTACATATTCTGGGTTTTCTTGGGAACCTTGTTCTGCATTGATTCTCCAGATTAGTGCTGGATTTGCTATTAAGTTTATATGTTCTGTTATGCTGTGTGGAATCACGTGGGGAACCTTGTTTTGCACTGATTTTCCATATCAGTGCTGATTTTTTGCTATGCGGTCTTTGCATATTTTTTATTACTATTAAAAGTTCTGTATACTACACTCAGACTCATGCTTGCAAGGAAAGAAGCATTACCCCTTTGGGGTGCCCAGGGAATAGTGTATGATTTCCCAGAAGACTGGCTGGGCCTTGAGCTGGTTGGTGCTGTAACATTATTTGGAAACCCCTAGATATAGAACCTGGCCCTTGTTCTGCCAGCTTGCCCTGCCAGAAGAGTTACATCTGTAGGAACCTTGGGGAGGAAGGGGTTAATATCCTGGTCAGTGAATCCCAGGGGAGCCAATAGGTACAAAGCACAGGTTTTTTGAATTGGAGCTGCCTGTTCCTGTTGGATGCAGCAGAGCTCCTGGGAGGATCAGGAGGAGGCCAGAGAGAGGCCTGAGGAAGGATCCAGCCACATCCTTGCAAAAGATAAGCTCAAGTTTGTTATTGACCAGGCGTGAGTAGAACAGGAAATGTTTACTTAAAAAACAACAAGGAGTTGTATGGCACTTTAAGGCTAACAGATTTATTTTTGCATGAGCTTTCGTGGGAGAAGATCCCACTTCCTCAGATGCTTCGAAGATGGGTGAACTTACAGAAAGGAATGAAACTAACTGCAGGGGGGTATAAAACATAGGATCAGGTCAGACACATTTGGGGTATTTCTTTGTTTTTGGTTTGTTTTTAGATTTCTTTGTGCTGATCACATGTATCCCCTCCCCCTCCCCTATAACTATCTAAGTTAAATCCCAGAGATGCAACTCTCTGTGTTTCTTATCTGTTCTTTTTCATTGAAGATTTTTCCATTTTAAAGTAAGCTCTGGTTCTGTGAACTGAAAGGCAAGGGATTTGCGTGCATGTGCCTCAGACTGCACAGGCAGTTACTAAAGGGGGGTCTGTTTCAGTTCCAGTTGATATCCAAGCTGGGGTTCAATCACTCTCCTGAGGGAGGATTAAAAATGATTGAGAGTACCTCACAGGAAGGAACTGCCAAGTGCACCTTCCTGGGTTTTCAAGAGGTTTTTGCATTTGGGTGGTGGCAGCAGTACCACTCCAAGGCCAGGAAATTGGAGGCCATGGATAGGTTTAAGACCAGGCTTTAAGGCCAGTGGATTTTAAGGCCTGTTGCGGGTCCCCACCTTCTGCATTCAGAGTGCCAGAGTGGGGAAACAGCCTTGATGACATCCACACACAGCTTTTAAATCAAAATAACAATGGTTATGTCGATTTAAAAATGCTTAGGTCTGTACGCCATTCTCTTATAGTGAAATGATGAGCTCCATCATTTTGTTATAAGAAAAGTCATATCAGTATAATAAAACCTACTTTTATATTGATATGACAGTAAATTGAAACTGTTATATCACTACAATACTGTGTGAACCTGTTATATCGATATAACAGTTATATCAATTTAAACTCTGGTTGACCTACATCCCAGGGTGCATGGCACCATGGAGAAAGGGCAGGGATCAGGACCCTGGCCAGGGGGTTGGGGGGTGGAAGGGACCCCCCATGCCTGGCTGCTCCAGTCCTAACCAGGTGGTGCGGGTAGAGATCCCCAAACGCCTGGGTCCCGGGGCTGTAGCCTGGGGGGAGGCTGCACACCCAACTCCAGGCATGCTCGCTGGGTGGTGGGGAAAACAACCCTGTGTGCCTGCATCTGACACAGAAGCTGGGCAGCAGGGAAGGGATCCCTGTGCACCCGGCTCCTGGACCTCTAGCCAGGCATCAGGGGGAGGGACCCAGAACGCCCAGCTCCATGCACACTAGCTGGGTGGTCAGGGAAGACATCCCCATACGCCTGGCTCCTGGTGCTCTAGCCAGGCGGTGAAGGGAGGGATCCCTGCACACCCAGCTCCAGGCACACTCACTGGGAGGTGGGGGAAGGTATCC
>ML682227.1:1441328-1501836 GCA_007922195.1 Podocnemis expansa
TGCTATCAAATCCCCCCTCAGTCTTCTCTTCTGCAGGCTAAATAAGCCTAGTTCCTTCAGTCTTGTCTCATAAGTCATGTGCCCCAGTCCCCTAATAATTTTTGTTGCCCTCCGCTGGACTCTCTAATTTGTCCACATCCTTTTTGTAGTGGAGAGCCCAAAACTGGACACAGTATTCCAGATGTGGCCTCACTAGTGCCAAATAGAGGGGAATAATCACATCCCTTGATCTGCTGGCAATGTTCCTACTGATACAGCCCAATATGCTATTAGCCTTTTTGGCTACAAGAGCACACTATTGATTCATATCCAGCTTCCCGCCCACCATAAACCCAAGGTCCTTTTCTACAGTACTACTGCTTAGCTGATCTGTCCCCTGCCTGTAACAGTGCATGGGTTTTTTCTGTCCTAATGTAGGACTTTGCACTTGTCCTTATTGAACCTCATGAAATTTCTTTTGGCCCACTTCTCCAATTTGTCTAAGTCTCCCTGAATCCTGTCCCTTCTCTCCAGCATGTCCACAATCTCCCCAAGATTGGTGTCATCTGCGACCTTACTAAGTGTGCAATCTATCCCATCATCAAGATCGTTAATGAAGATCCTGAATAGAATGGGCCCCAGGACTGACCCCTGGGGCACTCCACTCGTTACTGGTTGCCAACTAGACATTGAACCATTGATGTCAGAGTCATTGAGCTTTGTGCCCATTCTTATTACTGGATTGTGGTGTTTTTACTGTCCTCTATTCATTGTGACCAAAAATCACATTAGAAAGCTAAAGAAAATATGATGACTGTGAAACTTGTTGATAAACAAAAGTTAAAGATTAATTCAGAGAAGAATACTGAATAGGCTGAAAAATGCCCTATTTCCCTCCAGGCTCAGAGTCTCATCAATAAGAAAAAAATTATTTCTGGAACATCATTAGAGCAAATTGGCATCAAGGAGATATGGACTGAATGGGGTACAGTTCTTGCTGGCATCACATAGGCCCCAAATGACTCTAGAGATCCCCAGCCATAGTGATTAAGTGTTAGGCAAATCACTGACCTCTAGGAAGGGCTCCTTCATCTCTGTGAGCATTACTGGCATCAGCCTCCAGCATGGTGCAGGGGAAACAGGCCTGGTTGAAACAGATCCCAGCCAACTCCCCATGCACAGGGCCTCAGCCCAGCACCTCTGCTGGGTTACAACAGGGGCTATGACCCACCCCAATGAAGACACTGACCCCACTACTTCCTTGAAAGTGGGGTTTGGCCACATAATCTTCATGTCTGTGGATCAAGGGACAGCCTCCCACCAATGTCCTTCCACTCACTGAACAGGATTTTCCCAGAGCCATGGGCAGGTTTTGGAACTTCCTTTGGGGAAGGCAACTCCATGGCTGACCCAGGCCCCACCCATAAGCCTTCCCCATGCACCACCCCCACAAAGCCCCCTTCACCCTCAGCACCTCCTTCATCCTCCCACCCAGCATTTACTGTCCATCTTGGTTCTAAGTGTATGTGTTTCTTCTTTCTAACCACTGTCCCCACCCTGCACTCTGTCCCTCAGCCCCTCCTTTCCAGGGAATGGATGAAGGGAGCTTTGCATTTATCCACTGCCTATGGGAAGGAACACAGCTGCCCCCATGTGAACTATGTGAAATACATGCGGACAAGAATGGGGGAGAATTGGTCCCAGGCATTGGAAGTGTGTTCACTAGCCACCAAGGGGACAGTCCCCCAGGGAACACCTCCAGCCCCAAGATGCCACACCAGGAACTTCCATCCTGTAGGTATCAGGACCCTTCCCTGATTACTGCTGGTTCATATGCTCTGGCCCGTCAGTTGAAGAAAGAAATTGATATTCAATTAGCCTTTGCTCTAAATTAAGGGTCCACAAATTCATTCTCTGTCTAAAATGCACCCAGCTCTAGATAAAACAAACATGAGGTCATTGATCAAAAAATGATTTTTAGTGAGCATATAAGAAATCAACGCACAATCAATTAGTTAGTCAAGGAGTTTATCACTAATAGACAAAATTAACATGTATTCTAAGCTATAGTTTACTGCTGTCATCCGTTTCAATCAGGGAACTGGATTTGATGACCTCTCATGGTCCCTTTCAGTTTCCATTATTCTATGATCTTATTCCCTGCCTGTCTGGTGGTGGTTTCACAGCATGGCCCTTCTCGTCATATGAATTGGCTCAGCCCTTTGGAGTTGTTTTAAGATAGAGATCCAAGCAGCCAAAAGCCCCAGACAGTTCACAGAATGACATTTTCTCTCTTCAAACTCCCTGATAGGCCCCTCCTTTCCTGGGATGAGTTGATTCATTTGCTGATCTTTATCCTTCCTCAGCTAGAGAGCTTAATTTTCATCATCTGTTTTATGCACTTCTTCACTGCTTACATAAGGAAAGATGGCTCTGTCTGTCTGCCCCCATCTGAGCTACAAGGAATACATGAGGACATTCATCATAACTGTACATATGTATGATGTGGCAGGAAACATGTTGCCATAACCATAATGTGGAGTGTGTCATAAGCATTCAAAAATGATATTGCCTGGCATATTTTCATTAAACTATACAATTTCATTAAACTATTGCAAAGGCACACAGATCCCATTACATGTGTGCAACCTATCTCAGACACTCACCACATAAATCTGGTGGAACAATAATAATTCATAGGACACCATAATGCCAGACTACAGAATATATAGGACTGACAGTTGGTCATGATGGTAGAGGCATGAAGTGTATACTAAAAAAAACCAAACAAACCCACAGTAATATATAGGAAAAAATCTTAAGTGAAACAAGCTAGCTGAGATTCTCTATAGATAAATATTCAACACTTGAATAATGAGTATAACAGTAGGCATATACCTCCAACCATGTGACCAAGATGTTGATGATGATCATGAAATGATGAAGGAGGAAACTCCATAACATCTGGGGATTGCAGAGCCAATATGTATTTTGTAAAGGGGTCAACAACTGTGAACCAGGATGATCCAGGGGACACAATGCACTTGAGTTTTCAGGTTCCAAAGGGGCAGCCGTGTTAGTTCAGTAACAAAAAAACAAGGAATCTTGTGGCACTTGAAGACTAACCGATTTATTTATTGCATGAGCTTTTGTCAGAAGTGGGATTTTCTCCCATGAAAGCTAATGCAAGAAATAAATCTGTTCGTCTTAAAGTGCCACAGAACTCCTTGCTTTTTTGGGGTTTTCAGAAAGCCTTTTACAAAGTCATTCTTCAAAAGCTCTGATACAAAGTCATCAGTTGTTGGATGAGAGGGAAGATCCTCTCTTGGATCAGTAACTGGTTAAAAGACAGAGAAAAAAAGGGTAATAATGAAGAGTGGGTTATCCCATTGGAAGAAGGTAAACAACAGGGTGCCCCAAGGATCTGTACTGGGGCCAATGCTGTTCAACATATTCCAAGCACTCCTGAAGCCTTTGACTATTACTGCAAGTCTGCAGTGATTTAGTTGGATTTTATCTGCAAAGCACTAGATCCCAGTAAAAGCTGGTCAGTAAGAGCAGCCTCTGCCATTTTGTGAAGACACATGTTCTCCATGCCTTTTTTTTTTTTTTTAAAATGCCCCTGCAAGGATGTGGATCTCATTGGGATATGGTGCCTGGGAAGACAGTACAGGAGTGTGTGATGAATCCCAGTTACATTCTAGTCAAGACGGAGGCCACTGTCATTTGTATCTCAGTGTGTTCACACAGCAGTCTTATTTCGAAACAACAGAGGTTGTTTCGAAATAAGAAACGCCATGTTCACACGCCGTACTGTTGTTTCGAAACAATGGGTTCCGTTGTTTTGAAACAAAGGTGTTGTTTTGAAACAACTTAAACCCCATTTGATGATGAAACAACATTGTTTCGAAATGAATGTTTCGAGACAATCCTGTCAGGACATGTTATTTCGAAACAATGGTGACTCGTTTCGAAATAACTGTAGTCCGAATGTGCTATTTCGTTTTGAGCTTTTTTCCTTAATTTGAATTAACATTTTCTTAATTCGAATTAACTGATTTCGAAATAACACCATATTTTGATACAAGTTGTTTCGAAACAACTTGTATCGAAATAACCCCGTGTGTGAACGTAGCCTCAGACTCCTACGAACAGAACTGCATAGTTGGGACAATGAATGTGTTGTATCTGTTTGTTCCCAGTGTCCTCACTGCTAGGTGTGGGAACCATAGAATCTTACAACTACTGCTCATCACAGCTCCTTGCTTTGTCCACTAATAACCAAACAGGGATGTTTATCTTCTAATGGATTTTGGTCATGTTGTCTTTTTCTGCCCGCCCACACCCATATAGATTCTGTGCCAATACCTCAGACATTCCAGGAGTTATTGAAGTTATTTGGGGTGACACTGAGGCCTGATGTCAGTTCACTTCTCCATGTCAGTACCTGTGATACACTGTAGTCATAATCTGGATGTAAAGATGTCATGTGAGATATCGTGCATAACTTGCTAACATGTTGGTCCTGAAACCATTGTGTGATTGACACATACTGTCTTCGGAACAGAAATTTATCTGTGGGTACACTTTAGATGACAGCATTTCAAAGGCTTACTGGACTATAATGAGAGGGGAAGAGAACCCTTAAGGTATCCTGCACCTGAGAAGTCAAAGAAGCCAAGCCTTTTTAGTCCCCTTGTAATGGCCCCTGTCAACAATCATAGTGGAAGGCTGTGATGAGAAAAACAAAAAAATTCTTTGAAGAAGACACCTTAGTTTGCTAAGATGAGTTTTAGGCTTAGAAGTATATTTTACTTTCACTTTCTTGTAACTGTCTCTCACCTTATTCCTTATACCAAATATCACTTAAACCTATGTCCTTTGTTAATAACTTGTTTCACATTTACTATAAACCAGCTCAAGGCTGTGATGGAAGCACAGGATTTGTCTACCCCAGTAATTAATATGCTGCTGTGTACTATCTCTTTAAAAGGCACAGCAAACTTGCTAAGGTTTTGTGGGTGCTCCAGTTAGAGCAGCTGAGAACTGCAGAGAAAGAGATTTTGTGGGGGAGAACTCAGTGGTGGTGGTGGAAGTGTTGCTGAGGTCCCCCTGCACAGAGTAACCGGGGGTGGAAGCTTTTTCTGCCAGCTGTTGATGACAACTGGCAACGACAACAGCAGAGGATTTAAGAAATCCAGAGATGTAAGGCAGGTGTCAACTGAACCCATTTCTGGCCTGGGTGAACACCAAATAATCACATATGACTCCATTACCAATCTCTCTGTGCTTCAGCTCCCCACCTGTACAATGGGGATGATATCTGTATGACTCTACAGAGATGCAGTGGGGGTAAATCACTGAAAGTCCAGGCAATGCTCAGACTTTACAGTGATGGGGGCTATACAAGTGCCCAGATAGTTCAATTTATAGTTATTGTAGAAATCAGACAAGATGTTTTCTTCTGTCTGTGTGGGTGTGTGTATGTCAATGTGTTATTTCACAACAGGGATTCATGTTTTTACTTTCAAGGCTTAAAAAGAAGCATTGGCTACCTCTACATTACTCTGCATTTTTGAAAAAAACTTTTTTCGGGGTAAGTATTTCGAAATAATTATCTCGAAAAAACTTTCTTCAAAAATGCTATTTCGGGACAACAGTCTGGGGACCACTCGTTGTCCTCAAATACCGCGGCGGGGGGGGCGCGGGCCCCCCCCCAAGGCTCCCCGTAACTTTTTTTTTTTTAAAAAAACAAATCAATGGAAGTGAGGGGGGGGGTTTAAAAAAAAAAAAAAAAAAGCCTTTGCCAGGTCTGGGGATGGCTTTTCTCAAAAAAGCTACCTCAAAAAAGCTGTCAGGTTTACCTTTTTTGAAAAAGCGCTCCGGTATCTTGAAATACTAGAGCACTTTTTCAGGATCACTGAACCTCGTTATATATTGGGAAAAAGCCTTTTTTGAGGTAGCTTTTTCGAAAAAGGCCTTCCTCAGACACAGCAAAGGCTGTGGTTTTTTTTCAAAAAAGCCTCCCTATCTCATCCATTGCCTTGTTTTTTTTAGAAAAAGAAAGTCTGGTGTAGACTTTAAAAAAAGAGAAAAAAAGCCACAGTATTTTGGGACAATGAGTGGTCCCCAGGCTGTTGTCCCGAAATAGCATTTTTTTAAAAAGTTTTTTTGAGATAATTATTTTGAAATACTTATCCCGAAAAAAGTTTTTTTTTCAAAAATGCAGAGCAATGTAGACATAGCCATTGTGATTATCTAGTTGGACCTTACAAATAACATGGATGTCCCAAGTCATTCCTCCATCGAGGGCATAACTTCTGCTCAAATTAAAACGTATCTTCTAGAAAAAGAACCAAGAAATCTAGTTGCAATTTTTTTCAGTGGAACATTTTTCCATCAGAAAATAATGATTACACACAACTGAAGTGCTTCATAATAATTATTGATTCTGTGAACTTTTCTGAGAGGAAATTATTAAAGATTATATTTTACCTTTATCTTTTCAACTTTTAAATTGTAACATCTCATCACACAACATATCACATCACAGTCAGACACATACTCTCAACACAATCCATCACCACACATCATCCACTACACCCCACCCACCATACACACAACCTACAAATACACACACAAGATATACACTCCTTACACACATTTCCCCATTAAACCTGCCAAACAAAATATATAACACAACTCTAGCAGCTATATCTTCATACACCACTATGATATGCCACACTTACAGTGCACTGTTCAACATAATAGTCAAAATGGCACAATGATGCATTACTTAAACCCAAGCGAGCCTATCTGATCTTATCTAAACAATGAACTTCAACCTTCTCTTAGAAGAGCACTAATGGAAGGTCTCAGTCCTTATCTTCAAGGCATTTAGGCCCAGAACCTCAGAAGTATTTAAGCACCATTGAAGTCAGTGCAAGTTAGGAGTCTAAATACCTCTGAGGATCTGGACGGTCAGGGTTTGGGCCTGGGATGATTAAGACATCCCTTCCCAGTCTAGGACTGCACTGATCAGTATTGCTTCTCAGCTGTAGTGGAACTGTCTCCTGCCAGAGGAATTCATTTGTTCAGGAGACAGTCCCCTCAGGGCTGATCCAATACTTGGAAGCAAACTTCCCCAGGATCCCAAAATCACATGAACCCTTCCTCTCTTCCACTTAACAGTGGGCTTCTTAAATCTGCCTTCACTAATGTAAGTTCATAGTACATTGAAAGTAAAACCACCAATAACCCCTGTAGCTCTCTATAAAAAATCATGTGCACTTTTTCCTCAGGTGCAGGGCTGGAGAACAAACCATGAAAGAAAATCATCTTGCTTCATGCACCTCTATAAGATGCTGTGATTCCACAATAGTGAGCATATGATTAGAATTTGTAGGGCAGTGAAAGGACTGCAGGAATTTTCAGTTGTCTCCAATCCTGTGAGAGTATTAAGGTACCTATAACTGACCTACCATTTATCCTACTGGATTGTGCAAGAGAGCTTGGCATCTAGACTGGGTGTTAGGGCCTTCTCTGGAGAGAGGAGTGATCAGTTACTTGGTTTCTCATTATTTCCGCATCTGGATAGAACAATCCACTCTCAGTGCAGTGCCCCAGCCCAAAGCCAGCGGCACCTGAGAGGTGAAACTTTATCATTATTACTTGTTGGTGATTCAGTCTCAATCTATATTGCTTGTGAGAGTGAACTGCCCAACACTTTCCTTGAGAGAAGCCTCAGATGGTTAACAGTGCAGGGTTAAATAAGAAAAAAGCAAAAATATGTGATGAAGAAACATTTGAAACAGAAAGCAGGGAAGTTACAGACAATCTGATGAATGGGAAATCACAGGGAAAAATCACAGATCTGTGGCACACTTATATTTCTTACATATAAATCAAATTGCAACAAGAAAGCTAACTAAAGAGCTCCCAAGCAGTGACTCTCCCTGATTGCCCCAAAGCCCACCAAGCATTTGGGAGAGGAAGACTCTAGTCACATGACATTTACATCCTCAGGGAATATTTGATCTGAACACAGCCCTTTTGAAAATGACATTAGCAAAGATGCCATCTTCAACATCGTCATAACCTGGGTCTTCAGAAGGTGAGGACAGCACATCCTGGTGAGCCCCAGAGGTCCACTGACTTCTTAGCAAGTGCAGACTGCAGCCTGAAAATAGCAAACCGGGCACATTACAGACAATGCATCCATTCTTCACCCTTGCACACTTACATAACGTGGATGGGCAACCTACAACATGGGCTGTGAATTACCATAATCTGATGAAGCCATGTTCGTTTGAACTAACTGTTAGTTCGAACTAAAGGAAGTTAGACCTTCTTCCTCCCAGGATGCCTTCCTCTTTTTATGGATTGGGTGGGGGCATGGCCCTTCTTGGGTGCCATGTTGCCACATCTCTCATGGTGCCTCCCTCCTAAATTGAACTAGCTGGTCTTGTGCCTAGACATGCTAGTTTGATTTAGGTTTCTAGTATGGACATGCTAATTTGAACTAAGTCAGTTCGAATTAATCTCAGTTAGTTCGAATTAATTAATTTGAAAGAATGTAGTTCAAACTAGTATTCTTAAGTGTAGACAGAGCCTAAGGTACCATACAGTATCAGAAATCCGGTCCCCGATCCCAACAGATATGCCTGGATGTCATAGCGCTCAGCTGCCCACACAATGTACGTTCCTATATTATTTCCATCACAAGCAAAGAAATGCACATTTCAACCCAGTCCAATTTCTCCTAATGTGCAAAGAGGTAGCTCAGACTTTGGCATCAGTTCTGATCCTATGCTAACCATGACATTTATATACTGAAGGGTGGGTCCATAACTAGAAAGGTTGGTGCCCAGGGCAAGCTGCCCCAAATGCACCACTGGCAGGGTCTGATCCGGCTCCAGCTGTTGGTGGGGAGCTGGATCCAGATCCTGCTGCCACAGGGAGTACCCGCAGCTGGGCAGCTTCCCCAGTGGAGTGCCTTTCCCACTAGCCAGCAGGGTCCCTTGGTGGCTGCTTTACCCACAGGCCTGCAGTGTCTCCTGGGGGTTGTTTTCTCTGCCAGCCAGCAGGATCTCCTGGCAGGGCACTTTCACTGCTGGCCTGCTGGCTGGCTTCCCTGACAGCTGGGTCCCCCAGCTGGGAGCCATCCTTGACACCCTCTAAAATTCAGCGCCTAGGTCTTTCCCCATTTGCCCCACTGTAGTTATGGTCCTGCTAAAGGGAATGATTTCAAAGCTGAAGCCTGGCCACTGACTAATGGCACAGCAGGGCCCTGCTTTTCCCATTACCATCCAGGGCATTGACACCCTGCTGGGGGAAAGGCAGGCTGTCCCTGATCCTGCCAGTGGAGCTGTGTAACTGCTGATTTCGGTGCTCCCACTGCACTCAGTGAGACAATTTCTGTGTGCAGAATAATAGACGTGTTCTAGTGTTTGCAAGAACAGAGACTAATCTAGGAACTCTTGTCTCTTTCTTCTTTTAAGTCAATTTAACTATGTTTAGTAATAGTCACAAGGTGGGGATATAGGTGGGAGGGGGACCTTACCAATAGCTGTATTTCACTACAGTAACAGTGACCTCTGGTAACCAGCAGAGACTTTGCCAGGTAAGTTGCTTGCAGCAGATATAACACTGAAAAAGTCCAACATGCAACCCACTCTGGAATTTCTCTCAAGAGGTGTCCACACACAAAGACAGGAAAAGGAGACACATCAACCATCACTTTGGCTATGGCTGGCTTATTGCCAACCATGTTCCCTAAGGCAATGTCTACCCTTGAGTGATTCGAATTAAATGATTAGTGTAGTGGCTAACACCTCTGCTTAAGATGCAGAAGGTCCTAGGCTCAATTCCTAGAGGGTTGGACTTGATGATCTCATGAGGTTCTTTCCAGCCCTATGATTTGATTTGAACTAACTTAGTTTGAATTAGCATGTCCACACTAGAAACCTAAATTGAACTAGCATGTCCATGCACAGGATTTGCTAGTTCAGCTTAAAAGGGGGCACCATGAGAAGCATAGCAACATGGCACCCAAGAAGGGCTATGCCCCCACCCAATCCATAGAAAGAGGAAGGTACCCTAGGAGGAAGAAGGTGAAACTGCCTTTAGTTTGAACTAATGGTTGGTTTGAACTAACACGGCCCCATTGGGTTAGGTCAAACTAAAGGCAGGTTTTACAAGTTCGAACTAAGCTTTCCTTAGTTCTAACTAAGGCATTCTGTAGTTCACACAAAGGAAATCCAGTGTGGCCATGGACTAATCTAGTTCAAATTAAGCCTCCTTAATTCAAATTAAATTCCCAGTGTAAACATAACCAAAGTGAACAATCACTGGGACTCAGGAACATTTCCAGCACTGCCAATGCCAAGTGTTCAGTAATCAGGGGTCAGGCCTCAAATATACTGAGTTTGACTTAAAAATAAGTTTTTCTTTTTAATTGTGAATTCTTTTGTCTTTCATGTCTTATGGTTTCTGCAGCTTAAGGTTAAACAGCAAGAACTAAGGCTATGCCCACATGTAGACGCTTATTTCAAAAGAAGTTAATTTGAAATAAAATTGTTACTTTGAATTAACTTAAATTGAAATAAGCAAAAACCTCAAATCGAAATAGCAAGCCTGGACACAGGACTTGCTATTTCAAATCAGGAGAGGGGCACATGGGAGGTGTGGCAGGGCCATGTTGCCAGCCAATACACAGAAAAAGGAAGACACCCTGGGAAGGAGAAGGGCAAAAGCTTTAAATCAAAATAATGGTTATTTTGAAATAACACCTCCGAATGGCATTATTTTGAAACAACATCTTGCAATAACGGCTATTGTTTCGATTCAAAAGTATCAACTGGCCATAGCCTAAGACATTTACTGATTAAAAAAAAAAAAAACCAGCATGTGACTAGCAAAATATTGTATGCACTGCAATGACCCACTTACTTGTCTGTGAATCCCTGGTCCTACCAGTGTCCCCATGTGTCCCAGAGACTTCCTGGGCACTCTGCCCAGATCTAGGGTAACCTTCAGGGTGAGAAACTTCCTTGGCATCATCATAACCATCACCTGGGGCACCTACTGGCAGGGCAGATCCTTCTAAAGTAAAGATGGGAATGAATAGTAATGAGATGAGGCTTTGCATGCAGGAGAGAAACAAACTACATGTCAGGTATGCAAACAAGGGAGTTCTGTGCATTATATTTCTAATGAATACCATATACCTCTCAATTTATTTGTTTGATATTTTCCTGCTAGGATGCCCAAGCTGTCGGCAGGACACAAAAAAGAAGTATGAAAAAGACAAAGATATGAGTCCTTGGAACAATGGGCAGCAGAAGCCATCGGTTGCCAAGTCAAGTTCCACTCCACATCTCTAACCAAGCTAGTTTGGTTAATTCTTCGCAGCCCTGACATTAGGATCAAAGGGCAGAGTAGGAAATGAAGGGAGTGGGGCAGCAGTAGCTAAAGGGTGATGTTGCTTTCAGGAGGTGAATTCACTGCTCACCTTGGTTGTCTGGAGGCAGGAGAATGTCACTTGATGGAGGTTCCTCCACATTATCATAATACACTTCAGACCCCACAGGCAGAGCTCCCTCTGGAAAAGCAAAAGCCACATTCAGCTTTCCATGCACACTCTCATTTCCCCATCAGGTTTCTAGTCCTCCATTAAAGGCTTGTTGCCTTGTAATTTGGGCTGTTTATCATGGAGTCATAGAGAAGTCACAGCATGGCCCAGGGGAAAAGGGGAAGTCATGGATATTCTGAAATTCTTCATAAAGAACTGGGACCCAGCTCTGCCCCAATACATCCAATGGCAACTTTGTCATGCCCTTTTATGAGATCATCAGTAGCCTTGCCAGTGTTGAGCCAACCTTGTACACGTTTGAAGATAATAGGTGCCACCTAAGAGTTGACCAATGCGAATCTTACTGAAGTCTATGCAGACAAGTTTTAAAATCTCTGACTTTATATCACCTAGATTGTAACTTGGGCTACATGCTCATGCCAATGAGACAGGGGGCTAAGATGATGGGCACAGATAGGCATTGTTTAATGATAGGTGTCACCTGTGAAAATCAGTCTGTTTCATGCCCTGCTCCCTGCAGAACCTCCCTGGGGAAAAGCAATATCAATCACACACCGAAAGGGTCAAAATTTGATCATATTTCCATCAGGCAACCAGGTAAAAATCTTTGATGCAGCAATTAAATTCCACCATCCCCCCACCAGATCTGGATGTCTGTCCTTGTAGCCCCTCCCCTCTGGTTACCTTTTTCTGATTCTCCATCGTTTTCCCCCTCACTGTCCCCAGGGTAATAGTTCAGCTTTGTTGCTGAATCCTCCAAATAGGAACCTGGAGAGATGACAAAAGAGATGTTATCATACTGGGTGTGGAGAAACTGGCTGATGGCTGATGCTTCCAGGTCCTGGAGCAGGATTTATGGTCTCAGTACATTGCTCCCTCTAGAGAAGATGCTGAATTCACAGCAGCTCTTAGGGGTGAGAGGCTGATGCACACTTTCCAAGAGAGAGAACCATTTTCTTGTGTAAAAGTGGCTTTGGGGTGAATAAAATCAGCCTGGGAAAATGCTGGGATCAACCATATTGCCCCCAGGAGGTGAAGAAGGCACCAAGCAAGCCCTTTTCCATGGGATCCCTTGCCTGCCGTTGGTTTCATTTGGGCCCTTCTTAACAGCTAGAGAGCAAGTTTTCTTTTACACTCAACCTACAAGAATCAGCTTAGAGAAGAATCATCATTACTTTCTCTTGCTAAATGTTGCTAGTTCATGGCCTGGTCCAGCAGAAAATCACCACTAGGGCTACTGATCTATGGAAGCGCCAGACCCCCCTCAGCCCCAAATGTAATTTCCCCTTTGTGAAGGAAGATGCTCCCTGTCCCCTGCCTTGCTGCCAGACTAGGCCACACCTATCCTAGGGTCTGAACCTCTGATCTACACTCAGCCCACCACCAGTAAATAAGAGGATACAGATCTTGGAAGTAACATCAAGAAGACACACTGAATAAACTGAGAGGAGCATCTTCCCAGCTGATTGACATTGAGCTAAAATGGAGTTAACAGACAGTCATTTTCTTGACACATAACACATTATACACCAAGACTGCAGGATGGGCAGATGGGAGCAAGTGTCCTGAGAATGGGACATGCAGACGCGGCTAGGGCGGAAGTCAAGTCCGGTATCTGGCTGGCCTCTTCACAGATGCAGCACCCAAAGCCACCAGGACTCACAGGCAAGGTTCCCTGTAAGATGTGTGGCAGCACGGGTGCACAGCCACCGTCACTGCTCCACTCAGGCAAGACTGCCAGCCACAGTCCCTGCCAGACCAGAAAGAGTTTCAAATCAAATCATAGGGCTGGAAGGGACCTTGTGAGATCATCAAGTCTAACCCCCTGGGAATTGAACCCAGGACCTTCTGCATGTTAAGCAGAGGTGCTAGCCACTACACTATTTGCAGGGCTCATCTAAGCTGGGAGTTTTTAAAATTCCTGCTCAGAGTAAGGTCTCATTGCACATGCCCAGATGCTCTGTGCATGTGCAATGAGACCTCCTTTGGCTGGAGGAGCAGCCAGTGGCCAGGATGTGCTGCTGCAGCAGCCAGGTAAATGGGGAGGGTGGGGGAATTGCAGCCCAGTGAGCGGCATATGTTGCTCAGCTGCATATGTGGCTTAGAGGAAACACTGCTCACAAGGCTGAGGATATTTAGCTCTGGGTCGGAGCTTTAGGAAGGACAATGCATTAGAGATTTGTTCCTGCCAAGAATGACGCACACAGACCTGAGCTCCTGAACATCTGATTCTGTCTCATCAGGCTGCAATCAATCTCCTCATACACAGTGTCTGAGAAGGGATCTAGGTATCCTCTGGAATCTGAAAACAAAGGGCAGTGTTAGCATGAGGTCAGATAAACTAGGGATGGGAAACCCTGTCATCAAGCTCCCCCACCTAGGGCCAGTGGAGGACTGGCCCCTACAGCACATTCCTGTTGCTCTGTCCTTTCTGGATTTGAACATCTCAGGTGTTGGGGAGCACGACCTTTACATGTTTGTTCTATTGGCTATTTCACTGTCCTTACATTTCTTTGACATTCAGCCTTTATGTTCCCTTGATATACCTACAATATATTTCCAAAGGGGCAGTCATATTAATCTAGTTCAGTAAAACAAGCAAGGAGTCCTGTGGCGCTTAAAAACTGACACATTTATGTATTGCATAGGCTTTCACAGGAGAAAATCTAACTTTGTCAGACACTTTGAAGACAGGGGAACTTACAGAATGGGAGAAAATACATGCTGGGAAGTACTTAATATGAGTACCGCCCAATATGATTCCTTTCCCACCCTGGTCTTATGCTTATGGGAAAACACTGCTTAAATATTTATTCAGTCTCTAGGGATTAGCTAATATTTGTGCAGTGCTTTAAAAATGGAAAGTGCTAGTTATCTAAGAGTGCATCTACACTACAGTATGGAGGTATGACTGTAGCAGGAGTAAACATACCCAAATTACCATGCTGGTGCAACTATGCTCATATGGTTAGATCAGCTAACTTCCACCTAGCTAGGTAAAGGCTAGTTCAGTTACATCTACATGTGATACAATTACACCTCTGAGTGCAATGTTGACATACAGTTTTACTAATCCTTGGTATTTAGGGTCTAATCTCCTTGGCCATTATCATACAAGCTCTTTTCCAGCATTTTTCCTTCATCACACACTCCCTCTCATTCTCTGTTCAGGCTCTTCCCCTCATATGGATTTTCTTGCACTTCTCTAAATGGAATCACATGCTGTTTTTCTGACAATAACTGAAGTCTTTTTAAACCCTCTTGTAGTATTTCTCTGTTGTCCCCATTGGCCTTAATAACTCCTAAATCAGTGTCATCTGCAACTGTCACTGCTGTGCTCTTAATTTCCATGCCCAGATCATGGATAAAGATATTAGGCAGGACAAGACAACTGTGCAGTGTTTGTCATACAGGAACTCATATGAGGTGGGGTGTTCAAATCTGCAGGGAGATGGAGGCCAACAAGGGATGAGACTGAGAGGATGAAGGTGGACTGGATGGCATCATGGTAAAAACTGAAAAATGTTTCAGACCATTTTATTAGATTTAACTTATATTTAAAATCTTCACAGAAATTAAAGTTGGCTACTCAAGCCAACTCTGAAGCATCATGTCCACATATTTTTTGGTTTCTTGTAATTTGTATAACTTTGTTAATAAACTTTTTGAATGCAGTCCATTCATCTTTGGTGACTTCTTGAGTATTTGATACTTCCAGACCTTCACAATCAGACAGAAGGTGATTTCTTTCAGACCACAAAATTCTATTCAATGAAGAAAAAGACAAAAACACTTTTAAAAAGTGTTTTTTAAAACAAGCATCTATGAAACCTATGTAGAAGATGATAGAACACAGAAGTCACTGATGTAGATTTGTAAGAATCAGGTCAGTGTACTTGTTATCTGGCTTAACAATCACTTCTTGCCCTCTTTACTTAAGGGTTGAATATAAATGGCATCATTAGTCAACTTCTACACTGAAGTCTTTGCTTCTTCTACTAAGGATATCTCTCTGAATGATCCAAGCGTATCTTATATTGCTGGACAAAGATCTACTCTTGCTGTAGCAGGCACCTGGATTGCATTGTTTAATGAGAAAGTGGTTTCAATAGTAAACTTACAAGAGAGAGAATGGCAATAATCTTCTCTAAATTGAGTAGCAAAAGTAGTCCACCAGCCTCACTACTTAGATCCATTCAATCTCAATAGATACTTTCCAAAGACAGTTATGGTGGATGCAGTCATTGTAAGACAACAGTCAGGATCATTCGTTAGAAAGCTAGTAGGTTTTCCCAGGTTGGACTAATTTGAACTGCAGTCCCAGCGTATCATTTATTTTCTCCAAGACATTCAGTCCTTTTGGATGATATAGGAAAGATTAGGGTCACCCTTGTCTATGAGCATAGCTTCCACTCCACTATGTCATCCAGAGACGTTTGCAGGTCGATCACAAGCTGCCATCTGTGTGGTTTGTCAAAGATGCAACCAATGTGTCTTCCCTAACCTGAACATCCAGAAATATATCTAATGGCCTAAAACTCACATCAAGATAGTGAACACAGTGACTTCATATTTGATGTCAGTTTGTGCCAGTGCATTCATCTGCCATGTATGAACAGTGTTTTAACGTGCTGAGGGAGTTCTTCACTTTTTCTGCTGCTGAGTCTCAAACTGTTTCATCACATGCTTCTAACCCACCAGCTGAGTTTCTTGGAGAAAGATGATGACTTTCCCCCCTCTCTAAATCCTCGCCTTCCAATTGCCATTTCACACTGTTTGAATCTAAACATCTGCATTGATTTGCAGGAACAGTCTGACCTGATCCTATGACTTACAGTTCCCTGCATTTATTCTTCTCCTATTCTGTAAATTCTCTCTCAAGTATCTGATGACATGGGATTTTTTCCCATTAAAGCTTGTGCAATAAATAAAATTGTTAGTCTTTAAAAGTGCCACAGGCCTCCTTGTTTGTTTTGCTGAACTAGACTAACACAGCTACCCCTCTGGGACAGCATAATATAGTTTAGCTTTCCATTGCACTGACAATGCCCCAGCCTCCTCAGTGCAGCTCCCTGGGCTATTGTAGACACATGTTGCACAGTGAGACCCATAAGGACCCACCTCTATGTTGTGCCCTGGCACTTCGCACTTGTGCACCCAGAACAATTAAGACCAGGCAGAGCAGGGCCCCCAGGATAATACAGATGACCACAGGCACTGTCATTCTCCCACTGTCGGTCCTAGGGCGGTGTGGGGGACCTGGATGGAAATGAACATGCAACAAGGGGGAGATTGTTCTGTGAGAATCAGTGTCATACAAGGCAAGGGAAAGGAAGGAGAGATGAAGACTGGAGTAAGGGGCAGATGACATGTTTGTTTCCGGAGGGGGTGAGGGGATATGTCCCCTCTAAGAGTCCCTGGGGTCTCCAGACACTACAGGCTCTGTTCCCTCAAATTTCCTTCCAGCAGCACAGGCTCTGTATGTTAGTGATTTATGGCCCAAATCCCCTGTACCAGAGCCCTAGGATGGGTACAGGGACTAATTGGGGTGATGACTCAGCTAATCTGACCTGAAAAAGGTTCCAGTCCAGAGCACACATGATGGTCCAGCACACGGGACAGGAGATCTGTGGCCAAGGCAGAAATGGGGCAGGAGGACTCATCCTCCTATCAGATAATTACGGCATGTTTCAGAAACATCTGTCACTCACCTGAGCAATTCACAGCAGCATCTTCCTTATGCCCACAGTTGCTCTCACCCCAGGGCATGGCAGAACAGTCCCAGAGAGATGACTCTGTCCCTCTGCAATTGACCTTCTCCACCCAGATGGGACCAGTCCCCTCACCAAATGCAGCCCCTCTAGCAGCAGATACAGCAGATCCACAGCCCAGTTGTTTGCACACAATGTTCGCGTCAGTCAGGTCCCAGGAATCATCACAAACTGTTCCCCAGGAGCCATGGTGCCAAACCTCCACTCTCCCTGAGCATCTGTCCTCTCCTCCCATGACACGTAACTTGTCCTGGTCTGGAAATGCAGAAACTTCACATTTTAGAGGGAGAACTGGGAAAGTCCACAAGGACCAAGAAGGAAACAGAAAGAAGCAGAAATACCTGTGCAACTTGTAGAGTTTGGGCATTCAGCAAATGAGGTTTCAGATGGTCTCACTTTTGCTTTTTTGCCTGAGAAGAGAAAATGTCCAGTGTGAGTAGTAGGGTGATCTGTATAGTGAACCCACAGATTTCAGCAATTTTTAAAATGTGTTTACATTAAATGGTTTGTTTAATGACTATTGTATTTATTACTCAGCTCTTAGTTCAGATGTTGTAATCTCTATGCAACTCTCTTCTCATTTGTGTGTTTGTGGGTATCTGAGTCTGTCCCAACCTCCCCATCTACAGCCACTCCCTTCCCTTCCAAGAAGGTCTGAAGCTGAAGAGCTTTGTCAGCTCAATGTCACCCATATTATTGTGGGGATCAAGGGAGAAGAAAGTGTTATTAGAACTAGGACTGAAATGGAACTACAGCTCTGAAACAATCTCTCACTTACTGTGCTGGAGTGTCCTCCCCACACTTGCCCTGAAAGGCTTAAGGCAGGCCAGAGGGACTGATTAACTTATTAGAGAGCAAGCTAATAGGAAAATAATGGAACAGATCCTTAGGGGAAAATCAAGGAGCAGGATCAAAAGGAATCCATTTTTGAAGCACCTGGAAGACAGGAAGGTGATTTGCAACAGTAATCAAGTATTCACTAAGGGCAAGTCATGCCTGACCAAGCTGACTGCCTTCTGTCATGAGATGACTGGCTCTGTGACATAGGCAAAGTGGTGGATGTGATTTTGACTTTAGCAAGACTTTTGATACAGTCTCCCATGATAGTCTTATCAACAAGTTAAAGAAGTATTTGCTCGATGAATGGATATTAAGGTTGAAAGAAAGCTAGTTAGATCATTGGGCTTAATGGACCGTGATCAACACTGGATATCTAGTTGGCAGCCAGTAACCAGCAGGGTGCTCTAGGGTGACTGCTGTGGCCAGTTTTGTTCAATATTTTCATCAATGATCTAGAGGATGGGGTAGATTGCACCCTCACCAAGTTTGTTGATGGTACTAAGTTAGGTGGATTGCTAGATACATTGGAGGGTAGGGATAGGATACAAAGTGACCTAGAAAAATCAGAGGAGTGTGCTAAAGAGTATTTCATGAGATTCAGTAAGAGCAAATCCCATGCACTGGTACAGACTGGGGAACAACTGACTTGCTGGCAGTTCTGCAGAAAAGAGGAATACAGTGGACAAGAAAATGGACAGAAATCCACTTAGCCCTTATTGCCAAGAAAGGCTGCTTTAGTAGGAGCATTGCCAGCAGACTGAGGGAAATGATTATTCCCTGGTATCTGGCACTGGTGAGGGCACATTTGGAGGACTGTATTCAGTTCTGGGGCACCACCCTCTACACTACAAGAAGAATGGGGACAAACTGGAGAGAGTCCAGTGGAGGGAAACAAAAATGATTAGGGGGCTGGAGCACATGACATTTGGAGAGGCTGAGGTATCTAGGCTTGTTTAGCCTGCAGAGAAGAAGAATGTGGAGGGATCTGATAGCAGCCTTTAACTACCTGAAAGAAGATTCCTGGGAGGATGGAGCTAGACTGTTCTCAGTGACAGCAGATGACAGAATTAGGAGCAATGGCCTCAAGTTGAAGTGGAGGAAGGTCTAGGTTTGATATTAGGAAAAAAATATTTTCATTAGGAGTGTGGTGAACACTGGAATGGGTTATCTAGGGAGCTGGTGAAATCTCCATCCTTAAATCTCCATCCTTAGAGGTTTTTAAGGCCTAGCTTGAGAGAGCCCCGGCTAGGATGATTCAGTTGGGGTAGGTCCTGCCTTGAGTAGGGTGTTGGACTAGATGACCCCCTGAGATCCCTTCCATCCCTAATCTTCTACGATTCTATTACTCTAAGCAGAGGGGAGTTAAGACAGAGAAAAGCTGTAACTGGAAGAATTTCACTTGTGCAAAAACAGGAACAGTCTCTGTAAGCTAGGTAGATGACAAGAGAGGGAGCTGGAAAATTAATGGTAATGAGATGAGGCTTTGCATGCACTAGAGAAATAAACTACATGCCAAGTGTGAAAACAAAGGAATTTTGTACATTATATTTCTAATGAATACCACATACCTCTCAATTTACTTGTCTAGTATTTTCCCACCAGGGTGCACAGATTTAAATCAAGGAAGATGTTGGGAAAGGCTCCAGTCACTCCTTGGGAAGAGTGAGGCATGTTTGGAGGCTGCAGAGTTGCATAGCCTGTAGGTGCTCACTGAGAGAAGGGAGCAGTGAAACTGGTAGATGAAGAGAAGGGAGACCCAGGAAGTTAGGAAAGGACTCAAGGAAATACAGCAAAGTACAGGGTGGAACAGACCCTGGCTGCTGACCAGAGGGTCCCTGAACAGGAACATGGAGCAGAAGATGGGCCAGGGGAAGTAGCACAGATGAGACAGTGCATAGGAGGAGCCTGTTTTGGAGAAGAGCCATCTCCTCCTTCCAGAGGGGGAACCACAATAGCAACCTGGCCATAGGCTTGAGTCACAAAGAGGCTGCAGCAGCTCACAGATCGAGAGAGGGTTTGCAGACAAAGTGACAGAGATGGAGGGATGGCTCATAACCATGGGGAGAGATCACTCTCATCAGTCATTCCACATGATGGCCAGGAGGAGGTGCCCTAGCTGTGGTAAACAGGGCATCCTCATCACACCTACAAAGACAGAGACACACTTTTGGGAATGCAGATCCTGTCCCAGCCTGAGGGTCAGATTTCACAACTTGCACCACAGTCGGTCTCCAGGCAAGCTAACAAGCATGCTGGACTGTAGTAGAGTCCCCCAGCCTGGTTGGTGGAAAGGGTCAATTGTCCAGCTCACAAGCTCAATGGGTACAAGACTCCATCAATGATTGCTTAAAGCAGGGGTGGCCAAACTTATGAAACTCAAGAGCCACACAAGTTGATTATTAAAACTTCGAGAGCCACGCTGAGGCCTATAGCCATATAGTTTTACTTACTCCAAAATTACTAAGTTTAAAATTCATTTCACACTTTAATTTTATCGTAAAAAGAGGATAAACATTGATCCTACTTATGTCAGATTCTAATAATTACTGAAGGTTACCATGAAAATTAGGCCTGTACAGTAAAAACTTAACTGCTGCTTGATGTAGAAGACTGCAGGCTAGTGGCAAGTTTTTAAAAATCCTGACCATGCTGCACTTCTCTCCACCATCCCTAACCATGCCGCACTTCTCCTCACCTTCCCAACCCCCTCCTGAACTCCTAGGCTGGGGCTGCTTTCCTAAACTGATTGCTGATGCTCTTCTGGGAGCCACAATTTTTTATTCAAGAGCCACACGTGGCTCCCGATCCACAGTTTGGCCACTCCTGGCTTAAAGCAATTGCCCACAAGTGTGATATTTTGTACTCTTGCCTTGACTCAAGCCTTATCTCACCCTGATTTGCTCCTGGTAACCTGGTCCTAACCCTTAGCTCTCATTCCTGACATCTGACTCCAGCTCTGCCCCTTGGATGTTATTTTGGGCTACCAGCTCCTGCCCTAATCACTGGCCATGACTCCTGCTCCAGTCAATCACCACAGTCACCCAAGTCCTTGTCACTGACACTGGGCCCAACTCTGCTTGTTCATCCCAACAGGAGAGCCACAGTGCTTCCCACTTAATCTCCACTAATGGAAGGAATTTGTGGGCTGTCCCTAGGGGACTGCATTGTGCACCAATAATTAGCTCCCATGTTTGTTTTCTATTGGCCATACTCCCGCTCCTAGAATGGACAGTGAAAATATGTCTGTGTCACTGCGGCACATGCAGAACTGTCTGTACTGAAAAACAAATACATGCAGCATTTGTCTCAGAACCTTTTGAATGAAGCAGACCTGTTAAGAGTATGTGTGTGTGTGCATGTGGACAGACAATTTCAGAATTACCACTGCAAGAAATGTGGACCTCTTCAGTACGGTCAAAACACGACTTCACTTTCCATGGACCCGATGGACACTGCCAAAGGGAGCTGCTCTGCTTATGGCATGCAATGTGGTCCAGCCATGTGGGTCCAGAACCTGCTCCGTAGGTAGAGGATACTTCAATCTGCCCATGAACCCCACAGTTCAGCTGTCTGCATACGACTCCTGGAGTAACACTAGACATCTGATTGGAGCAAACGCTGCCCCATGTCCCATTGTAGAAAACCTCCAGGCGCCCAGCACAGTCACTGTCGCTCACCAGCCTCACATCCAAAAACTCTACAAGGAAATAAACGAAACTGCAATTTAAATTGTCAGATCTTGAAAACAACTAGGTGCCATGTTGCCAAGATCCAAAGGGGTTGCCATGTTCATATACTTCAGTAAAACAAACAAACAAGGAGATCAGTGGCACTTAAAGACTAACAAATTTATTTTTTGCATGAGCTTTCGTGTGAGAAAATCCCACTGAGCTTTTCTGGCAGAAAAATCCCACTTGATCAGACTCATAGACTCTAAGGTCAGAAGGGACCAATACGATCATCTAGTCTGACCTCCCACACAGTGCAGGCCATAAAATCTCACTGACCCATTCCTGCGATGAACCTCAAACCCATAACTGAGCTATTAAGGTCCTCAAATCATGATTTAAAGACTTTAATACAGAGAATCAACCAGCAAGTGAGACATGCCCTATGCTATAGAGGAAGGCAAAAAACAAAAAAACAAACAAAACAAAACAAACAAACAAAAAAAACAAACAAAAAAAAAACAGCGCCCAAGCCAATCTGCCCTGGGGGAAAATTCCTTCCTGACCCCAAATATGGTGACCAGTTGAACCCTGAGCATGAGAGCAAGTCCACAACAGCCAGTCAAGAAGAACTTCTGTGTAATAACTCAGAACCTACTCGATCTAATGCCCCTTCCCAGGTCACTATCATACCCATTACCAGCAGTAAAAGACAGACAATGGCCAACCTACACTGTCCATCATATCATTCCCTCCATAAACTTATCAAGCTCAGTTTTGAAGGCACCTAAGGTTTTTGCCCCCATCACTTCCCTTGGTAGACTATTCCAGAACTTTACTCCTCTGATGGTTAGGAATCTGCATCTAATTTCAAGCCTAAATTTTCTGAAGGACAGTTTGCATCCATTTGTTCTTGTGTCCACACTGGCGCTGTATTCAAATAATTCCACCCCCTCCTTGTTTTTATCCCTCTAATGGATTTATAAAGAGCAATCATATCTCCTCTCAGCCTTCTTTTGTCAGACTAAACAAACCAAGCTTTAAGTCATCTCATAGGAAAGACTTTCCATTCCACAAATGATCCTTGTAGCTCTTCTTTGCACCTGTTCCAGTTTGACTTCATCTCTCTTAAACATGGGTGACCAGAACTGTACACAATATTCCAAGTGAGGTTGCACCAGCGCCTTGTATAATGGTACTAACATCTCCCTATCTCTACTGGAAATACCCCTTCTGATGCACCCCAGGACTGCATTAGCTTTTTTCACTGCCACATTGCATTGGCTACTCATCGTCATTCTGTGATCAACCAGTACGCCCAGGTCCTTCTCCTCCCCCATCACTTCCAGCTGATGCGTTCCCAACTTATAAGAAAAATTACTGTTATTTCTCCCTAAGTGCATGACCTTGCACTTCCCATTGTTGAATTTCATCCTATTTCTAAAGCTCCACTTTACAAGGTCTTCCAAATCATTCTGTATGCTATCCCGATCCTCTTCTGTATTGGCAATACCTCCCAGCTTGGTGTCACCTGCAAACTTAATTAGCACGTTCCCAATTTTTTACTAAGGTCAGTAACAAAAAGATTGAATAAGATGGGTCCCAAGACCAATCCTTGGGGAACTCCACTAGTAACCTCCTTCCAGCTAAACAGTTCACCTTTCACTATGACCCTCTGTAATCTCCCCTGTAGCCAGTTCTTTATTCACCTTTCTATTTTCAGATTAATCCCCATCTTTCCCAATTTAACTAATAATTGCCTGTGTGGAACTGTATCAAATGCCTTGATGAAATCTAAGTAAATTAGGTCCACTGCATTCCCTTTATCCAAAAAAAATCTGTTATCTTCTCAGAAAAGGAAATCAGGTTGGTCTGGCATGATCTACCTTTTGTAAAGCCATTTTGCATTTTATCGCAGTTACCATTCTCCTCAATATTCTTAAGAACCTTCTCCTTCAAAATTTTCTCCAAGACCTTGCATACTGCTGAGGTCAAACTAACAGGCCTGTAGTTACCTGGATCACTTTTACTCCCTGTCTTGAAAATAGGGACTACATTAGCAATTCTCCAGTCATCAGTTACAACCTCTGTTGTCACCAATACTTTAAAAATCCTTGCTAAAGGACTGGCAATTTCATGTGTGAGTTCCTTCAATATTCTTGGATGGAGATTATCCAGACCCTCTGATTTAGTTCCATTAAGCAGCTGAAGCTTGGCTTCCACCTCAGATATGGTAATTTCCATTTCTACACTCGCATTCCCATTAGCTGCCCTACCTCTGTCCCCAATCTCACCATCACCCTCATTAAAGACAAAGGCGAAGTACTTATTTAGATATTCATTCAGCCTTGATTATCCTTGATCTCTACCCCATCCTCAGTGTATAGTGGTCCAACTTCATCCTTCTGTGTTTTCTTTCTATGTATATGGCTGAAGAACCCTTTACTATTGGTTTTGATTTCCTTTGCAAGGTCTAACTCTGCTTGGCTTTTGGCTTTCCTCACTTAATCCTTACATGCTCTGACCTCTAACAGGTAGCCTTCCTTTCTTATCTCTCCCATCTTCCACTCCTTGTAGGCCTTGTGTTTCCTCCTAATAGCCTATCTAAGATGTACATTCATCGGCTGTGTTCACACAGCACTCTTATTTTGAAACAGAGGTTGTTTCGAAATAAGAAATACCCTGTTCACATGACGCACGGTTGTTTCGAAACAACAGCACCCATTGTTTCGAAACAACAGCGTTGTTTCGAAACAACTTAAACCCCATGTGGGGGTGAAACAATGTTGTTTCAAAACAATTGTTTCGAAACAATGCCGTCCGAACATGTTGTTTCGAAACAACAGTGACTTGTTTCAAAATAACTGTTGCCTGAAACTGCTATTTCACTTTGAGCTTTTTTCCTTAATTCGAATTAACAAATTGTTAATTCAAATTGTTATTTCAAAATAAGGCATTATTTTGATGCAAGTTGTTTCAACACAACTTGTATCGAAATAATGCCTGTGTGTGAACACAGCCATCCAGCTTGGTTTAGAACTGATGCCTGATTTTTTTTTCCTCTTCTTTGGAATGCAGGCTTCAGATAGTTCCTGCAGCTTTGTCATGAAGCAGTTCCAAGCATCCTCAATGTTCATACCAATGAATTCTTTGGTCCAGTCTACTTCTCTAGCTAATTCCCTTAATTTTTTGAAGTTGGCCCTTTTGAAGTCAAAGACTCTGGTCACAGATTTATTTTTGTTTACCCTTCCATTCAGTTTAAATTGGATTAGCTCACAATCACTAGAACCTAGGTTGTCCCCTACAACTAATTCCTCTATGAGGTCCTCACTACTAACTAATAACAAATGTAAGATCTTGTCTCATCTTGTTGGTTTGGAAACTGCTTGATGGAGAAATTTGTCTGCTATCACCTCCAAGAAAATCTGGGCCCTTTTGTTGCTGCTAGTGCATATCCTCCAGTCTATATCTGGGAAGTTAAAATCTCCTCTAATGACACAGTTCCCAGTAGTGTTTACTTCCTTAAAGGCCTTAAAGAGTTCTCTATCCATGTCCAGATCAGATCCTGGCAGTCTGTAACGCACCCCAAGCACTAATCCAGGAGAAACTCTAGTAGCTTTCTTCCCCAAAGTGATTTTGAGTCAGATAGACTCTGTCCTGCTAACTCCATCACTCTGAATTTCTTTGCATTCTATTGCATCATTAATACACAATGCCACACTGCCACCTTTGCCATTACATCTGTCTTTCTTAAAGAGCTCATAGCCTTCAATGCCCACAAAAGCTCATGCAAAAAGTAAATTTGTTAGTTTTTAAGTGCCACAGGACTCCTTATTTTGGTGTCATGTGTGATATCTTGGCAATTGCTAACAATCCTGTGCAATACTTTGCACAAGCCAGAGCCAAAGAATGTCACTCCAAGAATCCGAGGCTCACCTGGACATCACAGGACCATTAGAAATACAATGGCCAGCTCTGGAAAGTCCCGTTTCCCAGTAATTATCCACAGTCATAGCTGTGATACAGCAGTGATAGCCTTTCCCAACACTAGGAAAATGCTGTGCCATGTCCATCTCCCCTAGGCGAGGCCTTTCTAACTAGAGCCCCAGTAGGTAAGAAGGGGAGAAACAGAGATGGAAAGTGAGAGTCTCTATCATTCTGCTCTCTTTCCTTGATTCCCTGATAACCAGGCTCAAATGAGGATTCCCAGAACAGACCTGAGCAGAGAACTCCCGCATCCTCCTTGTGTCTGCAGTTGTGCTGGCCCCAGCCCCAGAAACGACAGGCCCAGAGCTCAGATTCATTTCCAGAGCAGTTCACATCATCCAGCCAGATCTGCCCAGATCCTTCCCCATAATGAGCAGAGACAGTTGCATTGATGGCGTGTCCACATCCCAGTTGTTTGCAAACAACATTGGAGTCCAGTAGGTCCCAGGAGTCATCACAGATTGTCCCCCAAGTGCCATTGTAATAAATCTCCACTCTCCCAGCACAGCGACTGGTCCCATTTACCAGTCTGATCTGCCTGCTTCCTGTGGAAATAGAGTCCAACTGTTAATGTTCAATATAATGATAATTTAACAGCTTCTGTGCAACATAGTGATGATGCTATAGTATCTGAGACACTGAAATGCTTTTAGAAATCTGACTTTAACAAGAACATATTAAAATGTTAAAAGAGGGAGCAGTTGGTGCTGTGCTTTATCCCTATAACACGGTTATGATTTTTCATGGGTAATATAAATAATTTTGTGAAAGTTTGAACCTGGGATACACAACATTTCAGGAACTGATGAGCTCTCACTGTGAGGTGGGGTTGATGCAGGCCCTGACCTGGGTCACGTTCCTATTGAACAAGGACAGGACATTCATAAAATTTTCACGGTAATTCACCTGAACAAACCACACCAACATCCTTAGCAATTCCTGTCTGTGCTCTCTCAGCTGTAGAGATGTTGCAGAGAGTCAGATTAGTCTCATTTCCTGCACAGTGGATCCTTCTCAGCCCCACAGGGCCTGTTCCTCGCTCAGAGTGAGAAGGGTTATAAGCTTTCTCAGCGACTCCACACTGGAGCTGCCTGCATACCACGCTGGCATCGTTCATGTCCCACTGATCATCCAGCACTCTGCTCCAGACACCGTGGATTGAAATCTCAACTGTCCCATTGCACCGGCTCTTCTGATTCAACAGTCTGAGTGACTCTGAACGACCTGGGTCACAGAGACAGGAAACACACTGAATAAAACTCCCTGATGCTAGTGTATTAACAATAACGCACAGCTGTGAAGTGAAACATAGGTTTCTGTGACAGCTGTAACGTAACCCTCATTCTTGTGCAGTGACACAGGGAACAGCCTCCATCGCTCACTTCATTTATCTCTTTATTCAGACAACTATGCTAATGCAGGGGGTGATTGTGGGAAAGAGTTCCCCTGCTCAGAGACCAGGTCCTGGCAGGAGTTGGGCCCCTTCTGTGTGATACTGATGTTCTCACTTTCTTGTTAAGACCATGGGAGTAGAGGGTTACCAGGAACACCTAGGAGATCCATGCTTCACAACCTGCCATCTGGGGAGCCCTGGGGGCCCGCAGAGTTATTGCAAGGGGTCTGTGAATATATCCAGCCCCAACCACAGCTGGCCAGAAATCTATGTCAGAGAAGGCACTAAGTGAGAGGCATCAAACTAACGGCCCGCAGGGCTGAATCTGGCCCACCAAGGGTGCTGATCAAGACTGCAGAGCTGCTGCCTGGGCTGTGCCTGAAAGCTGTCTGCAGCAGCAAACTCCAAGGACTGGCTCCTGGCACAACAGGGCTAGGCATGCATCTGACTCACTCATATGATCCAGGTTACAGCACAGGGGAATAGCACGTGGAAGGGGGGCCCACAGAGCAGGGAACAGGGAAGATATGGGAGAGCCTGCAGGTTTGGGAAGTGGGAAGGAGAGCCCATGCTGCTCTGAACATGGAAGGGGAAGGGTTGGGGAGCCCATGCAGCCACATGGCCTGCAAAAGGTGTCCTACCTTCCAGTGTGGCCACCCTCATTGAATGAGTTTGACACTTCTGCAATTAATTAATTGCATTTGCCTGCTGTGACTAGCCTCACCCTGGATATGTCCCCACACCTTGGGAGTAGGTAGGGGCCAGGTCCTCCACTGCCCTTCTGCAGCACCACTGCCTGCAGTAAGTCCCCAGTGACAACTATTATCATTTGGGGGTCCATGAAATTTTTTGATATTAAAAAGAGGTTCACGTACTCAAAAAGGTTGGGAACCACTGTAATAGATCAGGTCCTTCATTACCAAAGCACCCTGTGCAAAGGGCCACATTGCTCACAAACCACCCAGAGAGCAGCAGCACTAGGAGATAGCTGTGACTTACAGCCAGAACCTGGGTTTTGCCCTGCAATGAATTCACTAAGCTCCCCACTTCCTTGCTACAATTCCCAGATCCAGCACAGTCAGAATACCCTGCCTTGTTTGTCCCTGATCAATGTACAGAGTGACTTGAGATCCACCTCAGCTTCAAACTCATAAGGAGCCAACACACTAAAACAATGGTTTTCAAACTTTTTTCCTCAAGATGCACTTGAAAAAAAATCATTCATGCCTGTGACCCAACAGTTCCATCTTTGAGCAATGCATTCCATTCTTTTGGTGGTGGCAGCAGGGGGCACTGCAACCCAATGCCTCAAGGGCTGCGACCCAGTGCTGGGTCCCAACTCTAAGTCTGAAAACCACTGCACTAAAGGCTTTTCTGCACCCAGCAGACTTTTTGCTGCAACTCTAGCCACCTGAGTTTCTTTTCCAATGAACTCTAGTGATCACATTGACTGGAGCTGTTGAACACATCCAAACGGCATTATTTTGAAATAACAATTTTGAAATAACAGCCATTTTGATTTAAAGAAGGTTTAAGCTATTTCAAAATGACAGCTCTTATTTTGAAATGATGGAGCCCGTCATTTTGAAATATGAATACGTCATGTGGACCTAATCTCTTTTGTTTTGAAATAACCAGTGTTATTGAGATGTGTGGACATACCCTGGGGGTCAAAGTGCTGCCAGAACATGTTTGTAAACCATTTAAAACCTCCTAAGTAGAAAAGCAGTTATAAGGTGAGTCCACTGTTAAAGTTTGGTTAATGTTGCACGTAAGACACAGAGTCAACTACTCTGTTTTCTATTAAAATTACATATGGTCTGGTTCTCACATCAAGACTCTTTATGCTGAGCAGATGTAAATGAGCCCTATGGGTTAGTCAGACCCAACCTAGTGTAATTTCGGCTTCTTTACAGCACAGAATCTCTCAGGTAGGGGGTCTCTTGCAGCCCACATGTGGTCCCTAAAGTTATTTCCTACGGCCTGCAATGACACTACTGTTATCGATATTTGCAATATCATTGTATGAAAAGGTTTCAGTAGTGCAGGCTTTGGGCTAATGCACTAGTTCTTGTGTGGCCCTTGTGGTGATTTGAGTTTGAGACCCTTGCTCTAGGACTTGTTTACACTTGGGGCAGGGTTGTAACTGAATCCTAGGCCGACAAATTAGAGAAGGCACAGGAGTATGATCACACAATGCTCCTTTCTCTGGGTTATTCCATCTGCACTACTCACTTTTACTTCTGCCTGGAATTCATTCCACTGTAGGTAGCCCTCACACTGTGCAACTAGGCACGGGGGCTTTTGAGGAGGCAATCATCCTCCCATGATGCAATGTGCTCCCTCTCTCTCCCCTTTGCTCTCTCAAAACAAAAATATGCTTAAAGCTTTCTGCACTGCACTTCCATACCACAGACAGAGGGGCACACAGCATCACACACAGAGAGAGGCATGAATTCAAAATTTCTGGGGTCTGTAGGCAACAGAGGAGCTATGTACCGTTTGCCTGCCGTGGTGCAACACAGAAGAAAATCAAGAAGAGCAAGAAAAGAGCAGAGTGGTCTGGGATAGATCCACGGGCCACTGGAATCAATTTTTTCTGCTCTCTGGCTACATGGACCTAAATTCGATTTGTAGAATTTGACCTCAGCCTAACACCACTCACAGAGGTGGTGTTATCTGGTCAAATTTCAAGTCCATTTACTTTGAATTTATTGCTCTGTCCATGGACACGCAGGCTGCAGAAAACTGATGTGAGCAGCATTAAGCTGACCTTCTCTGTCAGTGCAGACCAGAGCTCTGTCTCAGTGTGACCCACATGGTCAGTACTGAAGCATTTCACTTTGCTTCTCTGACAGGAATGGAGAGATGCAATGGGGAGGAACCATGGATTTTAGTGGGATACTTCAGACCTCTCTTTCATTGCGAGCAATCCACCTGGCAGGTCACTTCCTAGTCACCCTCTGTTGGCTGAACCAATCAGAGTGCAAGGGTGGGAGGGTTATAAAACAGGAGTCCCTACTTGAAAGGCTACAGCGGTGTCAATGCATCCCTGTAGTGCTTTATTGTCCACATTACTGACACCAACAAAAGGGTTCTCCCAGATGTGGTTAAGCCACCTTCTGGAGAGGCAAAAGCTAGGCTGAGTGAAGAATTTTTCAGTCTATAACTACACCAAGGGTTAAGTCGGCTTAGGTGTGGATCTTCCACATACCTGAGTGGCATAGCTGGCTCTACTTCATTTTTTAGTGTAGACCAGGTCCAGGGCTGTCCTGTGCATTCAGTGGCAGATACATGCAGGACTGAGAGATACATTGCTGTGGTGGCTGGCTTCCAACCCTGGTACCACTTTGAATACAGGCAACAGATTTCTTTTTCACCAACAACTAAGCCAGTTAGGTATTGCAACACTGAGTGCAGTGACACTTAAATACCTTTAAAAATCTGAGTCTGAACTGCTGTGGGTAGCCATTAGTTACTGCTGCTCTACAGAGGGGCATGGGAATCTTTGAGGCTTGGATGAGGGAAAATCTTTGGAGAAGCTTGGGGGAGAAAAATCCCTTCAGTATATGGAAGAAAAACTTTATGTATGTAAGCAAAACTTTTGTAAAAGCAGTTTTAGGCCTGATAGGCCTTAAACTTTGGTCAAGAGAATATAAGCAAGGAAGTTTTTCTATGTGCTGAAAGGAAAGATGGGAAAGGAAAGCAGATGTCTGGAAAACTAAATTGACTGTTGTTGAAGCAGATAACTGAAGGTCATAAATCTGTAATCTAATTGCCACGATGAAGGGGCTAATGGGCCCATAAGAAATCCCTTTATAATTCTTATATATTCAGGGGAAATTGTGTGGAATTGATCCTTATAATCTCCCTCCTGTATAGGAACATTACTATTTGGAGCTGCTGGAATTGATAAAATATATTTACAATAATCATATTCCCCTAAATCAGTGGCAGAAGAGCCATCCTTCCCAGCAAATTTCGTTCACTACAAAGAGGAGCTAAGTGTTTATCAAAGGAAGGTTCCAAACTTTGGAGATTTTGATTTCTATGGAACTATTACTAATTGTGATATATTCCCACATTTCCAATGTTAAAGGCATAGGGATAAGGGGAAATCCTTGTTGATTAAACGTAGCCACATAAGAACAAATCCAACAATCAGAAATACTCCAAGGGTGTGCAAGTCTAGTTACTAAACTATAAAAAGAATTACGCTGCCAATTTAAAGCAACCAGCAAAACATAACCTTGCAAATACTACACTATAAGCCAAGCAACAATCATTTTTGTGGTAAGTTCTGCTTCTAGGTTGGCCGGTAAAACCCCGGTAGGTTATTTAATAGTCTTTTCCATGCTTGTACTAGCAGCAGTGAGATTTGTATTGAATTCCGGAATCGGTGCTTTTTTTATATGTGAATGGTGGTACCATGAGTCTTTTCCTTGTAACTTTACTGCAGTACGGGTAGTGAGTAGTACTTGAAAAGGCCCGTGCCACCGAGGTTTTAGACATGTTTTGCGTGAAAATCTTTTTAAAAACACCCAGTCACCGGTTTGAACTGATGTATTGGACAGTCCAGCGGTAGCAGTTGAGTGTCCCGGCAGAGTGGAGTCAAGGTTGTCAGAGATTTCTGGAGTTGAATAACATATTCTGTTAATAATTCATCTCCCCTCATCAAAGATGTACGTGCTGGGGAACATACACCAGGTATTAAAAAAGGGCGATCAAACACAATCTCAAAGGGTGTAAGACCCATATTAGTAGCAAGCAAAGTGCATAACTGCAGTAGATCCAAAGGTAAGGCTAGGACCCAATTAAGTCCTGTATCCTTCTGCAGGTTAGCAAGCTGTAAGTTCAACCTGCCATTACAGCACTCTGCCAGTCCAGAAGACTAGGGGTGGTATGGCACATGTAGTTTTAGTGTTATTCCCAATGCTTTATATAAAGAAGAAAGTACTTGATTATTAAAATGGCTACCTTGATCAGATTCAATATGCTGAGGACATCCAAAACGTGGAACAATTTCTCGAACTAAAGCCTTTACTACTGCAGCTGAATCTGCTTTTCATGTTGGAAAGGCTTCCACCCATTTACTAAACAAGCAAACTATTACAAGCATATGCTTGTATGCTTGGCAAGGAGGAATGTTTGCAAAATCTAATTGCAGACTTTGAAAAGGGACAAATACCCATTGAGTAGCTCCTTGTTGTGGTGCAGGGCCAATTTTCAGATTATATTTTTGGCAGGTGACACAAGCTTTAGTTATTTGTGTTGCTACATGATGAATACCTGGCACAGACCAGAATTTCAAAATCATTGTCGCTATTCCCCCTTTGCACAGATGTCCATTATTATGCACCATCTGTGCAAGGTAAGGGAGAAAAGCACGGGGTGCCATGGGGCGATTATCAGGGGAACACCAAACCCCATCTTTCAATTTAGCTCCTAGACGTTTCCAGGAAATAATTTCAGCTTCAGGCATCAAAGCATAAAGTTCAGTAGGGGATTGTGGTAAAGCCCAATGCACCAGTTGCAACTGTTTACCGGGTAAAAAGACTGGAGGGATCGGATGGTCAATAAAAGGGCTGAAACATAGACAGCATTAGCAAGTGGGTGACCGGAGGATGTAAGAAAACCTCTCTCTTTCCAGATTTGGCCAGAGGCATGACGGATGCCAAAAGCATAGCGGGAATCTGTATAAATTGTTACAGATTGCCCTATAGATAAGATGCAAGCACAAGTTAAAGCAATAAATTCTGCTATTTGGGCACTATGAATAGAGGGAAGTGAGAATGCTTTTAAAACCTCAGAAGAGGAACAAACTGCATATTCAGATATATAGATGCCAGAAGGAGAATAAAACAAGATCCATCAGTAAAAAGAAGAAGATCTGGATTTGGTAGTGGTGTATTAGAGAGATCAGGTCTAGAGGTAGTAATTAAAGATATAACATATTCACAATCATGAGGCTGTCCCTGATCTGGCAAAGAGTGGCAGGATTCAGAGTTGAACAACGAAAAATAGTAAGGCTGTCAGTAGCCAATAGAACAGTTTCATATGAGGAAGGACGCTGAACTGATAAATGCTGGGTGGAGGCACGATTAAGAATAGCTTCAACTGCGTGAGGTATGAATAAGGTTAAAGGGTGGCCTAATACCAGATCTTGTGCTTGCAGTACTAGGGCCCGTGCAGCCGCAACTGCTCGAATGCAAGCAGGAAGCCCCTGTGCAACAGGATTCAGCTGACAGGAATAATATGTGATGGGGCGTTGCAGAGGCCCAAAGGTGTGTGTTAAAACTCCTGATGTGATGCCTTTTTGTTTATGACAATAGAGAGAGAAAGGTTTAAAATAATTAGGAAGGCCTAGAGCCTAAGCATAGCATAAGCATTAATAGCCCTTAAGTTTTGAACAAAGTGATATACAGGCTTTTTATCAGGGCCAGGTTTCAGTTTTTTATAGGTAATATAGGTGCATTGCAAGGAGACTTGCAAGGAATCAGGATGTCTTGCTGTAAAAAAAATCCTTGATAACAAGTTCTATTCATCTGGCTTGTCTTAAAGAAAGAAAGAATGTTTTGGAAAATGAGCTGATTTGCTGTTATCTTGATCCAGCTGTTTCGTAAGTCTTTTTGTAGCCAAATGATATAGCCAATTAATGTAGCCAATTAATGAACAGACGTATCATGTGCTAAGTGCCTGTACTATCCTATAAATACTGCTGAAATTTGGCCTGTGATTAGAGTTCACTTGATCATTAGGAGACCACTTTGCTAAACCTATTGATTAATTGACTCTCCTGCAATTGCGCAACAAGAAATAAGTGTCTTCCTTTAACCTGACGAAACAAGTCATTAATTTTCAACAAGTATTTCTGTTTCACTGCACAGAAGGATCTCGACCAGGGCACCAACTTCTCTCGCTGAGAGCAGGATATCTGTGAAAGTTCCAGGAGGGCAAGGTGAAGAGTTCTGGAACAATCTGAGCACTTTGGAGAAAACCAGGAGCTTTAGCCCAACATGGCTATTTAAATGGAGTGTTGTGGGGTATTAATTATCCATAAACATACAACCTACTGAGCAAATTATGTGGCTGAGGCCTGCTGCCAGCCAGGACACAAACCAGTGTGAGCAGTAAAGACCAGCACTTTGGCTAGGAACACCAGAACAAAGACCTGTTTTCCAGAGCATGAAGAAGGATTGCAATGGCCACAAAGGTTGGATGAGGTCTCTGCATACAGGTTGCTTCTGAAACTCCAGCCTTAATCTGATGAAGGACTGGGGATTTGAGAGTCTATGAATCACAGAGTCATTCTCTCTAATTCTCTCTATCATAGCGCTAGGAGCTACCCCACCGGCTAATTACGGCACCAGAGGATCTCCATTTAGGGAATTTGAACAAAGAGAGAAACATTTTGATACCCTACTAATCTTGAGCTCTGTAGTCCATGAACTACTTGTGAAGATCCTACTCCAGGCAGTAAACTGCTCTGTAATTAAAATATACGCATGTATATTAAACTTACCTGAGCAAATAACACTGGCCGTGTTTGAGGGGGAGCAAGCTGGGTTGCCCAGCGTCATGTGAGCGCAATCCCACAGACAGGATTCAATGCCTTCACAATGAAAAGCGTCACTCCATATGGTTCCGCTCCCTTGGGCTCCTCTCTGTATTGACTCAGCATAACCACAGTTCAGCTGATGGCAGAGGACGTTGGCATCTTGCAAATCCCAGTGGGAATCACAGAGGCTTCCCCATGTGTCTCCATGTCGGATCTCCACTCTCCCAGAGCACTCAGCGCCATTCACTAACCTGCCACCTGGGCAATCTGAGAATAAAGGAAAGAGATTGCTGAGGTGGAATGCAAAAAAAAGCAAGGAGTCTTGTGGCACTTAAAGACCAACAGATTTATTTTTCACATGAGCTTTTGTGGGAGAAAATCCCATTTCGTCAGATGCTTTGAAGAGAGGGAACAAACAGAATGGGATGAAAATAAATGCAGGGAGTGTAAGACATGGGATCAGGTCATACTGCAACAGAAAATTAGATAAACATGCAATAAATAAATCTGTTAGTCTTTAAGTGCCACAAGACTGCTTGCTTTTTTTGCTTTACTAGACTAACACGGCTGCCGCTTTGGAAATGACGTGAGATGGTGACCATGTTAACAGCATGACAGTGAGGGCAATGGGAAACAGGAATGATTTGTTGTTCTTCAATGTTAGAAATGTGTCTTTTGATGCTCTGGGACTTTTTTTTTACCCCAGCTCATTCACAAGCCAATTCTCCAACCCAAGTTATTTAGAACTATATCCTGTCCAGCCCCTCAATAACGTCAAATGTGTATGTGTGATGATGGGGAGAGGATGAGTAAGGAGTAAGGAGCCCTCTTTCTCAGGTCTCAGACAAGCCAGATGAGGGAAGCACTTGGCTGTTACTAAGATGTTCCCTAGGATTCCTGATACCCTTAATGGTGGGGCAAGATGGACAGATCTGGGTAACCATGTGAGCATCAGTATGTGGCACACCCTAATGAGATGTAGCAGGTTGCCCTCCACTGCCTCTGGGGGATCTCTCAGAGGTTTCCTGCCCCTTTGAGGAACAATACCTCAAGTGTTCCCCTGGACAGTTGTCTCTACACCTCATCCAATGCAGTGATCTGCTGAACATTCATGGTGCAGCCCTTATAAGAGAAGTGCAGATCACTTCAGATGGATGAGTAATATTGCAGCCATCAGGACACATTCTGTTTTTATACATCAGTAAATATTACATTGTTTTATGCAGATGCTCACCAGAACACACCACTCTGGCTTCATTCCCAGGCGGACACTCAGATGCACCCAGAGCGGTAACGGGACAGTCTCTCAAGTGGGATTCGTTCCTCTCACAGAGAAATGTGCCATTCCAGACAGGCCCATCTCCTGTCCCAAAGAGGTTCTCTGCTGGCACTGACAGGGCAAATCCACAGTCAAGCTGCTGGCAGAGGGTGTGGGCAGCCTGTAAATCCCACTGGGAATCACAGAGGGTACCCCAGATGCCACCGTGGGAAAGCTCCACTCTCCCGGAACACCTTGTGCTGCCATTTGCCAGCCTGTACCCACCGTACCCTGAGAATAAGGAGAATAAGGGTTAGAGAATAGAGTGTTTTTCTGTGAAGAAATAAAAGTGATCACATTGTTAATGACACGGACAAGGGGGTTGCACAGGACACATTAATTCTGGCATTTCGCAATTTCAACAACTCATATGTAAACGCTGTGTTTTGGGGGAGGGGCTAGATGCGAGTGAGAAATTCAAGACACCAACAAAGGCTACAAAATGAAAAGTGGATCAGGAGGGCGCATTAGCCACTGCACCTCTGTGTGCACCCCTCCAGCTGCATATCATCCTCCAGGACTAATCCCAACTACCTCCCAGGGCCAGACATCTCATCTGCATGGGCTTTGCTAGTGGACCTTCACTGCCCAGTTGCACTTTGTTGCCAGTTTCACTTCACATTTGCTTTTTCTCCTGATGACGCTGACTAACTTTCCTTCCCTCCCACTGTCTGATCCTTTTCCTGTGTCACTGAGCTCACTGCCATTTTAACAGCCTGGTCCTTGACCCAGTAACTAACCTACCCTCCTCACTTCATGCCTTCTCTTGCTGCTCCAAAACCCTCTGGAGCTGCTCCCGTCATCCCTTGACTCTGGCAGCTAAATCCTTCAACGCACTCTGTGACTGCCAACCTCACCCAAGTCCTGCTTTGTCTGGAGAGCCAGTAAGCCTCCTGGGATAAGTATCCTGAGTGCACATGGACTGGTACTGCCCAGCTTGCCTGACTGTTCTCTGCATCTTCAGCGGTCACACCACTGCCCAGCCCCAGAGAAATAAGCAGAGCTACGTGAAAACTGGAATCTTTGCCCCCAGGAAGCTTTCATAGCTAAACATTTTTCTTCCATCCTCAATTCGGACAAATTGTGGAAATATTAAAATTTTTCATGATACAAAACATCCTGAAAGTGAAAAAAAATTGGAAGTGAAAAAACACTTTGTTTTGGCATGTTAAGTCTAAATAAAACATTTCCACAATCCCAAATTGAAATGTTTCCTTGTAGTTTCTTGAACTGATTCAAAGTGTTTTGTTTTAAGCCCATTCAATATTAAACTTCATTATTTTTGATGCCTCTTCTCCTTATGGGCCAGGTTTTCTGGCCAGATTAAATCTCCCATCATGCACCTGCAGTCATATGGCTACTATGAGGCAACTGTTCCACCCATCAGACAGAAGACTGCACTGCATCATTGGAAATGTTGTGGGGCCAGGGAGCCCAGCCCATAGAGAGATTGGGTGCCCGAACTATAACTCCAGTGAGGCAATGGACTACAACAGGGAAATGAAGTTTAATGGTGAAATGACTGTCTGACATTTTCCCACCAGGATTCAACTCACTTGCTGCAGGTGCCTCGCTTTGTAATGGGTATGTTCCAAGTGGAATGCTCTCCGGGAACCAAAATACCTTGTTACAGCTCTGGTTCAACGCACCCATAATGCATATTTTATTTTCTTTTTCACAATGAAAATTGATTTTTCCCCCCCAAAATTAGAAGTTTCCCATGGAAAATTTTGATTTGGGGAAACTGCATTTTCAGCTGAAGAAAAATACTGATGGGATATTCCCAGCCATCTCTAGGAATAATCAACCACTGCTATAAGTCACACCTCACAACTCATTCCTTATTCAGTCACTGCTACAGATTTAATTTGATTCCATTTATTATTTGCTATTTGCTTGTTTCCCATTGTTCCTTGCACACCTTCTTGTGCATCAAAGATCTGCCCTCTTTCTCCCCCAACCCCTTAAATCCAGCCCCACTAGCTCCATTTCCCCCTTCTATTACCTTCCTCCTACCAAAGGTCCTACCAGCTCTATCTGGTTCTTTTCTATTCTGATGTCCACCTCCTTCCCATCCAGATGCCGCACCCTCCTCTTGGTTTCTGATGAACCCTGGACCACCTTCATACCCCCCTCTCTGCCTTCCATCCCAGCCCCACATCTGCCCCTCTCATGCCATCATTCATAGCCTCACATTCAAGCCCCTCTCTTTTTCTCTTGCTGACTCTAGAATGCCCACTGCATCCCTGAAAAGATCACAGTCATCCAGAACTCTTCATCTCTCACTCCCTCCAGCTCCTGCCTCTCTCGGAGATTTGCATCCTTTCATCTGACATTGCCTCTGCAGCTACTCTCTCTCTTATGGAGGCTTCTCTGCGTCCCAATGGAACAAGGTGGGTGGGTGTGACTTCTCTCATTTCTAATGGTGGCAGCCCTTCCCTCCTCTCACTCTCTCTTCCTCTGATTAGGACTCTATCTTATTCTTCTCTTCCTTCCCCCTTTATGTTACTGTCAGCTGCCTCCCACCCAGCTCCTTCCGGTTAGCCTTCCTCTGTGATTTTGACTGCTGGATCTCTCTTTTGTCACAGTCTCCCAAACTTAGCCCTGGTGATTTTAAAGGCCCATCTGACTAGCCTGGATGGAAACAGTTTTCCTGTTGTGCAAAAATGTTTCCTGTTCTGAACTGGGATGAAATGATGAAATTTAAAAAACTATTCAAAGCTGAAAATCTTTTTTTTTTCTTAATCAGATCAATTGAAACATTTATTTCCAAAATTTCAAAATACTAAGTTTTGATTTATACAGTTTGGAATGCTTTTAAAAGAAGAAAATTAGTCAAAACCAATTCTTTCCCACATTTTTAATTTTGCCATTTAGTGTTTTCTATTGAAAGTTTTGTCAAAAAATCCCAGCTACCCCAATTTCTAAACTCTTAGTTGCCTGTCCCCTCTGCCTTCCCTCCATATTTGACTTATAGCCCTGGACTGGGTCTCACACTCACCTAAAAGGAGCTCCACTCAACCTGGCCTTCAACAAGCAGAGCTCTCTCTGGCTACTTTTTCTTGCTGAGTTCCTGCTCTCTGGCCATGACCTGCTCTCTTTCAGCCCTGCCAATCAGTCCCCCGGCTGTTACCCTATTGTCTGGTTCCTCCTTGGCTCCCAGTCCACCAGCATCAATGAGCTGCTCTCAGCCTCTCCTCTCTGCCCTCTCTTTCCACTTCCCAGCAGCGTGCTGGTTATTTCCTTCACCTTTGATTCTCCACCCAGATTGATTTCCACACCTGCAATCTCAGATACGTTTTTCCCACCTTTGACTCACTCCTTGAACCCCCACCTCCCTGTCTGCACAGATTCTTCCTGACTTGAATTTGATGAATAGTTTCAGGGAAATAAAAAGGAAAATATACAAATGGTTCATTTCAACCATTTTGAAATTAAATATTTTGATATTTTTTATTATTTCAGAATGGCATTTTATTTAGAATTTTAGCTACATTTGTTTTAAAAAGCCACAAAATGTTGAAAAAAATGAAACTAAAAAAACCTGAACAATAATTATTTTGGGTCGAACAAAATGTTTCATATAACCCAAACAGTCCTATTCATTTTGTTCAGTTTTCAGACACTTATTTTTGGCCTCTGAACTGAAAAAAGTCATCTGGTTCTACTTTATCAAGATGCTAATTCTGACTTTTGCTCTGCTAATGAATGCAGCTTTCATGGCTTCCTTCCACTTCAGGCAGTGCTGCCCTTTATTCTTGTGCGTAGGAAGAACGTCCAATTAAAAGCCACGAAGCCACCATCTAACTCTCCTTCAAAGCTCTCCTCAAAGGTCACCTTTTTCATAACTCAAAGAGCAAGCTGCAACCTGACAGTGGTTAGGCAGCTGGTGATTTGTCACTCCAGAGTACCATTTAAAGTGTGTATGGAAGGGCACATATTTGACCCTTTGATTTCCCTCTCTGGTGCCCCTCACCTACCAACAGACTGGCCCATGAGTCCCTATATCCACACTCTCCAAACGTGAGTGAATGGCAATGCAACCTAGCACACAGGGTCACAGGACCACTCAGGTTTGGTCTGTCCAAAATGTGGTCACACCATGGACCATGAGATCCCCCTGGCTCAACTGTTTATGCATAATGGCTAACAATCACAAACACTGTTTTTATTACCCTGTCTCCTCCCACTCCAACCTTGACCAGTTTATTTGTGCCATCCCCTGCATCTGGGTTAGCCTGTGAGATCTCTAAGGCAGGGACTGCTTTTTTCTATATGTTTGTGCAGGCTTCTAGGCACAACTGTTAAATATCAGTAACAATACTGGGAAAGTTATAGGAGCCAGATAAGTTCATAAAGCATTTTGAAAGTTTGTGGAAAAGGGACAACATGCACAACGGAAAAGTCAAGATAGAATGGTAAATAACAACTTATAACTATAGGTTACATGGTAAAGCCTAAGGGTATGTCCACACAGGCTTCTTATTTCAAAAGAACAGAGGCTGTTTTGAAATAAGAAGCAGCATGTCCACATGACACACCATTATTTCAAAACAACGGGAGCCGTTGTTTCGAAATAACGGCCATTATTTTGAAACCATTAAACTTCGCATCTATTCGAAATAGTCCTTGTTTCGAAACAGTTGTTTCGAAACAACATGTCCGAATGGCCTTGTTTCGAAATAACCATTTCAAAACAAGGGCTATGTCGAAAGCAGGCTTTCCCTTAATTCAAATTAACAAACTGTTAATTCGAATTAACTTATTTTGAAATAAGGACTTTATTTCAGAATAACTCATTTCAAAATGGGTTATTTCAAAATAATAATGTATGTGTGGACATAGCCTAAGGGGGCAGATCTGAGATTGCACGAGCAGCCTTAATCTTAGTATTTTCTGCCCTTTTGCATGCAAAATCTTTTTTATTGTTGTTTTTGGTTTTTTGCTGTTGTTGTTGTTGTTTTATTTTTTTCTGTACAAATATTCATAACATTGAGATCAGTATCAGTGGGTAGCACAGACAACTACAGGGCAGTAGTAAATAGAAGGGATAACAATTAGCAACTCTGTAATAAAATTAAAAAACAAAACAAAACAAAACAAAACACTTTTTGCTTCTGTGGCATCTTACGTCCATGGATTTCAAAACTCTTTACACAAACTTGCAGACCTACAGGCCTGCAAAACTAAAGTTTGGATAAGTGAGGTAAATGAAATGTTATAATAGTCCAGCCTGGTGAATTGCTCTATAATGCCACATCCAGAGACCTTAAGCTGTAAAACTTCAGGGTGCAAATGCTGGTCTGTTTTGTTAAGTTTGTTTTCAAAAGCCAAAGAGACACTGATGGCAATTGATAAGGGTTGTTGATTGAAACTGTAATGCCTCAAGGACCAAAGGAATAATATTGTACTATCCTGAGCCATTTCCCAAGATTATACATTCAGGGGAAAGGATCTCTTCTGTTTATGTTATGAATTTATGAGTTAATTAATTAAAAAATAAACCAGGGTGTCAATTTGTGTCATTGATAAGTGAATGTGTATAGAGCAGGCTTGTCCAACATGCAGCCCAGGGGCCAGAATCTGGTCTACCAAGGGCTTTTATCCAGTCTGCCGTGTCCTGCTGCAAGAGCCTGGGAGCTGAGGCTGGCCAGGACTATCTGGAATACTCCGTATTGCTACATCAGGTGGGTATGCAGACATTGACAATTTGTGCAAGCAAAAGCAATGCCAAATATCACACTAATCATTATTTTATTAATAAAGATCAATTTGTATATCATATCTATTAAACATTTTCTCACTGGCCCACAGACTGAGAAAAGAATCGCAGTCTGGCCCCTCACCCAAAAAGGTTGGACACCCTTGGTGTAGAGGTTAAAAGTGATAAGAAGGTGCTAGGAGAAGAGATGCACCAGTTCTCAGACAATGAGGATCTTGATGGCTTAAGAACAGAGGCTATGTTCACACAGGGCAGGCTAGTTTCAAAACAAGACGTTTCGACACAAGCTGTTTCGAAATAATATGTTATTTCGAAGGACAAAAACTTTGTCCTCGAAAAAAGGGAGTGAAATAGCAGGTCCACAGTGTGGACCTGCTATTTCGCTTGAGGAGGGGACTGCAGGCACTTGCAGGGTGCAGTGCAGAGGGGCGCTGCACCCCACGGGTGCCTGCAGAGGGCTGCAGGCACAGGCGGAGTCAGGCGCGGGGCTGCGTCTCACTCCGCTGGTACCTGCGACTGCAGGCACCAGTGGAGTGAGGCGCATCCCCGCGCCTCACCTGGAGGGTGCCTGCAGTCCCCTGCCAGGAAAGGCGCAACAGGGCGCCTCACCCCAGGGGTTTTAAAGCCCCGGCTGCCGCCAAACCTGGCAGCGCAGTCCGGCTGCGCGGCCGGAGCCCGCTGTTGCCGGGCCCAGAGTGAGCACCTGCCCGGGATTCCCCGGCGCAGCTGCTCCTGCCGGGGGCATGGCCGGGGCATCCTCGACCACGCTCCCAGAATCCCTGGCACCGCCGCTCCTGGACATGTCCCCGGAATCCCCCGCGCCCCCGCTCCCAGCCACACCCCCGGAGTCCCCGGCGCCTCCGCTCTGGGGGCGCCGAGGATTCCGGGGGTGTGGCTGGGAGTGGGGGCAAGGGGAATTCCTGGGGTGGGGCCGGGAGCGGGGGCGCCGGGGATTCTGGGGGATGTGGCCGGGAGTGGGGGCACCAGGGATTCCGGGGGCATGGCCGGGAGCGGTGGCATGGGGGATTCTGGGGTGTGGCAAGAGTGGGGGTGCTGGGGATTCCGGGGGTGTGGCTGGGAGCCATGCCCCCGGCAGGAGTGGCTGCACCGGGGAATCATGGGCAGGTGCTCACTCTGGCCCCGGCAGCAGCGGACTCAAGCCGCGCACTGGGACCGCGCCGCCAGGTTTGGCGGCAGCCGGGGCTTTAAAGCCCCTGAGGTGAGGCGCCCCCCCTGCGCCTCTCCTGGCGGGTGCCTGCAGCCCTCTGCAGACAGCAGCAGGGTAAAGCACCCACCCACGCATTACCCCACCTGTGTCTGCAGCCCCTGCAGGCACCCCCGCCTGAAGACCTGGGCTGCTTCAGGCGGGGTTGCCTGCAGTCCCTCTCTGCTGGCCAGGGGACACCCCTCAGCACCCTGGCCAGGGTGCTGAGGGTTCCCTGGCGAGGGTGCTGAGGCAGGGTGGCACTTCCTCCCAGGGTGCTAAGCACCCTGGGAGGAAGGGTCAAATGCTGTTTCAAAACAACTGTTGTTTCGAAACAGCATGTCCCGCTGGCATTGTTTCAAAAGGAGTTGTTTTGAAACAACTCCCTTTCGAAACAAAAGCGGGTTTAAGCTGTTTCAGCAGAATGGCTGCATTTCGAAACAAGCTTGTTTCGAAATGGTCGTACGTCGTGTGGCCATGGCAGTTCTTATTTTGAAACAACAGAGGTTGTTTCAAAATAAGAAGTGTGTGTGGACATACCCAGAGGGTTACTTACCAGTAAATGCCCTTCTCTGAGATGGGCTGCTCACATACATTCCGATATAGGTGTCTAAATGCCACAGCACACAGATGCCTGGAAGCTTTTTTGCACTAGCTTGTCACTGTAGGGTCAGAGGCCAACACTCCCTCTGTCCTCAGCACCTGCATGATATATAGGTGGCCCTGCCCCTGCCCACCCCCTCAGTCCCTTCTTTCCACTAAATCTGAAAAGCGGGGATGGAGGGAGGGTGTGGAATGTATGTGAGTAACCCACCTCAAAAAAGGATGTATACTTGTAAGTATTCCTCTGTTCTTCTTCAAGCACTGCTCACATCCATTCTGCTATAGGTGACTACAAGTTGTACCTAGGATTGTGGGCAAAGTTAGAATTTTCCCGCTCTAAGGATGGCTCTGCCCAGGGCTGCATCATCCTTTGCCTGCTGGACAACTGCAAAATGTGATGTGAAAGTTTGTACTGTGGTTCAGGTCATCACTTTGCAGATTTCCTAGATTGGGACCTGCACAAGGAATACCATGGAGGACGCTTGCGCTCTATTCGAATGTGCCCTGATCTTCCCGGGAGGGGGATGCTTGCTCTTTTGCAGTAGTCTTTAATACAGTTTGAGATCCAGGATGAAATGCATTGGATCATTTCTGGTTGTCCCCTAATGCACCCAGCAACTGCAACAAACAGCTGCATCGTTCTATGGAATGTCTTGGTTAGCTTGATGTAGGTCTCGAGTGCCCTTTTCACATTCAGGGTATGCTGCTACTTCTGGTTCTCCATGACCTGTGGGTCTGGGAAGAACACTGGTAGGCAGATGTCCTGATTTACATGGAAGGGGAACACCACCTTAGGGAGGAAGGCTGGGTGTGAACGAAGCTGGACCTTGTCCATGTGAAAAACCATGTATGGGGGTTCTAAGGAGAGGGCCCTTAAATCTGAGAGTTGCCTGGCTGAGGTGATAGCCACTGGGAAGGCCACCTTCCTTGATAAAACTAGTAAGGTGTGAGACCTCAGAGGGTCATATGGTGGTTTTATGAGTCCCTTGAGCGCCAGGTTTAAATACCGTTGGGCAACTGGTTCCTGAGCTTGTGTTAAAGCCTCTCTACACCCTTCAGGAACCTCAAAGTTGTGGGGTTAGAAAAAAGGATTACCCCATCAAAAGTAATGTGCAGAGCCAAAATTACTACCATGTGCACTAAGAGAAGTGAGTGTGAGATCCTTCTCTTTTAGGTTTAGGAGGTAGTCCAGTATTGCTTCAATCAGGGTAGACTCGGGGATCACCCCTCTTTCTTGGGCCCAAAGGGAGAAGTGTTTCCATTTAGTGCTGTAGGTGGCTCTCGTGGAAATTTCCCTGCCCTCGACCAGGGCCCTTTGCACTTTTTCTGAGCATGCCCTCTCACTGGGGTTCAGCCATGCAGCCTCCATGCTGTCAGGTGCAGTACCCCCAGATTTTGGTGGGCAACACCCACACATAAGGACACAGCATGATAAAGTTTTTAACAGGAAAAGAACAGGAAAAGCACCATGTTTGTTACATTTATGAGTGACAGATCATCACATCAAACATGGGAATGACATTAGCTAGCAGTTTTCATAGACTTGCATGTAGTCTGGGCCCTATAAAAAGGATGAAGAAAATGAGAGACTGGGTTTATTCTGCATCTCCAAGGAGCATCCTGTCATGATCAATTGGACCTTGCTCCATCTTCAAGCTCATCCATGTGGCCAGTGGTTTGATTTGGGCAATGCTGAGGCTGGTAATACCTGCAGAACTCTGTGTGTGTGCATAAATGTGTGAATGAATGCAATGCGTATGCTTTAGAGTGCTTTTTGGATCCTGGTCCTCACAATAAATGTGGTGTAGTGCCATAGTCCCCACCCCCATTAAGATCTCATTGCACAATTACTAAGCATAACCAGCTAATGGATTAAACTTCAGGGTGGAATGTATGTGGGGAGGGAATGGGCAAAGTATTATTAACTCCATTTTAGAGATGAGGGAAATGAAACAAAGATTCAGTGACAGAGAGAGTCTCAGAGCTGTAAATAAAATCTAGTCACCCGATTCTTGGTTCTCTGTTTTGACATTTATGCTACATCATTTCCTTTATAAACACAGCAGCACTGAATAACACTCAGGCATGCTTGGCATCTAAGCATCAGTGAATAACATGTGCCTTCTCGCACGATGAGGGGACAAGAAGAATGGAAGGGAGAGAGCGCACTACTGGAACACCAGTCTCATTGGGGAAGAGGAGAGCAGAACTGCTCCACTTCAAACAGAATGATAAATGATACAGACAATACAGTCTTCTTGATCCTCCATTGGCAACCAAAGAGGATGGAGTCATTCCTCCTAGCAGTTGGGAACATTTGGAAATACCAGTGGAACAAGCTATGCAAATGCTTCTGGAATGTGAGTTCATTGAGGAAACATGAGGATGAACACAGTGATGCGTGCAGAGGTGCTGAAAAACCCAGCTGTGGGACATATGATATGGATACTTAAAACAATCAGTTTGAATTCTTACCTGAGCACACAACGCTGGCATCACTAGAATGTGCACACGTCTCATTAGGATGCAAGGTTCTGGGACAGTACATTAGATTCGATTCATTCCCCAAGCAATGGAACTTCTCAGACCAGATTGACCCATATCCTTCACTGAAGTGAGCTCCTCCGGGGGTGGACACAACTGTTCCACAGTCTAATTCATTGCAGAGAACATTGGCGGCTTTGAAGTCCAAATCTGAATCACAGACTGTGGTCCATGTGTTTCCATATTGTATTTCGATGCGTCCTGAACAGGCAGTGTTCCCCCCGGTCAGATGAGGCTTAATGTATCCTAGACCATGAGTAAATCCATTGATGTTAGTTTCATTGACATCACATAATCTCTCTCACACTTCAGTTACATTAAGTTTACTTTCCAAACCACCAGTAAGAAACTTTCAAACAGGCAGGAGACCCTTCTCTCCCATGACAGTTCCTATGCTTCTGTGAAGGTACAGTTCCCTAGGTGGGTAGAGTTTACTGCTGAACTAGCAGCTGTTGCCAATCTTAAAAGTGTCAGTGGCACTTTTAAAGACTAACAAATTTATCAACAAACCACATTACCAACATTGCCCCCATATCTGCTAAAGGACACCATCATACGATCTAATCAAACCAGCTACTCCATCAAGGGCTCATTCACCTGATCATCCACTAATGTGACCCATGCCATCATGTGCCAGAAATGTTCCCCCCCCCCCCCCCCAACACACACACCTTATACATTGGACAAACAGGACAGTCTCTGAGCAAAAGAATAAATAGACACAAATATGATATCAGAAATAACCACATCCAAAAAACAATAGGGGAACACTTCAATGTTCCTAATCAGTCCATTTGATCTGTTAATAGCCATACTCAGGCAAATGGATAAGAAATTAAAGTTTCAAAGAGAAACTGTAGAATTGGAATGCATTTGCAGATTTGACACCATGAATTTAGGGCTGAATAGAGATTATGTTTTTTTTCCCCTCCCTAACATTACAAGAGGTAATTTGCTTTCCTTTGCCTCCCTCCCTCCCTGCTGATTGCTATACTCAGCAACCTTTGCTAACCCCTGTGCCAGTCCTTCCTCCCCAGCCCTCAGCTGGTGCCATTGTCTCCCTCTGCTGAAAAAATGTGGCAGCTGCCTGAAAATTCAGCAGTGGTCACAGCTGGAGTGGCAGCATTTCCCAGGCATGCCACAGAAAGAAGCTCCTCAGAGTGGCTCATCTTGGTGGTGTGCCCAGGCACAGGGGACTCCAGGCATGCCATGAAAAGAAGCAGCTCATTCCAGGGGTTCCCAGGCATGTTGCAGAAAGAAGCTGCCCACAGTGGCTTCTTTGGAGAGCATGACACTACAGAGAGGAGCCACTCCAAGTAGCTTTTTTCTGTGTCATGGGGGCATAGGCATGGGGGAACCCTCTGTGTCCCAGTTGCACCTGAAGGAAGCTGCCCAGAGTGGCTTTTGGTGGCAGGAGTGTCAAGTTCTGTGGTGCTGCAGAGGGTGCCATGTGCCACTCTGAATAGACTCAGGTGCCACTGTCAGCACACGTCCCAGGAGTTGCCTACCCCTGCCGAACTCCACTGTTTGAATCCTAACAACTGCTTTGATTTGCTGTAACTGCCTTACCAGCTCCTCTAACTTACACTCCCTACATTTATTTTGCTCCCATTCTGTAAGTTCCCCATCTTCAAGTGCCTGATGAAGTGGGATTTTCTTCCAAGAAAGCTCACGCAATAAATAAATTTGTTAATCTTTAAAAATGCCGCCAGCCTCATTTGTTTTGCTGAATTAGACTAACACAGCTACCCTGTATTGCCTAAACATTTCTACCACTTGTTCTGTTTCTTATAGCTTTGTCAAATTTCCATCTTTTGGCCTGAAATTCTCCAGGTCTGGTTTCTGTCAAGTGTGAAGCTTTTGAAAAGATGCAGCAAGGTATTTCAATCACTTTCAAGAAATACAGCAGTGAAATAGGGATGCTTTTGAGCTTGCTGAACAGCTTTAATATCTTAGTGGAAGATGATAGAAACTCCAGTCTATCACTGGTTTTCCACTTATTGGAGAACAGTGCCCTGTACATGGCACCACCTATGACTTGGGCAAAGGTTTGTGTCAGGTCAATGACTCTATGTGGTTGCAGTCATCCACATAAAGTGTATTGTGCTGGACTGGTGCGGACCTGAGGTCTCCTTCTTCCTGTACTAGACCCAAGCCTACATGAAGTGAAGGAGTGATGAATCAGGGAGGCTTTGGACAACCTGATGACCATATGGAAGTGGCAGGAGCCCACTATTTTTTCAGAAAGCTCTTGCTTACTTGGCCCTTTCTACTACCACCTCACAAAGAGAGTGCTTCAGGGGGCAGGGATGTAGAACCCTATAGACAGGTGAGCCTAGGCTCATGTTTAATCTAACTGTAGGAAGAAGGGTACCCATGAGGGAATAGTAGGGCCATAAAGAACAACTGTACAGAGCTTCCCCTCTGCCTATGTGAGTAGCTTCTGACCTAAACTTGGGGAACCAACCCTGAGGAGATGTTTAGTTACTGCTCACACTGACAGGGCTGAGCTCTGTGGGGTGAAGTGGTCTACAGACTTTGCAAATTGACTCATTTACCTACGCACCCCCAATCTGATCCAGGTGACTTAGACTTAAGCCAATAAATGAAAATGCAGGATTACAACAGATTCATATAACACATCGCAGGAAAAAACAAACAAAAAACAAGCAGCTCCATGCTTCTTTTCTCTTTTCTCCTCACTTTGTACTCTTTCATCTGTTTTTAATCATCCTTCCTTTGGCACCCTCACCTTTCATACCGCCTTCCTTCCTGATTTGCCCATCAGTCTGACTGCCTGGGGTCAGGGCAAGTCCAATTCCATCTCTATAGGGAGTCCTCACCTCTTTTGCTCTGTGCTCCAAAATGAGATGAAGACTCTTGCGTAGGGTTTGGTGGGGGTGGGGGGAAGGGAGACTAAGGGTGTGTTCACACACAGTTTTTAAATTGAAGCAACCACCATTGTTTTGATTTAAAAAATCTTATGTCCAAACGATGTTTCATTATTTTGAAATGACGAGCCCTGAAGAAAAGAGAAGAAAGAAAAGAAAGAGAAAGAGCCATTATTTTGAAATGGTTGTTTCGAAATAACGCCATTTGGACGTGCTATTTCGAAATAACCATTATTTTGATTTAACACTTTTGCCCTTCTCCTTTCTGGTGTGCCTTCCTTTTTCTATACATTGGGTGGGGGCATGGCCCCGCAAGGGGGCCATGTTGCCACACCTCCCATGTTGCCCTTCTCCTGATTCAAAATAGCAAGTGTTGTGTCCAGACTTGCTATTTCGATTTGATGTTTATGCTTATTTCAATTTAAGTTAATTCAAAATAATGATTTTATTTTGAAATAACTTATTTTGAATTAACTTGTTTTGAAATAAACTTCTACAAGTGAACATAGCCTCAGACCTTTAGAGCAAGCAGAGGGAGAGACTGGAAGAGGCCAAAATATATACCGTAAACACAGGAAAAGAGAATAGGAAGAACAGAATAGGGAGACACAAATGAAGATACCAATGGGAAAGAGGAGTAGATCTGGTCTTTTTTTCTTCTTCTTCTTCAACAGATTTCCATCTGAAAATGCTGTTTTAATAAAACTAAAACTTTTTGCAGAAAAAGACTGATTTTTTCAAAATTTTAGATGAAAAGTTATCAGAAAGTTTTATAAGGGCAAAATATTTCATTTTAGCCTTATCAAAACATTTATTTTAATCTTTTTATATTATATAAAATACATAATAGATAAGCAGATAAATTTGAAACCAAAATTTCCCCTGTGTTGAAAGGAAATTTTGGAAATCCCATTGCAAGGAAATTTTGAATTTTTGTTCCAATTCATTGTTGTTGTTGTCGTTGTTATGATTATGATTATGGCTATGGTTATGGCTATGATTATGATTATGATTATGTTTATGATGTAATTTCCCATGTCACAGGAATTCCAGATTCTGACTTACTCTAGGAAGGAGAACAGTGAGGGGTGGAATAGCACAAGTTGAACAAGGAATGGGTGGGGATTCCGGGGGGGGGCAACACAGATGCAGCAAAGGGGGATCCTATTTTCTTATATTTGTCCTCCAGTTCCTATCAGTTGGCCTTAATGGGAATTTGGTGGAATCTGATCCTGCAGTTACAGATATGAGCTGTAAGAAGAGGGCCATTAGCTGCTCCCTCCTTCCTTTCCTCTTCTCCTTAAAAGAAGCAAGGAGTCCTGTGGCACTTAAAGACTACAGATTTATTTATCACATGAGCTTTCATGGGAGAAAATCCCACTTCTTCAAATGCTTTGAAAATGAGGAAATTTACAGAATGGGATGAAAATGAATGCAAGGGAGTGTGAGACATGGGATCAGGTCATACTGTAATAGCAAATCAGAGCAGTTGTTAAGATTCTAAGAAACAGCACATAGAGGAGGGTGAAGTCAAATCACCTGTTGTAATGGGAAAAGAAGCCATAGTTAAGATTTAATTGTGCTTTCACACAATCAAATCTGCATTCATCTGAATTAGAACTGATATGTAGATTTGATTGTGTGAAAGGATTAAATCATGACTATGGCTTCTTCAGAAGCATCTTCAAAGCATCTGACAAAGTGGGATTTTCTCCCATGAAAGCTCACGTGACAAATTAATCTGTTAGTCTTTAAGTGCCTCTTGACTCCTTGCCTCTTTTGCTTAACTAGACTAACATGGCTGCCCCTTTGGAACTCTTCTCCCCAGGATCCTTTGGTTGCCTTTCATCCTGTCCCTGTTTTTTGCGTCAAGGAATCAGACACAAGGCTCTGTACAGCAGGTTGCACTGGACCTCACTAAGTGAACTTAACCACAAAGATGTTCAGCCCTGCAGAACAGAGAAGTTACCAGCAAGATCATGGTCCCCTAGCTGTGTAGACCCTCAAATTCAAGGGTCAGCATCCTACAGCTGGACTCAAGCCCTTCCTGTCACCAATAAAAGTAAAATGAAAGACATGGCAGTCAAACTATGTAGACTGAGATAACGGAAATCCTTCAGAGATAGGAATTCTCATTGATAGGAATCACCCAGTGTTTGCATATCACCCAGCAAGATGGATAATAATAGCAGAACTTACTCTACTTTACTCATTGCTTATTAGGGTCACAGGCCCCTGATCCCATCTTAGTTAAAACCCTTTTCTCTCAAAGGATCTGTCTTTAAGACTGAGTCATGTAATTCCTTACCTGAACAGATCACTCCAACATCCTCAGTGTGATGGCAGTTATGTTCACCCCACCCATTGTGTTTGCATTCCCAGAGAGCAGACTCGTCACCACGACATGCAATGTTATCCAGCCATATCTGTCCAGACCCTTGTCCAAAATATGGCCTTTGATCATATCTGTAGGTACTGGGAACAACTCCACATCCCAGCTGCTTACAGACAACCCCTGCAGCAGCCATGTCCCAGTAGTGCTCACACACCGTCCCCCACTCATCCTGGTGTTTAACCTCCACTCTTCCGGCACAGGGGTTGCTTCCATTCACCAGCCTCAGCTCACTGACACCTTCAAAGAGAGAGAGAACAGAATTACAGAGAGCACTGAGCACCACCTGTGAGGGAAACTGTGGAAGACCATTGTACAGTATAAAGAGTGGCACCCTACTCTAACCAAAGGGTACCCTTTCCCTGAACCAAGTGCCTGCAAACATGCACATTGATTTCACCAATGGACCGGGAAGCTGCAGCGGGTGCCCTCGGAGATAAAGCCCCGGAGCCCTCCCGCTACCGTTTCCAGGGGTCCCCGGTAGCTGAAAGTGACGTAAGCATTCTACCTCTTTTAATAAAATCATCTTTTACTCTATCACTTGTGGTCACGTTGTCACTGCTCAATCCAGATCCTGTTATAGTGCCCCCTTTGGGCTACACCACCGTATTGCTGTTTGATATTACAACAAGGATTGATGCCTCCTGAGCACCCCCTAGTGGCCAGAAGTCAGCCAACTGCACTTTACCTCTGTTCTCCTCTACAGAGTCCCTGAATAATTCACTCTTTCCAAGGGTAATAAACACATTCACCAGCAGGGGTCTGCTTCATTTAGCTCTTACATCCTGGCTCTCTCATCTGCCACTTAAGCCTCTCTCACCATTTAGGTAGGGAGTTCCTGGCCCATCTTCCCAAAGCTGGGTCCTAATGCAAACAAAAAAAAAAAAAGAAAAAAGAAAAAGAAACAACAAGGAGTTGTGTGGCACTTTAAGACTAACAGATTTACTTTTTGCATGAGCTTTTGTGGGAGAAGATCCCACTTCCTCAGATGCTTCAACGATGTTAGTCTTAAAGTGCCACACAACTCCTTGTTGTTTTTTTACTGGACTAGACTAACACGGCTATCCCTTTTGAAATTGTCCTAATGCAAAGTTGCTCTAGTTCCTTCTATCCACCTCTTCGCCACCCTCACTGACTCAAGAAGATGCTTGGCCCTGAAAATTGCAGCCCCCATCCACTTTATCATCTGCTTAATATAGTCCACTGGCAATCCCTAGAAGAGTCCTTCTGTTACTTGCACAGAGTTCGGTTGTTGATCAGTCAGGTTGGGAAACAAGACTGGTGGATAGACAGCAAGCCCTAAATTACCCAAATATCTTCACATGCCTTTCTCTCTTGACTGAACTGTTGTGTTGTCAGACAAGCAGTAAAGCTAAAGTTTCAGGTCCAGCAGGAGGACTAAGACAGTCCCTATAATGTTTGCTCATTAAGGGCTGGAGGCCTGGGGCAGCTGACCCTGATTAGTGAAAGATAGCTGATTCCCAGTAAAGGGGAGCAGGAAGCTAGAGAGAAGGGGAACACTCAGAAAGTTGTGGCAGAGAGGGGGGAAAGATTCCTGCAGGGGAGACCCTGAGATCAGGTGAGTTACCTGAGCCAGGAGACTTGGAACTAACTTGCTAAGGCAAAAGGAGAAGGCAGAACCAGGCTGACATCCTACCAAGTACAGACAGGGAGTGACCACTGAATTTGGACAAGCTCTTGGAAGGAGTGCTGGATATTGGGACTTGGAACAGAGACATTGAATGTGAGCTTAGGGGTCTGAAGGGTCAAACATCTGCTTGCAAAGAAGCGGGGGGGGAGGGAGTACATTTGAATAGGTATAGGTGCAGGAGTGTCGCTGTCCCGGGGAAGGACTCAGGGCACCGGCCCAGGCCCCGCCCCCAGCCGGGACAGGGCTGAGAGCCACCGCAGGCGGCTGGGCCCCAGATCCCCAGCCGGGGACAGGACCGAGAGCGGCAGCCGTGGCTGCAGTCAGGTGGGCCCAGGATCCCTGGCTGGGGACGGGGCCGTGGGCAGGTGGGCCCCAGAACCCTGGATGAGGACGGGGCCGGGAGTGGCAGCCGGGGCCGTGGGCGGGTGGGCCCGGGATCCTTGGCTGGGGCCAGGGCTGGGGCTGGGAGCAGCTGCAGCAGCTGCAGGAAGCTGGGCCCCAGATCTCTGGCCCCATTGGGTCGGAGATAGGGAGAGGTGGGGCCCCACAGGACCTGAGCCACTGGCGCCAGGATTCGGGGCACGGGCCCCATGTGCCCGGTGCCAGTGACGCCCCAGTGTAGGTGCCAGATAGTTCTGTTACTCCATATAAAACATAGTATTTGAACTGAGCACTTTCAGGTAGGGAATGCAAATGATGTGTCAAATTCATCTACCCTTATGTAAATACATTGAGGGAATTAACTAAATCTGGTTTTGACACATTTGCATCAGATGTAATTAGAGATCAACTCACTGGGACGCACATGTGCTTACAGAACATTACAATAAAAATCTAGCAACAGCTGTGTTTAAATGTAGAAAATGGCGGTGCCAACAGTAGGATTGTATGAATCAGTGCAGGGAGAATTTGGAATTTTTTCTGTTGTGTCTGAAGATGAGAACATTTACACAGGCTCATAGGTTAGAAGAGACCAATATGATCACCTAGTCTGACCTCCTGCACAATGCAGGCCACAAAACCTCACCCACTGCACAGTGCAGGTTCACATTTAACAATTGTTTCAATAAATAAAACAAACTTTCAGCATATGGACCGAATGGAATGTAAATGAAAATAGTATTTATTATTACTGTGGCTGGTCTATGCAGTCACAAGATAAATGTGGGAAAAGGAGCATTAAAGGTATGTATGGTAAAAATAGTGGGACACTATGATAAAGCTTGTAGAATGGAAGAAAATAAAGAAACTTCACTAAAATTGTGAGCTCTCTCTGCACTGAGTTGGAGACAGAGGAGTTTATTTATCAATTCGGATATAGGAAGCTGTGATATAATACCCCTGTGTCCTCACCCTATGCAGTGTTGTAATATTTCCAAAGGGATAGCCGTGTTAGTCTAGTCCAGCCAAAAAAAAAAAAAAAAAAAGGAGTCGTTTGGCACTTTAAAACTAACAGGTTTATTTTTCGCATGAGCTTTCGTGGGAGAAAATCCCACTTCCTCAGTTGCTTCGAAGATGGGTGAACTTACAGAATGGAATGAAAATAAATGCCAGGGGGGGAAAGGAGGATCCAAGGAATTACAGACCTGTCAGCCTCACCTCAATCCCTGGAAAAATCATAGAGCAGCTTCTCAAAGAATCCATCCTGAAACACTTGGAGGAAAATAGAGTAATCAGGAACAGTCAGCATGGATTCACCAAGGGTAAATCATGCCTGACCAACCTCATCGCCTTCTATGATAAAATGACTGGATTTGTGGATGCGGGAAGAGCTGTTGATATGATATACCTTAATCTTAATTCAGTCCTAAGTGCAGCACATGATGTGGTCCTAGGAGTGAATGCTGAACTTCTCAGGAATAGAGACCATACTATGATTAAACTTAACATTCCTGTGGGGTGAAATACACCAAAAAAGCCCATTGTTACAGCATTCAATTTCAGAAAAGAAAACTTCACAAAACCGAGGAGAAACTAAAAGCTAGTCACAACAGTGAAATTCCTGCCAGATGATTATAAACTTTTTAAAGCACCATAAGACAGGCTGAAGTTAAATATATACCCCAAATTTAAAAGATAACATCACAAGAGGACCAAAAATAGTGACACCCTAGCTAAGAAACTAAGTAGAAGAATTGGCAAGAGGCAAAAAGACATCTTTTAAAAACTGGATTTAATTTCCTTCTGAGGAAAAAAAGAAAGGTGGCAATTCGAGTGTAAAGTATATTTAGGCAGGCCAAAAAAGAATGTGAAGAGCAACTAGGAAGACACTAAAACACTAAGGCTATGTCTACACTTACAAGTTATTTTGAATTAAGGAGGCTTAATTCACTATAACATTCCCTGGCCAAGGAGGCATTTTATTATATCAAATTAAGCAGTTCACCAAATTCGAAATATGGAATCACTAACTCAATATGATGAAACCTCCTTTTACTTTAAAGTATCACTTACTTCAAAGTTGTTAGTTTGAATTAAGCCACAGAATAGGCTTAATTTGAACTAATTTCCCTATTCTTTTGCCTGCATTCCCCTATTTGAAATTAGACATTCTAGTGAAGACTCTCTACATCAAATTAATAAAGCCCATTTTATTTTGAATTAGAGAGTCTTCACTAGACTCCTAATTCAAAAATAACTTCAAAGTAGTGCTAATTTGAAATTACTTTGATTTCAAATTGAAATAGTTATTTCAAATTAACTATTTTGAATTATTTTTGTAAGTGTAGACATAGCCTAAGTTAAAAAATAAAATGTTCAAGTACACCAGAAGCAGGAAGCCTGCCAAACCATGGGGTCATTGGATGATCAAGGTGCTACAGGGTCACCTGAGGAAGATAAGGCCATTTTAAATAAGCTAAATGATTTTGTTGCATCAGTCTTCACTTCAGAGGCTATATGGGAGATTCCTACACCTGAGGCATTCTTTTAAAGTGACAAATCTGAGGAACAGTACCAGACTGAAGTGTCATTTAAAGAGGCTTTGGAACAAATTAATCAATTAGCAGTAATCAATCACCAGAACCTGATGGTATTCACCCAGCAGATCTGGAGGGATTCAGATATGAAACTGTATGACTACTAATCCTATTATATAATTTATCATTTAAACCAGACTCTGAATGAGGTGACCGGAGGATTGCTAATGTGACACCAATTTTTTTTAAATGGCTCAAGAAGAGAACCTTGATATTCCAGCCCAGTGAGCCTAACTTCAGCACTGGCAAATTGGTTGAAACTATAGTAAAGAATTCAAATCAGACATATAGATGAATATGAATTGTTGAGATAGAGTTAATGTTGCTTCTCTAAATGAATATCATTTCTCACCCATCTATTAACATTCTTGGAGGGGATAAACAAACTTGTCGACAATAATGACTCAGTGGATATAGTGGACTTGGACTTTGAAAGAGCCTCAGACAAGGTCCCTCACCAAGGACTCTTAAACAAAGTAAGCAGTCATGGAATAAAAGGAAAGATCCTGTCATGGATCAGTAACTGATGAAAAGGCTGGAAATGAAAAGTAAGAATAAATGGTGAGTTCTCATAATGGAGACAGGTAAATAGCAGTATCTCCCCAAGAATCTGGTATTATGACCAAGGAGGCCCAACATATTCATATATGATCTGGGAAAAGGGATAAAGAGTGAGATGACAAACTTTGCACACAGCATAAAAGTTCTTAAGCAGAGACTGTGAAGAATTATGAAGGGCTCTGAGAAAACTAGATGACTGGGCAACAAAATAGCAGATTAAATTAAATGTTGCTAAATGCAAACTGGAAAATATATTCCCAACCATACATATAAAATGATGGGTTCTAAATTAGTTGCTACCACTTAAGAAAGAGAACTAGCAGTCATTGTATTATAGTTCTCTGAAAACATCTGTTCAATATACAGTAGCAATCAAAAAAGCCAACAGACTGTTAGGAAAGGGATAGATAGTATGACAAAAATATAAATCCATAGCATAGGAGCACAGATGGAAAATGAATTGCGTTTACCTTTAAAGTTTATGTTAGTTAATGTTGTATATATGTCATTTAATGTCATAAGTAGAATAATTCTGTAACCCTGTGTAACAGACATTATAACTAATGTCCAACAAGACACCACATTGTCATTTTGGAACTCCTGCTTAAACATTGTACTCCATTTTCTATACTTGATGGAACCTGGTTTAGGTTTATGCTGCATACGTTCATTTCAATGTGTGAATGAAGGGGGTGTGTGTGAAGGTACCAGTCTCAACTACCACAGGTACCATCTAACTGGCTGAACAATGCAGACATATCTGATTAAAGCAAACAGGAGCCGTCCCAGAAAGAAAAGAACTAAATACAATCAAATCTGCAAGTGACTAGTAACCAAGGATCTCACAGGAACCCTGAGGCAACATGACACAGCAAATCCCATAGACTTACATGAGGGTCAGCAAGTATAAGAGATGAGTAAGAACATGAAAACTTTGGGTCTCATTCTGCAACTGTTATCTTGGAGCATTGGATTGCAACTGACAGAGGCCTAGCTCCCCCCTTGTGCCCAGCCTAGTTGTCCAGTAGTCTGGCTCAAGCAACACATGAAAGGACTGATAATTACATCACACCAGCTTGCAGAACTTCTTGTGTTTGTGCGTGCGTGTCTATGTGTTTTTGCTATCCTTACTTATTTTCAATAAATGTGGCATATTGCCTTGCCCCTTGAGTAACATCCTGCTAGTCTTTCCTTTTTAAGTATAACAATGGTACAACTACATCTTGAATAATGTGTGCAGTTCTGAGCACCTCATCAGAAAAAATAAAAGAAAACAAAATAAAATAGAATTGCCAACAGAAAGGCAACAAGAATGATTGGGATATGGAACAACTACCATAAGAGGAGAGATTAAAACGTTGGAGTTGTTCCACTTAGAAAAAGGACAACTAATGGGGTACGATAGAGGTCTATAATGTCATGAATGGTGTGGAGAAAGTAATAGGGAAATGTTATTTTTCCATTCACATAACACAAGAACAAGGTGTCCTCCACTGAGTTTAATAGGCAGCAGGTTTAAAACAAAAGGAAGTACTTTGTCACTCAATCCACAATCCTATGGAACATGTTGAGAAGGCCAAAAATATAACTGGGTTCCTCAAGGCAAATAGGTTCATTAAAGGCTATTAGCCAAATGATCAGCAAGGAAACCCCATGCTTCCTTAGACCAAATGCTGGAAGCTGGGACTGTCAAAAGAGGATGGATCACTTGAAATTGCCCTGTTCATAGACTCATAAACTTTATGGTCAGAAGGGACAAATACTATCATCTCCACAAATGTTCTCTTTAAGGTTTGGCGGCTTATGTGCAAAATTTTCAACCCGTGTGCAGACCTTTTTCTGAATAAAATTTTTGTGCAAATTCACAAGATGGAAATTATTGAAAAGTATAGAACAATGAAAAATTAATAAGTTATTTAAAATTGTTTTTATTAATAATTTGAATGTATTCTATACCTATGTGACATTGTGTCATCAATTCTTCAGTATTGTTTGTCTGCCTTTGTCAGTTCTCCAAAATGAATAAGGACATAAAGAAAGTTAAAAAAGGGAAAGTAGCTAATTTGCCTCTTGTTTTTCATTTTGCACAGCAGCCCATTTTACAATTTAAAAAAATGGTCTGAAATTGTTTCTAGCCAGTTCATATGTGTCCCTTTATTTTACTTAATTGGTCACTGTTAGTAATTTTAATCATGATACACTTTATTTTCCTTCATTTTATTAGTGGTTGCTATATATTTTTTCCCCAGTTTAGCCCTTTCCTAAGAAGCAACAGGCCAAAAGTTTAAAAAATCCAACAAAGCACTTGAACCCACAACCCTGGCATTATAAGGCTGTTGCTCTACCAACTGACCCATAAAGATACCATCAACAACACCATGAAACAAAACAAAACCACACAAAAAAAAAAAAAAAAGACAAGCTTCTAGGAAAGAATGATAATTATGTACTCCACTGCCGCTTGATATTTTCCCCCTCCCTATAAACTGCTCTTTGTTAGTTAGTTAGTTTGTTTTTTAAACATTCTACTTATCAGAAATAAAAAGCTGGACAATCACCTATTTTTAGAATGTCTGGGGGAGGAAGGACATGAAGGTAAAAAGGATCCCTTGGATAGCTCAGGAATAGCAACCCCCACAGCTGATCCTCAGCTGCACTTAAGGCCTGCCTCCCCGCCCAACTTCAGCTGCTCTCCCAGGCTGCCCCCTCCCCCAGCTGATCCTTGGCCATGGTTCAGGCTGCCCTCCTTTCCAATCCTCAGCAACTTTGCCAGCCTGAACTCCCAGCCCTGGGCCAAACCTCAGCTGCTCTGCAGGCATGGCCCTGGCCCTGCCAGGCCCCTGCCCCACTCCCCCCCGCTGATCCTCAGCTGCTTCCAGGGCCTGGCCCCACCGCCCCCCCACAGCTGCTCTGCTGGCGTGGCTTGGCCCCAGCCCCCACTGATCCTTAGCCACTTCTGCTGGCCTTGCCCTGCCGAGCCCCAGCAGCCCCACCCCAGCCAATCCTCGGCCGCTCCCCCCTCCACCGGGCCGATCCTTGGCTGCTTTGCTGGCCTCGTTCTGCCCGTCCCTGGCACCCCTCCGCACTGTGCAGCTGGCCTGGCCCCAGCCCTGCTCCATCCCCCACCCCGGTGGCTCCTCGGCCGCTTTTCTGGCCTGGCCCTCCCTGGCCCTGTCCCTGTCCCTGCCCCACCGCCTGGCCGGTCCTCGGCCGCTTTGCCGGCCTTGCCCTGCTTGGACCTGCCTCCTCCCTGCTACTCAGCTGGCCCAGCCCAGCCCAGCCCAGCCCTGCTCCCCCCCACCCCTGCCGATCCTCCGCCACTTTGTCTGCCTTGCCCTGGCCCCACTGCCTTTGCCCAGCTGATGCCCTGCTGGCCTGCCTAGCCAATCCTGGGCTGTGCTGCTGGCTTGGTCCTCCCTGTGCGCGGGAATGGGACAGCCTTGCACGGGGAGGTTTTTTTAGGTGTGCGGCCATGCAGCTGCGCACCTTAGAGGGAACATAGATCTCCACTGACCTCCTGCATGATGCAGGCCACAGAACTCACTCATCCACTCCTGTAACAAATCTTTAAGCTATGACTGAGTCACTAAAGTCCTCACATCATGGTTTAAAGACTTTAAGGCAAGTAAAATCCACCAGCAAGTGAGCCATGTTCCATCCTACAGAGGAAGGTGAAAACTCCCTAGAGCTTGTTTTGTTCTGTCAGGGAATATGTGACCTGAATTAATAGCAGATTTATAGACACCTCACCAGTTCATTCTATCGTAGAGCGAGGATCTACCCCAACACCCATCTCACTTCACCAGCAGGTCTCTGTTCTGGCCAGTTTAATAACCTGCTTATCTTGACAATTGT
>ML682228.1:8142-41243 GCA_007922195.1 Podocnemis expansa
CTAGTTGCCAACTGGGGGTGCTGGGGAATTCAGGGCAGCGTAGGGAGCGGTGTAAAGGCGGTACTGGGAGCACTCACTAGTCTGGTGTAACACCGTCCCCAGCTGACAGGCGGGGTGGGTTAGGAAAGCCCCGCTGAGCCCGGGGCTCGGCGGGCGGCCGCAGCCTCGCAGAGGAGCGAGCGGGGCGGAGTCGGCTGCGCCCGGCGGGGAAGGTGCGGGGGAGGCGGGGCGCTGCAGAGCCGTGGCCCGGTGTGTCGGGGCTGAACTTTGGAGCCGCTCGGCTCCAGATGGGGCCGGGCCCGCGGAGGCGGCGCTGCAGCAGCAGCAGCAGCCGCAGCCCGGCGTGAGGCGAGACTCGGCTGGTGCCCGGCGGCCGGCGCCATGGAGCGGGGCGAAGGAGCGGGAGCCGGCGGCGTGCCCAGGTAGGCGGTGCCGGGCGCTCGCGCTTCTCCCCGAGCCCGGGCGCGTGCAGGGGCGCGAGGGGAGCGCGCTCCGGGCTGGAGAATTGGGGCGTGTGTCACCTCTGCCCTCCTTTGACTGCGACCGACTAAATGAAAGCGACCCTTGAGATTTCCCTGTCTGGCTGGGAAAAGCATTTTCACGCCGCCGGCTGGGTGAACCCAGGGTTTAGAGAGTTTTGTTTTTTTTCTCCCATGAGGGGGTATAGGGAGTTTTTCCCCCCATGGGGGGCTGTAGTGCATTATGTTGTGTTGCGGGCTCACTGGATTGACTGGTCTAGCGGGGTGGTTTTCAAACTTTTTCACAGGACCCTGTTGAAAGAAATCATTCCTGCCCGTGGCCCAGCAATTCCATCTTTCAGCAGTGCTTTCCAGTCTTTTGGCAGTGGTAGGAAGGGGTGCGGTGACCCAGTACCTGAGGGTCTGCAACCTAGCACTGGGTCCCGACCACTGTTCACTCTAAGCTGTGCATGTGTGCGCCCACAGGTCATGAAACCTGTGCATGCAACGAAATAAAGTGTGCACAAAAAAATTCAGTAGTGTTAATATTGGTGCTCACAAAGAAATGTTCTGGTGCACACACACAAATTGTTTGCACACACAGGCTACAAGTCATTAGAGGGAATAGCCCCCCACCCTACGTTTGACAGCTACTGCCCTAAAGTCTGCCCTCCCCCTAAATCCCCACAAACAACTGAGAATAACATTCAAAGGCTTCTTTTTTCCTCCCATTGTGTAAGTTCCCCCATCTTCAAAGCATTTGGCAAAGTGGAATTTTTTCCCACGAAAGCTCATGGGATGATAAACCTGTTAGTCTTCAAGTGCCATAGGACTGCTTGCTTCTGTTTTTTTAGGGGCATAGTTCTGTTAAGACTTTTCTTCTGATACAGTACTTCCAAAGGGGCAGCCGTGTTAGGCTAGTTCAGCAAAACAAACAAGGAGTCCTGTGGCACTTTTAAAGACCAACAAATTTATTTATTGCATGAGCTTCCATGGGAGAAAGAAGTGGGATTTTCTCCCGTGAAAGCTCATGCGGTAAGTACATTTGTTAGTCTTTAGAAGCACCACAGGACTCCTCGTTTGTTTTCATTTTGGTAGATATACTCTTTGATGCCCATAACAATTGAAAGGAGGCGGGTGGAGCAATTTAAAATATTCTTTTAATCATTTTATTATTTATTTTTAAACTATTTCCTCAAACAGGAGTAGGGAGGGAAAAGCAGGATCCATGAAACTCAACTTTTAATCCTTGGAGTTAGATACTTTTTCTGGGTCTTGGGCATTGAATGTTGTATCTTTTCTACTAGGTTCTTCCAAGGAACCAGGAAGGGGTAAGGGGCAAAGCAAAGTCTAGGGAAGAATGATTTTGGGAGAGAGTAATTAAGTGCAGTCAAATAGCTGTTTTACAAGATGTTTTTTGTAAATAGTTATAAAACAATTTTCTGCAATCATGTTAATAGAATATACAGCTTGCTGTTAAACTTTGAGATAATAAGAAAATCAGGGCTTGGAAGGATACTACCCTGTGTGGGTGTAGAGAGGCTTAATACCTTCCAAAGGGAAGTTATGGACCAGGAAACAATTATAGCCATGTCCGACTAGTCACGTGTGCTTTTTCCGTGACTTGTCTACGTGAGGGTTGGAGAGACTTCAAGGAAGGTTTGTTAATGTCATTCTTTCCATTTCTTAAAAAAAAAACAAAAAAAAAACCCAACAACAACAACCCACCATTACTAATGTACTGAACAAAGAATCTCTTAAAATATTAGATTAATGACTTTGACATACATGAAAGCTTCTGTTAAAAGACACAAACTAGAAACTTTTATAATCAGAAGACCATCCAGGATTCCACCCATGGTATGGGATAGTGTAGGTTTACAGAACTTTTAAGGAGAATATTTTCATAATTTTCCAGATCTGTCTCCTTCCTGCTTCACAACAATCAAACTAAATTATGAAATTAATCTGGGTTCTCCGCCTATATCATCAGTATCCTAAATGTGCCATGTGTGGATTGAAGTATCATGCTTTCTTGAGATGTCTTATTGCTGTGTGTGTCTAAGTGTGAAAGGTTTCTTTAATTATAAAACTAATAAAGAATTAAAGAACAAATTCTGTTCTGAGTAAGATCAGGGCTAAATGATTAGTGAAAAACTTTATTATTGGGTTCAGTGTTTGTGTATCTCTCTCTAATTGCATATCAGACTTGATCAGCGCAAATGAAAGATGACTGTAAACTCAGTGGATCTGAATATCCGGTAGTCCTTTCTCTGACTCATGCATCACCACCAATAAAAGATTCAATAGACAGATTTTCCCCATGGTTACATCTGTGAAATTCCATTGTCATTGAGGGTTGCAGTTGTGTAACTGAGAGCTGAATTTGCCCTCACAATTACAATTTAGGCTTTAAGCTGCTGTGCATTGGTGGAGCACTGTGTCCAGATAAAGACCTCTGACTTCACAGGCTTCTGTGCAAGTGTAATGGTCCTCCTGCACAAAGCATTTTGCAAAGGTAGGATCTATCACCGCTTCAGTTGATGTATGAGCCAAAGTAATATCCAGCTCACTCTTCAATAATCATGTTGGCTCTTCAGTGCTGATGAGAATAAGAAGTTGTAAAAACAAAGCTCCCAATTGTTGTAAAGTAAGTGTTGCTGATGCCACATGTATACTTGGTGTAGATCTGTTGAAGGGAGAAATAAAATGATTACTATGGACTCTTTTTTTTTTCTTCAAATAATACTATTCTTTAAATAGATCATTACCAGTTACAAAAAACAGCATATTTTAAAGGTCATCTTTGTAACTGAATCAGTTATCACTATCTGGTTTTGCTAGCACTGAATTCAAGTGGAAGAACTAATTTTTTATGTTTTTCAGCCATATACTCTCACCTTTGTAATAAAAAGTCTTTGCATTTGTTATTGCCTATTTTTTCTGTATTATGACAATCTTTGTCCCAGTTACTGACAGTTTAAGTCAGTTGTCTACAAAATAGATCTTCAGCTCTAAATCTCCCTAGTGTTGAAAGCAGTGATATCTGGCAATGGCCATAAATTACCTATGTAGCTGTTCCTGGTCTTAAAAGATTTTGAAAGAGTATTTTTGGGAACAGGGAGGAATGTATTGTTTTTGTTTTTGTTCTTTACAGCTTTTCAGTAACATCACCTAGAATTTAGTTTACTAGAGCATACTTAACATATATTTAAATGTATCTGTGGAGAAGTTTTATTTGTGTATAGTAACTTCTTTTCTATCATAGGGTTGATCCATATGGATTTGAAAGGCCAGAAGGCTTTGATTATGTGTCATACGAAGACTTTCTTTCCAGATACCTGGTGATACTCACTAGAAGAGCAATAAAATGGTCCAAACTTCTCAAGGGGAATAACCGTGTACAGAAAAGTCTAAAATGTAAGTTATAAGTTAAATATTTGTATTTTATTGGAGTGAATGTAAATCAGCATTCAAAACAGAACTGGAGTTTAAATTGGTTCACACTTTGATAACACAATGCTAAATGCCTTTTCTCCTTTAAGTAATAACAGAATGAATTCAGTAATGATGCATACAAAAATTTGCTGCTGTTCTAGGGATAATCAGTTTGATTTAAAGTTCACCAGGGAATAATCCTAGCCAATGTGCATCATAATATTGTAGTCACTATGTCCATAATCTAGAACAGGCTCGTCCAACCTGTGGCCTGGGGGCCAGGCTCCGGCCCGCCAAGGACTTTCATCCAGCCCATGGAGCGCTGCTGCAAGAGCCTGGAAAGCTGAGCCAGCCAGGTGCTATGTGGTGGAGGGTGGGTATGTGTGAGCTGAGCTGGTATTGTGCTCAGTCTGGTAGTGGGGTGGGAGGAGAACTAAACCCGAGAGCAAGCAGAATGTGGGAGATCAGTGCTGAGTGGAGGTGAGGAGGACACGGGGACAAACACAGGACAAACTGTGGCAGTTCTGGGAGGGTGAAGGGGGCAGGGGAGCAGTGCAGCTGGTTGGCAGGACCCAGCTACTTCCTGACCTGGACATCCCCCCAGTTCTGTCCCTTCCCACACCCCTAACCCCAGCACCCCTGTCCTTCCCCTGACCTTAGTGGCAAAAATTCTTCTGTAGTGATTGCTACCCGTCAGTGTTTCTGGTACAGAGATGTCCAATGCCAAAACCTGTGACCTGTGCAGAACTGCCAGTGTTTCTGTCCTGTCTGTGTCTGAATCTGTTCTGCTCTCCCTCTCTTTTCCCTAAGCAGTGCTTGGCAGGGAGTGAGGAGAGCAGGATTGGTGGGGTCCCTGCCAGGAAGTATCTGAGTCCTGCTACATAGCTGCTCTGCTCCCCCCACCTCACCCTTCTTCTCCTCAACTTCTCTGCCATTTTCCCCATGCTCTGCCTTTCCTCCCTCACACAGGCACCCCTGCCTCCCTTGCCCTCTGTACACAGTGCAAGCAAAAGCAATGCCAAATATCACTCTAATCATTATTTTATAAAAGTTTATTCATAAGATCAGTTTGTATGTCTTATCCCCCGACTGAGAAAAAGAATTGCAATGTGGCCCCTCACCCAAAAAGGTTAGACACCCCTGATCAAGGAGGATTATACCTGTGAAAGATTAGAATGGTGGTGGTTATTGTTTAGACTACTTTAGGTATTTGTGTTCTCAAGCAATCTCATTTAAAAAATTGCATAATGCAGCAGGAAGTGCAAAATGTTGGGGATCTGGAGAACTGAGCTCTGCTCTCAGGTTTGCTGAGCTACTGACTTGGTCCGTGACATTTTGCAACAGGCTTTAGTATTCTGTGCCTTGTTTTCCACCATCTGCGACATGGGGTCTGAAGGCTAAAAAAGGCTCTATATATGCTCATTTTTAATAATAAAAATTTTAAAATAGAGAAAGTTAGATTAACAAGAGAGCAAAGTGTAAATATTTGAGAAGATGTTGACAGAATTCTTAATTGTCTGTTCAAGAAGCAGGAAAACTTCTAGTGATAGCCCAGTGTCTGAAAGTCAAGGTGTGAAACTGAAGAGCAGAAATGTAATTAAAGGAAGGTTCTGTGAGCAAAGACTGCGGGTTCTCTTCCTTTCTTTGTAGGAGTGAAATTTTTCTGTGTAGGCTTTTACATTTTTCATTTGCAGTTAATGTCGCGTGCTATTTGTCCCTTCTGGGGATCCTGTTTGGAATTCTTAGAATGGTGCTCAGCACTAATGTTAAAGTGGCCTTAATCTGGTTTAGTTTAATTCACCTAATCCACTTAAAAAGTTAATTTGGGCTAATTTTCCTGAGGGCCTCTGGATAGACAAGCCCTTGGATTGCACCTAAATTCTCAAGAGATGTGCTTCAAAACTAGGTTTTGCTTATTACTTTTGGGGAGCTACTGCAGTGCGGCAAGAGTGGGGAAATTGTCACAGAGACTTTGGGTAGAACTAGGGTAGGTTGCGACAGAGGGAGTTCAAGCTTGGGAGTAGAGAACTGCATTAGACTTGGGGTAGAGCATATTTACCAGACAGAGTGTCACCAATTAATTTTTTTATTGGTAAAGAATTTTATATTTAGGAGATGTGAGTTTAATAGATAGGTACCTGTAGTAGGCTTTTGATTTTAGTGAGACATCTGACGTTTCTTCAGAATTTTAACTTTTAATGTATTTGTTACTTCATTAGCCTAATGCTTCTCTTTTGTTTTCTTAAAATGTGCCAGTTGGGAAGCTGTTAAACTTTAGTGTTTCGTCTTGCATGGGGTGTGTATGTTTATTTTCTGTGGCTGTGTAGGCTTCAGTTACCACTCATACTGTGGAGTGGAGTTCTTTATTTCACAGATTTCCTAGGAATTGTATCTTTCTAGTTTCAGCTCCAGTGTTAGACAGGTGGTGATGAGTGTGGAATAAATGTTTTCTTATTCCTCTCCCAAACCCTCAGCCAGCTCACTCAGCCCTTTCTCCAGATTCATGTAGTGCTGAAAGTTTGTGCTGCCTCAAGAAATTGTGAGCTCCAGTAGTTGTGGTAGCTCTTATGACAGTGTTAACCTTCCCTAAGGAGCACAACATAATACTTTTAAAATCTCTGCCACTGTTTCTTGAATCAGGGTTTGATATGATCTGATGAGTCAATGGAGGATGTGAAGTATAATGGCAATGCCCTGGATGACTATTGCATCCCCCCCCCCCCCCCGCTAACTTTTTACTAAAGATAACCAGAATTGTTTATAGCACACTCTCTTTTACCCCTTCAGAGAGAGTTTTGGAGTTTCTGAAAACGCATGTAGTTAAAGACAAATCTTCCATGTAGAGCCCTGCAAATCCGCGGATATCCGCAAATATCTGCCTTATATCCGCATCCGCGGATACAACATGGATATCCGCGAACCATTTTTTGCAGATGCAGATCAGATATGGATCCATTTATTTTTATCTGCACAGAGCTAGAGCCCTGCAAATTTGCGGATATCCGTGGATATCCGCATTATATCCGCATCCACGGATACAACACGGCTATCCGCGGGCCATTTCTTGTGGATGCAGGTTGGATACGGATCCACTTATTTGTATCCGTGCAGGGCTCTACTTCCATGCACCGTTGCGGAATGACATCCAAAAATTACTAAGATTTGGAAGTGTCAGAGGAGGAAAGTGGCAAATTAAATCAACATGTTTACAAATGAAAAGTAAACACTTGCTCTCAGGTACTGGCAGGAGGAGCCACCATGCCTGTGGTATGATCTCATTATTGGACACACACGCAGAGTTTGTGAGGACAGTCTTCTCCTGCAAGATCACTCATCCTTTGGAATACTGACAGAGCCAAGTCTATCAGTTAATCCTCTGAATGCTTCATCTCTCCCACTTCTGACATGTTTTTGTTTCCTTGCTCTGATCTGTTAGGGGACTGAACTGATCCTAATAATGTCCGTTCCAAATACGAAGTGATGATAATACAAACCAGAGTGAAGAGTGGTTAATTTACAGCTCTTCTGTACAGTCCTTCTGAGAACCTCCACAACCCACATCCTAATTTTCTAATTCCCCAGCAAAGATATGATACCATTTCAGAAAGCATACTGTAGTTCTATGGGCACTCAAAAGGCAATTTAATGTATAATAGCAGTTCCATACCCATATGTCCTCAAGCCCCAGAAGAGTTCATAATTCCTATTATACTGACAGGAAGAAGAGAGGCTTGTGTGCTAATTTCTTAATTTGGAAATACAGCATATTTGTGTGCTGATTTGTTGCATTCAGTTGCCTCGTGTCTGATGTGGCTTGTGTACATGCGTAGTTCTGTTCTGCTTGAAAGAAGACTAATTAGGATGTTTTAACAACTGTTATGCTGTGTATCCTGTTATTCTTGATCGCTTAGTTCTGGAAAGATGGGTCATATGACTTTTGATCATCACTCCATTTGCTTTTTCTTCAGCTATTATATACTATCCCTCTATCTAGTTCCTCAACTTGCTCTAGCTATTTCAATCCTGCTGTCTTCTACCATTTCCTCTCTCCAGCCTTTGTTCACTTTCAGCTTCTCTTCTTTCTCTTTCCCCTCCCCATTACCTGCCAGTTTTTCTCCCTTGCACCCCCAGTGCTTTGGCTTCTGCTATAATCTCTTCAGCAGCTGTGATTTGTGTTTTCTTTACAGTATCAAAAGTCAGCTTGCTGCTTTGGTTCACTTACAGCTGGATGATGAGTGCCAGAGGTGCAATACTAGTCTTACATGAACACAGAAAGTTACTTTAATTCCCACCTACATGTGCCAATGTTAGAAATTCAAGTAACATGCTTGATGGCAGAAACAACTGATAGCAAAAAGAGCTTACTGTAAACCTTGACAGCCTTCTGATACAAGTGCACTTAGTTGCTGTGAGTTGGAAAGGCGTTTGCAGTTTGTGGACGTGCTGAATATTTGTGAAACCAAGCTCTGTAATGTGTCACCTGTCAGAAATGTGCTGTCAAAAGCTGAATGAATGCACTGGCTTTTCCTGTTTGTTGCCATTTTGTAGCTGCTTGTGCAGACTGGATATAGCCTGTTCAGATGTGAGGTATTTGGACACAGTTTCAGTTTTCATTGAAATCATTTTCTAAGTCAACTAGAGTAATTTTCAAAATCACATTAAAGAGAATACAGCTATACAGTTCAAATTACTCCATAAAAGGCTGGATCTTGTTTATTTTTCCACTTAGCTGCTGTACCAAGTACTCTTCAAGGACTAAATGAGGAAATAATATAAAATGGGAGTACCTTTTCAAGTTATAATGAGACTACGTGCTCTATTATTTGTGTCTTAGTGTGTGTGTGATCTAAGTGCTTACCTGTCAATTGTCAAACAATTGCAGCTTCAATTCCTGTGTTTGATTTTGTTCTGTGGGTTATTTATTCTGCATAAAGAAATTCCATTTTTTTTTTTTTTTTGGTACCTGTTAACCTCTTAGTTTGAAACAACTGGAATGTGTTTGTTTTGAGTATAAAACATGGGGTGAAGTGGGAGGGTTGTGTGGGCAGAGAGTAATGAAGATGTTACAAAGAAAATCTAAACTATTTCCAGTTTCCTGCTTGTCTATAATCTAGTCCTAGTTGTACATAAAATCCTCTTTGTTTCTTTAGTGGTGTGTTGATAACAAAATAAGCAATTATTTTAATTCCATGTGCTGATCTGCTGACTTCAGCTGAGCTTCAGGGTGTATTTCTCTAAAGTGCATGCTAGTTTCCTCAGTGCTTAACTTTGTTGTTGTTGTTGTTTTTTAATGTGAAGAAATGTGCTCCAAATATGAAATAATTCATAATAGAATGATGATATTTTTTGGATAAAATAAGTCTTTTTTCTTTTTGTTTTTAATTAGGCATGACTTTGCCTAATGCCACATCATAGGCAGACATGATTTGTCATGCTAGACTAAAAGCATGTCTATCCCTAGGCAAAGGAAATTATTTTCTGAGTGAATGTGAAAATTCTACTGGTTAAGGGATGCTGTCAACCTTAACATCACACTTCTTCCCAGTTCTTTTATCTGCTGTTATTACAAGTAGTGCCCAACACTGGAAAAATGGTCTTTTTCTGTATTATTTTTTATTTCATTTACTTTGGACATTTGACAGCACTTTAAATATATTCGGTTTCCCCTGTCTGTTGTGACCACCTTTCATCCTATAACAGGGAGAAAAATAAATTAATCAATGTGATTGTAAATCCACAAAAACTGGCATAGGGTGCCAGAGGCAAGTGCTGTATTGGAACTACTTTACACTTACTTTTACTTTACATTCAGTGTCCGTTCCCTAGCATTAGACAGACAGTACATCTTCATAAAAGTTTTTTCCTTTATTATGTTAATGGACAGACTCAATTTAAAACTGAGGTTTTGTGTACTGTGTCTTATGCAAATAACACCATGTGTGCCATCAACCATGGTAGGCCATGGGGCTTTGTGTGGATGCACGGGTCTGCTCACCTGGAGTCATTTGTGGGATCAGGAACTTTGATTTAGTTTGCCATCAGTTCCGGTGAGGGAAGAAGAATTTGTACAAGAATTAACCTCTTTCAAAGAGCACTGCAGATACTGTAATCGAAGAATGTCCCACTGACTTTATGGTTTTGTGCTTTTCTTTTTTGAAGAAGGCATGGGTGGGTGTCTGGCTGGTCTTCCAAAATATATTTGGAAAATGATAATTAATCTTCCTTTTGAGAGCTCTGAGTTCTGGGTCACCTCTGTAGGCTGGGTTTCTCTTGGATGATGGTGGGCAGCTCTTGCTTTGTTTTAAAATCCATTATATGTTGGGCATTATAAAGATGTGAGGGAGGCGATGCTGCAAAAAGACTCTTATGGGTAATTCTAAATTAACATTTGGAGGAGAATGTGCCTTGTTTATACCTGTGTTTGGGGGGGGTGTGAAGTCAACAGTATATCTCTTATACTTCTCATTGAAAGCCAAAGGATATCTGTTGTCATAAAGAAAATGAGACTGAGGAATAATGAGTGTATTGTAAGCTGCAGGACTCCTGTCTGCTGCTACTGGATACCAAAGTCAAAGGCTTGTCCCTGCTTCCTGTGTTTGATTTAGATTTATGTCTAATGCTGGCCAGGCTTTCAGATTAAATAGTTATGCCAGGAAGAGACCAGTTACAAGGGGGAGTGTATTTTTGGAATAATCCTTCTAAGAAAAAGGAATGACAATTAGGTACAATATGTTAAATTCAAATAATCCTCAGCCTAACAAGTAAGTACGCTTTTAGAGACATGCATAGATTCTTCCAAATATACATACCTCTTGGCTTAGGCAGGGCTAATCACTTGAAACCAGGTAGTGCAGTGTGTGTGTACAGTATTTCTTGATCTTCCAGAGTCACATTTTTTTTTTTAAATGATATAGCTGGTACTTTAGGAATACCACTTCTGAGCAACAGGTGTTTGTGAGTATTCACATACCTTTACACGGAGGTAATTACTTCAGCTGAATCTTCCTGCAATCTTGTATCCTTATTGCTCATGCTTAGATGTGTGTTAATAAAAAAGGACTTGGGTATTAAAAGGATACTGGAATGTAGTTTAGATTAGACCTATCATTTGATGCCTAGTAACATGGTAAAAATCTGATGGTAGGGAGTAAAAGTGCGGAGGGATTCGCTCTGAAATGAAAAAAACAAAAACCCTCTCCAGCTATCATAAGGAAAAATCAATTGTTTCTCTCCCTTTCCTCCTGACTCTCTAACAGGGTCATTGAGAAAGTAGCTACTAGCTGTCAGTGACTGAAATGTGCACTTGGAGGTTTAGAGTTTCTATTGCTTAGTTTTGTGGCAGCACTAGTGAATTGCCAAACCCTCATCCTAAAGTTATGCTAATATCCTCAAAGATGCATAAACAAGCAAATGGAAAGCCACAATGTCAGGCTATATGTACACGGAAAGAAGAAAAATCAATATTTATCACATGAAAAGAGGAAAAAATCAATGGGAAAACCATTTTATTTTTAAACCTCAATCCAAGAGGATATCACAATGAGAAGAGAGGCAGGGAAATTAAAACCCTAACCTATGGGATTATGTTCAATTGATAGTAATTTCTCTCCCTGTATTGTGTATACATTATGCCTCTGAAAAAGACTAGCTTTCTGAGCAATCTGTGTGAAATCACTGGAAACCACCTGCTTAATTGTGTGTTTTATGGGTGGGGAGGCTAGCGTGTTGTGTGTATTGTGTCTGTACTTTGACACTGAGTATTATATAGTCTGGCCATTGAAATCTGCTGCGTGCCCAGTAAGTAAATCTAAATCTTTGCCTTCGCTTTTGGCCTCTTGCTTGGAGGAGGAAGCACTGTAACCAATGAATGCTTGTCAAGAGTTCTCTCAGTTCCAATGAGTTCTCCTTGAACCTCTCAACGTCCTGTTTTGTTTCCAGAAGAAAAATAACTTTTTGTTTGTTGCATTGCAGTGAAGAGATATATCAGGAAAGGCATTCCCAATGAGCATCGTGCACTGATCTGGATGGTTGTAAGTGGAGCTCAGGCCAACATGGAACAAAACCCGGGATACTATAATAAACTACTCGAGGGAGAGAAAAATGGCATGTTGGTGGAAGCAATCAAGACAGGTTATGTCCTAATGTTTGTACATATAGTCAGTAACTATGTGTTATAAAGGAAGAGTGACAGATTAAATTATATGTGTCAGTAAAGCTGTATTTCTGTAAATGTGTAATAGTGCTTTAATAATGATTAATATGAATACTAGATTAGCCACGAACTCTGTAATAATACCATTCTCTTCAGATACCAGTGCTCCTTCCAAACTTATGGGGGGTGATGGTAGTAAAAAGATTGTAGTTACTTGATATTCAGAATGGCCCAACAGTACTGATGATGATTTTGTAAAGAAGCTGACACAAAATTTGGCACGTGTGATTGTTTAGTTGAGTACTGCCATCCTCAGTATCAGCACAGCTCTAGAGCTGTATAGTTAGGATGACAAAGCCTGCAGGAGTTGGTTTTTTTTTTTTTTTCTTCACCTTTTTATGACTCTTCAAAGAATCAGGTAGTTTTATGTTAGGGTTGTTCCAAATTTTATGTTGGAAATGGGTAATTGACTTTGTAATAGCTTTATCCTTGGACAAATAATGTTTTCTTCCCAGTTATCAATTTTAAAATTGAATAGTAGCTGCAGCTCTTGGAAGGCTGGGATTACATCCAGGTTCCAAAATGCCCTACTCAGGTTATTTCCAGACTTCTACAGGAACACTGTCCAGGCCAGAAATCCTCAGGCTTTAATACTCCCATGCTGCAATGTGAGTGGCTGTTTAGGGGGTGTAGAAAAAACAAGTAAGATGATTAAAGGTTAGCCTCACCAGTGGCCTAGAGAGGGGGAAAAACCCTCTTTATCGCCTGGAGCCAAATCCTAGAATGTGAGGCAATGAGAGCAATCCCTCTTCAAAACTAGGCCATAAAACCAGGGATGTCATCAGGACAGCAGGTTATTGTTTGGCTGTCAGTCTATGAAACAAAGCACTGTGGTGAGATCAGGGGGAAAGGGAACGAGTTCCAGCAAGAAAAAGGACTAGGGAGACCCACTGAAAGGAGGAAAAGACAGACAGGGAGAACTGGGGATCATAGGAAGGAAAATGAATTGTGAATAAGAGAATGAGCAACTGAAAAAAACAAGACTGGACTCTGAAAAGAAGGAGAGATGGCGAGAAAGACAAATCTGTTGTAAAATGTGCTGTGTCAATGGAAAATAATATTGTAGCTGACACTTTAACCATGGGGCCTTCCTCAGGTTGTACAATTAATAAATTTGTTTGGATCTGCTTCTCCTGTGTATATATAGGGTTTTTTTAATCCACATAGCTGAAGGTGAAATATCATATTTGAAATGTCAGCTCTTATCTCTCCAGAAACTTCCAAGATGTACTTTGATAAATTTATTCTGACTATATGACAAAAGGCCAGCATCCTAGAGATCCCCAGTCTGCTTGTTTGATGCTTCAGGAAAAGATCTGCTTTTTGAACAGAACAACAATTTATTTTAATCTACTATTTTATTTTATTATTAACAGCAAGATTTTTTTATTACACTTTACTGGAAAAATGTGACTTCTTCTGTAGAGTTGTGGCCTAATAAAATATGGACTGTCCTTGTGTTAGAAAAGCTTTCACACCAAGTATGTACACAAGAGATCTGCCAACAAGATGATAGATAATTAGAAATTTGATTACCCTTTTTATCACAGTTTGAGGAGGACGGCTCCCCAGCTAGCAAGCCAGAATCTTTATCCTGATTCTTTGCATCTTAACCTGATCATGAATAACTAACTAATCAGGATGGAATGTCCTCTGTAGTATGTTAACATTTTATCATAACTTTACCACAATAAAAAGGTTCTTAAAAAAATGACTGTGCAAGTACCACGATACTATTTTTACCAGGAGAAATAAAACAAGTTTTCAGTAGCCTATGACTGTCAGATTGTCACACAAGCCTCTTAAGAGCAATCGTTCTCCTTTGTTTTTAAAGGTACATGGGAGGTGAATTATATTTCCCTGTCACATTGTGTTGCAACTGATTTATTTAAATTAAAAGGAAGTAGTAGTGATTAGGGCTATGAATTCTGTAGCTGAAACCATGATTTTTAGGGGTTTTCTTCTTACAGCTGGTCCCAGATTAGGTTTTTGTCCTGGAAGACAAGGTCATAAAGAACTGTTTCCTTTAATCGGGAAAAGCAGATAAGAGAAAATATCTTGGGATATCCACAGGTCAAGCATATCTGTGTGGGATCCTATACTTAGGCTATTTTTAGCTGTTGCTTATGTTTATTCAAACCCTTTAGGTTATATTTAAATAATTTAGTGTGTATCAAACACTGCAAAAGTGAAGTTGCTTTTGTCATCATTCTGATTTAAATCCAGTGTCAGTACATGGACCTGTTTTTCAACAGTGGCCTCTATTTTCAAAAGTGAGTAGTGATTTTTAGGTGTTCAGCTGGAGAACTTCAAAGTAGCCTTTTTATTTATTTATTTATTTATTTATTTATTTATTTATTTATTTTATTTTCAAATTTAGGCCATAGATCCTTAAGGCTGAGTAGTTGGTTATTAAGTTGGTTAAAGGAACAACATCAGTTTAAAAATCTGTATGTGTGAATACGCACTGTGCAGCAGACAACAATAATGATCCTGTAGCAAGGAATGACTGCTTTGAAATTGTTCAATCACAGATGAAATGTGAGACTAACCTTGAAACACATGATTAAGCTTCTTTCCTTGAAAAATCCATTTCTGTATGACCTTGCACAAGTAAGCCCTAGTCTACACTTAGGGCTTTTTTGGTGGCAGTAGACTGCCCTTTGCACAAGGAATGTGAAATTCCTTGCATAAACAGCAGCAACTTTGTAAGCTGCCATTACACGTGAGAGGAGAGCAGACAGTAAGTCGCTTGCGGTTGGCTTTCCCCTATGCCCACAGATCCCCAGGACTTCCGGGAATGGTGCGGTGAGTTCATACTCACTGCAGTCCACTCCCAGAAGCCCAAATTGCTGCTGTCAGTATAGACATTCCCAAAAAACTCAGCCCTCTTCCCCCTCGCCCGATGTGACAGTGTGTAAATGCTTTTTTTTGCTACAGTCAAACATATATGACCAGTTATGAGAACAAAATCTTTAAAATGACTTGTTCAGGGCTAATCCACACAGATGAATTCAGCAAAGGACAGCTCTTAATTGACTGTAAACTGGACTGATCTGTTATGAAAATATCTGTTCCCCAAGCTGCAGCTAACACCTTACCATAGTTAATGCATTTGGTACATAGTGTGTTGGTTTAAATTGCTGAAGCAGGTTAGGTGAAACATAACTAATTTCTGGGATTAAGCCATAGAGGAGCCTCTCTCTTGAATTTTGGTTGAGACGGTAAACCACCCCTGGCGTAGAAAGAGGATTCTTTCTAGGAATGGCTCTCTCTAGGCCACTGAACTGAAACAGGGTATTTAGGTTGCTTCATGCTAACTTCATCTACCAGGTACCTGTTCTGTGAACCCGTGGTAAGATTTTAGTTATACATTTTGAAGGGCTAAGATTTATTGGAGAGCATAGCTCAAATTTGGTCCTTTAATTTTTTTTTCTAGACATGAACAGAACATTTCCAGATAATGTACGGTTCCGCAAAACTTCTGATCCCTGTCTACAGCAGACACTCTACAATGTATTAGTAGCATATGGGCACCATAATAAAACAGTGGGATACTGCCAGGTATGTGACGTGTTACAAATATTTAAATAGACATTCTAGGACATTAGCAACATCATTAGTGTTGCTAATTTAAAAGTGCATTTTTGGGTGATAGGCAAGGTTGCACTATTTGATGTTCTAGAAAGGCATGAAAAACTGTATTTGTAAATGGCTCCTTCATAAATACAAGAGAATTATCAGGTCTTGATTTCCTGATCTCTTTCTAGAGAGCTTTCTCAAAGGGAGAACTACTAGTGTTCATATGACTTTGTAGTGGATTTGGTTGTAACATGTGCTTAACTGAGACTCCTGACATGTAGCAGGAAAATTTTTGCAAAATTCAATCCCGTGCCACTTAGAGGACTGGGAAAGCCCCTTCTCCAGTTCCCAGTTTGCTGCAGGATCCTTTGAAGACCACGAGAAAGAAAAGACATGATTTGTGATATTCCCAAGGTTGGTTTTTGTTTTTGTTTTTTTTTAAAGGTAGAACCCCCCCCCCTTTTTTTTTAAAATAGAAATAGTCTTGTGGGCATCTTTGCAGATCATGAAGGAGCAGTAACTGTCTAAAATAATGCATCTTCAGTTCAACTATGAAGTCTCTCCTGTCTCTTGTGGTATTGTATTGCCATCACAGGCACATACATGTGTCTTCTATCAGTCAGGAAAAGCAAATAGTAAAAAAAATGTAATATATAAAAAAACAAGTATTTTTAGAACAGATGACCTTAAAATCAATGCATTAAAATGGAGAAAACAAGTACAGAAGTAATTCATTGCAATCAGATTTCTTGTAAGAGGCATTTTAAGCACCATGGGTGCATTTGTTTGCAAAAGATTGGCTGGCCACTGTAATGCTACATTGGCCAGCCAACCTTTTGCAAATAAATGCATTCATGGTGCTTAAAATGCCTTAAAAGTCTGTTCTAAAGGCTTGTCTTTATATATTATTTTTTTAATCAAGACTAAAAGTAGATCAGACCAAAACTTATGAATACCACTTGCCTAAAACCTAACCTATAACTGTTGTACCATCTGCTGCAGAAAGGTGAAAAAGGACAGGGAATACATTCACAAAAGCTCATGAGATAAATAAATTTGTTAGTCTTTATGTGCCACAGGAATCCTTGCTTGTTTTACATACAGACAGACACAAGATGGAGCAAAGTTAATATAAAGGTGGTCTAATAAGCCTTAATTAAAGAATAGAAATTGCATTTACTGAATTGAGACTTGTTGAATATACTATAGATATTCTTGGCACTAGAATGAGATTGATAATGATCTTAAACCTAGATCAAAGTCACTAAAATCTGACTTACTATATGTCCCTGAGATTTTGCAGTATTGAGGTTAATACAGTAATTGGAAATACAGGAAGAAAAAATTCTTTGTTCTTTCCATATATAATGTTTCATCTAAAGGGAACAAAGCTTTTAAAACTATTGAGATTTTTGAGAATAATACACAAGGTCAAACTCTGATCTGTGTATTTGTAGGATCAGGCCTCTAATAAAGCAAGACATGTATGTGAAAAGTTACATATTTTCTTCCTGTTTGCATAACGGATAGGTTATCTGTCAAGGGTCTACTACATACACATACATGAGGAGGAGCTTGTCCTCCTTACATGTCATACATCAGTGTATGTTTTAGAAAACTGACTATTGTGCGAGTGAGCCATTAAACTTCGTGGTGATAAATGGTGATGTGTACCATATAATGTGGCAAGGGCACTCTGAAACAATAGATAATGAAAGTGAAAAAACTAAAACACTTCTTCATGTATCTCTTACTGTCTTGCACTATGTATGTACTAGATACAAATCCATCAGAGAGCGGTTTTGATAACGCTTGTGTGGTGTGGAGAATCACTCCTGAGAAGTTCCCAACCAGGGAGTTATTCAGACTTCGAACTGCCATGCTGTACTATAGTCCTATGTGTATATACAGCTAGTGAAATTCTTTTGCTTTGTGAGTATTTTCTAAAGAGCAGGCTTTTGTGCATGCCGTTATATGCCAAATAGTCTCTTATCACCATGGATGCAATTATCAAACTATCTGGCAGCATGGAACTTGAATAGCTGTCTTCACAAGCAGAAGGCCAGGCGCCCCAGATACAACACAGAACCCAGCAACTTCAGTACTAAATAAAAATTCACCTAATATAGAGGCTTAATGATTGAAAAAGGAACTTTATCAATATTTTAAAACCTAAATGTTGAAAGAGTTTTCTGGCAAAGCTAGCTGAATTTAAGAAATTGGATTTCATTCCAGACAAGAACTTTTGACTTCCAAAATACTTTGAGCATTTTAGTTTTGGCAGTGGTCTTTTCACTTGAGCTATAGCTGGCATTGCTTACTAGGTATAGCATGACAAGGTATTGCCTGTTGCCATAGACAACGTTGGAGATAGAGCATTCGGGGAAAAGAGGGCAGGGATAATACAAAAGAAAAGGATGAAACTGGAGAGGATTTTGAAGATTAGCACCAAACAAGTGTAACTGATACAAGCCTCCAGTCTGTAAATATTTAAAAACAATTTTACATTGGTTTTTTGAATGGTTTTTTTTTCAATTTTTTAAAATTGGCTGCTCTTGTGTGCTTTCTGTCATGCTGATGCATTATGTACTGTTTTAGATGTCATTTTGTATTTTAGATGTCATTTTATTGCAATAAATATACTTTTAAATATAGTCTTTACTTGCTTTTAGAGAGAGAGGAGTCTTTAAGGAAATTACTTAAACATATGCTTAATTTTAAACATATGCTACTCCTGAATAGGATTGCTTTCCTGAATCATGGCCTATGTATTTTATACCTCTTCCCTATACTGAAAGCCCACCAACAAAAACCCAGTACACTGGGTTATCAGGATGTGGCCAATTAATACTTTGCATATAGCCCTATCTCCCACACTGTGTGTCTACCTTTTATAGGTTGTAGGGAATGAACTATGCCCTCTTCAGTGATTGAAGGGCATCTAGAATAATTTAGGAGCGAATAGAAACAGTATTTATTTAAGTTATTTCTGTTCAGAACTGATAAGTTGTGCCTGTAAAACCTGGAGTTCCAATTATGTTAATCACTGTTTGCCTTTGTAAGCTGCATTTATAGTTTCTGCTGGATAGGGCATCCCTCCATCCCCCCAAGTATTACTATGAATTATTAAACAGCTGGTTTTTGAGTTTCATTCCAGAGATGTCTGGATTTCAGTGTTGGTCAAAGAAATCATTTCTTTTCTGGTTTGGAAAGGTGGGCTTTTTTGTTTTGTTTTTTTAATAAGTATATAGTTGGGTTTTTTTGTTTTTGTTTTTGTGCTTTGCTTTTTTTCTCTCTCCTGTCTTCCATGCAAGGGCTTTTATTGACAAAGTAGAGCAGTTTATTCAATTGATAGACCTTCTTAGTAGATTTCCTCTACCCTGTCCATTTTCTGAATAGTAATAATCCTGTCTCATATCTTTCAAGGAACATGCAGGCACAATACTTTTCCTTTTATTTCAGTTACTCAACACTTTCAAGTTCATGTTTGGTATTATGATGTTAAATGAGAAACTTCTAAGGTAAATTGAGAAGTTATAAAAGCTTTCTTTTTATTTCAGGGGATGAATTTCATAGCTGGCTACCTGATTCTCATTACAAAGAATGAAGAGGAATCCTTTTGGTTGTTAGATGCTCTCATTGGACGAATATTACCTGGTAAGCTAGTTGCTCTTATTTAATCTGTACATTAGAACTTGGGTTTTATTTTCCCTTTGCATTCATTTTTATTTGTAGAAGTCCTATGTGGCAAGATCAGCCTTGCTGTTTAACTTCAGTAGTTTGCAGGGACCTAATTCTGCTCTGATATCAGTGCAGATGTACAGGATATACAATACATTGAGACAAATTGAAATTAAAAGTTTTTGGTGTCTGGGCAACAACAAAGCAGTAAGAAACTGAAATCTGATCAGCTGGTGTAGAATTATTTTAATTTGTATCACGTCTTGCTTTTTGCCACCACTGTCTTGGTTTGTAGCACCAGTGTTTCAATGCTAGGTGGGAAGCCAGGTCTTCTGAGAATGCCTAGGACTATCCATTTTCCTTAGCCTGTGGAAAAGAGGGCAATTGAAAGATGAAGTGATTGATTACTTATCTGAAGGAGGGGTATGAACCTCTCTGCAGTGCAAGCATCTTGTGCTGGCCATTCCATAACATAGCCATTTATGACGTGACTGAAAGGAGACTTTCTTTACAGTCAGATGGTAAAGTACTGCAAGAAGTTTGTATAAGGCAGAAAGAAACTGTAAAGGAGATGATTCCAAACTTTTTCCATACCACAGTACAACAGAAATATTTCAGGATCCCTCACCCATCAGACTGTAAAGAAAAGGAGGACGGCTGTGACTTTTCTGGACACCATGAACCCTTGGATTAGAAACCATGAGTTTAAATTATTCAGCCATGATAAAGTCAATATTTTCCCCCCCAAAAATAGTTTGTTAGATAACATGAGCACTCCAACTAGGGATTTAACTATAAAGCCTGTGAAGGGAGAGTGGCTGCCCCAAGAATTCCCATAAAGCATAGCAACACAAAGCCATACACTTTTATTCAGGTATAGATTATGCCTACAGCTTAGTACAGGGACTTGCCAAGTGTGGGTTTTGACATTCTCTTATCTGGCCTACTTTTGCTGTCAAAGAGTTTTTTTTGAAATACTGTCTTGAAGGGCTGGAGGCTTAACATGTTATTAGAATCTCAAATTATTGCATGGCAATAACATCCAGGATTATGTTTGAGCTTTTTGCTAGAGCTTTGGATTTCTGTTACTATTCTCATTTAAGTTGTAAAGAAATAAAATTACATTTTTGTCTTTGTTCTAAAGGGAAAGATTTTGAGGAGGAATGGATGGGATCCAGTGTAATTGTTTCTGATGGCACTGAGTAACAGCAGAAAATAATTCTCTAGGCTGAATAAGTAGTGTAACAAATTAAACCAATGTGGCATGTAGAGATGATCAGAATTGTTCAGTTCATAAAAGGCCTATTTTAAGACTGTGCAGCTAGAAACCGCTTCTGAAACAGATATGGAAAGCATATAGACACCTTGCTAAATCAACTTAAGACATTTATGACTTTAAAACTTTTGTTTAGTTTTTTAAAGGTTATTAGAACAGTTACTGGAATACAGTGAAAATGGCTACTGTTATTTTATGTAGCATATAGCAAGCCAGCTGTTGGAACATGAAGACTTGAGTTATCTAGGATGGGATCCAGTGACATTGTTCTCAGTGATTTCAGTGGACATTGGATCAGGCACCTGGTGAAAGACAGTGTCATTTTACGGTGAAGTTTAGCATTTCTTTCATGATTTTGTTTTCAATCATTTATCATATAATTTATTTTTCTCTGGAATAGGGAAATTGTTCATTGGTCTCTGAGATTAAAAACTATTCATCAGTCCCTTTATAAAACTTCTTTTAATAGGACTCCATGATGCCTGTAGCTCTTCAAAACCTTGCTCTTAAACTTTTCAAGTATGTTAGAGGAAAAAGAACACTGTTGTTTCATTTTCCTAATAGTTTCTATGACATTTATCCTATTCTAGTACAGATTCATTTATGAAGGGCAATGGGATAGAACACATTAAATACTGTATTTAAAATAAATATAAATCTGCGTGTATACTATCTGAGATCTAGCTACAGACTTTATCTTTTTAAAATATCATTGAAGGTAGATAATGCAAGTCTCTCTTTTAAGCAGTTTTGTCAGTGATTGAATAACTTTTTTGCAAATTTCCAAGACAGTTCTGTGGTGCTTATCATATTTTTGGCATTTATTCAGAGAACCTGCAGTTGAATTTTTCTCTTTCTAAATCTGAAAGCATAATAGATAAAATAATTGCATGTGTCATACACCTTGTATGTGTTGGAGAAATTTACCCTGATTGCTCTGTTTCAATTGTATGTTAAAATGAGACAAATATCAAGCAAAACTGTTTCAGCTGACTGTCATATAAGAATGACCATGTGAGATCAGACCAATGGTCCTATAGCGCAGCAGTTCTCAATCACTATTTCAGGACATATTGCTGTGTTGCCACATAGTGATAAATGCATCGTGGAGAGGCGGGGAAATGGCTGGATTAGGCCTGGGAGGGTGGCTGAGGTGTCCTGTAGGGTTGCAGCATGCCAGCAGGTGAGTTGTGACCCACAAAGGGTTGAGAACCACTGTTCTAATGCAGTGGTTTTCAAAGGTCAGGCTGGGACCCAGTACTGACTCACAGACCCTCAGATACTGGGTTGCGGCGCCTTCTGCTGCTGCTGCTGAAGGAGTGGAATGCATTGCTCAGAGATGTAGTTGTTGAATCAGAGGCATAACTGATCATTTTCAATTGAGTCCTGGGAGAAGAAAAATTTGAAAACCACTGGTCTACCGAGCCCAGTATCTGGTCTTCCAACAGTGGCCAATGCTAGACACTCCAGAGGTAATAAACAGAACAAGAAATCATGAAGTGAGTGATCTCTGTCACTAATTCCCAGCTTCTGGCAAACTTTAAGATAGGGATGCTTCTGAATATGTGAAGCAAAGAAACATGGCATTTACTGCATGACTTTCTAAGGGTAAGCAATAACTGAGTCTTACCCACTGCAGACCAGACAACTGAGTATCAATGTGAATGCATCTTACTGGTACAGATGATGGGCTGTTAATTCTGGTGGCTCTATCATCTCGCAAATCTCCTTTAGTTTGCCAACTGATAATTCACTTTATTCCTCTCTGCTGTATCACCTCCACTCCTTTAATCTATTTCAGTTCCCCCTACATCCCACCGGAAATGTTTCCAGACCATGTCCCGTACAGTAGCCCTCCGGAAAATGCCTTGCCCACTGCTAGTATCCGCTGATACCCTAAGCCACTGAGATGTGGATCATAAGCAAGAATTCTCTTTCTGTCTCCTCAGTATCCTGTTTCACCTGATGAATACTCCTTTGCTTTGGCTCTGTCTCTCATAAACATTTGATCCAACTGTGGATTGCTAGCCAAGGGTATTGTTTTGATGATCATTAGGTGAAATTTGCAGGTCTTGATCTGGATTGGATTGAGTGGCTAAAAATAACATAGCATAGGTGGTGGAAGCAAAGAAGTATCTTTTTGTACCTGCCTAGCACAGTGGGATGCTTAGAAGCCATGATAATATAAATAATAATAATTAACATTTTTAGGGGAGGAATGGTGGAGGAGAGACCCTAAGATGGCTTCAGTCCCTGTCCCCTTTCCAGTAGCATTTCCATAGTCTTCTGCTGCCCCTTCCAACTGAGCACCTCTAACAGAGCATGGGGAGCCAGGGGGATGATGGTTTGCTTGCTGAGTCAAAGATGACTGTACATCACACTTGAATTGGTTTAAGGCAGCCCTGTTTAGAACACAGGGCAAAATTTAAACCAATTTGTGGTGGCTGCATTGAATTTTGTGTGCTTCATTCACCTGAGTGAATACAGCGTAACTCAATACAACCAAAAGAAGCATAAACGATTCAGACTTCTGCTGAAGACAAGGCCTTCAGCCTTAGTCTTGTAAGTTGAGTAAATTCTAGATGTTCAGGGGTTAGATGGAAAAAATCCTTAAAAGCAGTTAGAGAGGCAACAGGATATTTTTTAGCAGGCTGAAGTATTATGTAGTCAGGGGAGTTCTTTGTCTCCAACTTCACTCTAAAGGGTTGTTTGCAAGCATATGCCTAGAGCAGTTGATAATGGCGAGTGGGCTAAATATTCCAAGGAACCACTGCTGGTTGACAAGCATAAAACTGACTTTCAAATTCAAACTGACCATAAGTACCCTTGCAGTTCAAATTTAATGTTTTGCATACCTTTTATGCTGACTCTAACTGTGAGAACTCTTGGAGTCTTCATTTTAGAAAGCATCAGATAATGGTTAACTTGTTAGTCTTAAAAGCATGGAGTCTTGTGGCAGTTAAAGACTAAAAGATTTATTTATCACATGAGCTTTCGTGGGAGAAGATCCCACTTTGTCAGACGCTTTGAAGACCTCTTCGTCCGACAAAATGGGATTTTCTCCCACGAAAGCTCATGTGATAATAAATCTATTAGTCTTTAAGTGCCACAAGAATCTTTGCTTTTTTTTGCTTTACTAGGCTAACACGGCTTCCGCTTTGGAACTTTGCTAGTCTTAGTAGTCGGTGTTAGATACAAAGTGATTTATTATTTTCCTGGTTTTCTTTTTCTGTGCTCACGAATAAAATGCTTTGAGTGGAAAAATATGTACAAAGACTTTGAGATCATTTAAAATTTGTGCTGGGATTTCAGATATTCTGATAAACAGCAGTTTGGCTGTGATTGTTCTGATTATATTTGGCCCTTTTTCTGAATGCAAGAGCAGTTAAGATATGTAGGTCTAGGAAGAGTGAAGTTCTGTTCCCTGTTTGACTTATCAGCAGTGAAAAATGAGACTTTGTGTGCCATGCTCAGTGAACAGATGTTTCAAACTATGGAATGATCACTCAACTGAAAGACTAGGGAGATGAGGCTGACTTTTGTTGTTTGCTACGACACAAAATGTGGCATATGACGACATGAGTTTAGATTGAGCAGAAGGCCGCTTGGTTAAAGGCTAGTGTCTGAAATATCATAATAGCTAATGCATTTTTTTGTTCTCTTAAAGGAGCCATCTTCCTGTTTTTAAATGTTTGTTCTGCTGAAAGTATTTGCAGCAGAGGTGTTGGGCACTATGTGGCCATGATGTGAGACATGGTGTTTGATATATGCATGACTAAAGTGAGTAACTGAATAATTGCATATATATAATCTTTAATCGCCTTGCGTCTTGCCTTCATAGTATCATCACTTCCTCCCTTCTCAAGTCCATCATCTAAATTATAAACACGTCACAGCATAGACCTGTCAATTCTGAAGTACTTGGCATTCTTGTAGGTAGTACATAATACTAATCATAATGTTTGGTCAGCTCTTCATTGAACTCTGATTAGTTATGCATTCATTCTTTCTTTTGGTAAATTTGTTTTAATTGTTGGATATGTCAATTGAGGTGGCAGACATAATGGCCACCCCACCCCCCAACGTAGCCCTCTAGACTATGGAGCTCATAGGGAGGAATGTTATGTATAGATCTCCCTGATGGGTCTCATCTCCAGGCTATTCAGCTCAAGGGGAAGAATGTTAAGTATCGATCTCCCCTTATGGGCCTCGATTTCCTGGGTGAGTTTCTACTCCCCTTGCCTTGTGTCATCAAGGGGGGGTAAGTTTCTATCCCCCTGAACAGTTTCTTTGCACCCCCGTCACCACAAAGGAGGGATCGTTGTCCGGGGTCCCAGTTTTATCATTGGTCCTGACCAGAATCCCACTCCCAACTGGCTATTTTTACTCTGTCTGTGCAAAATTCTATTTAAACCCCCTGTCTCAGCTAGCTTGTGTTCTCCCACCCTTGAATGCTAAAAGGCACGTTGCAATCCGGTCGGACTGATCCCCCAACTGAGACAGGGAGCACCCACCCACAAGACTATTTTTTTTGGGGTGCACACAAATTGCCAGCCGAACGATTAAGTACTGGGATGTTGCAGCTGGTCTGCCTCCTCACTTTGGGTTCCACTACGGTGTGAGGACAGGTATTATAAATCAGTACAAGCCTCCTACCTCTCTTAATTCTTCTCCTTGCTACTGTCCATGTATAGTCTGTTATTGTAGCTTCCTTATTTGAGTTTTGCATAGTTTGTGTAGCTGTTTATTATTCCCCTTGTATCCTACATAATCTTTTCATGATATAGAGGTTCATTGCCTAGCATAGATTATTTCGTCATATGTTTATTAACCATTTGTATTTTGCATTTTTACTGTAAAGTTGTTCATTGCTCCACTTCTGCTCTAAACTGCTGTCCCCAAATTCACCCAGCATACATGGGGGTAGTGTGGGAGTTCAGTTTCTCTCATCTGACTCCTTCATTCTGTTGCCCACCCTTCTTGGCTAGCAAGGAGGAATGGCTTTGAGCCATTGGTAAATTTGCGTCGGGTGGGCTGATCAGTGCCTATACCGATGTTGAGACAGTACAAGGCCAGAAAAGTCCTTGACTTATTATGGCCACCCTCTCGTAGGTCATTGCTCCATACTGTTATTTGGCTATAAGTATTTTAGTTGGTTGTAAGTGTTTTGCATAGACTTTCATGCTTTATCCTGTTGTTTGGTTATAGGTGTTTTACAGGTGTTTTACATAGACTTTCGTGCTCCATACTGTTGTTAGGTTATAAGTGTTTTACATAGACTTTTTGTTCCATATTGCTAGTTGGTTGTAAGGATGTTATATAGACTTTTTGCTCCACATTGCTAGTTGGTCATAGGTGATTTATGGTATCACTATAAAAGTTGTTTTTGTTTACTTGGACTGGTGTCCGTCTCATTGGTGGGTGTCGCCGGTCCATTGCAGTTACATCGCAAACCCGGGGTTCAACAGGATAGAGTATTGTGAAATAGCTAAGCACAGAGGTAGATGAGTAAGTATTTGTATGTTTAAAATCTCCTCAAAATGGAAATGGAATTTTCTGTGGCAAATGGAATATTTCATTCAGCTGGGTAGGAAAAAGACTTGCTGGACCTGAACAGCATAAGTTCTAGACTGGATTCACAAGCAGCTGAGTGGAATGTAGGAGGTGTAATGTGGTGAAGGAATTTGGTCCTTCTCAGACAACAATTGAGAACAGACATGGAAGTCTGTAGAGTAAGAATATTGTTGTGGTGTTACGACTATGTTTACAAAAGGCATTACTGACAAAGCTGGCTTTTCATCACTGGTAAAACAGCTTGGAAGATAAAGCAGAATTACTTTGCGGATATGTCCCCTCAAATGCAGAGAATCTGCACATTTTGAATTATTCTGTACTGCTAGCTGAGGCTGCTGGCTCAGCTGCACTCAGCTACAAGCCAGTCTGCTGGCAAAGTTCCCTCTCCTCTTTGAAAGCTCTCCTTTAGTCAGGTGTGAGTCACTAATCATGCGTAGCTGTCTCTGAAACATAAGGTAAGGCCCATAGCAGGGAGACAAGCATACACGGTTTATAGACCAGATTATCTGGACTTTCAAGGTGCAAGGTGGGATATTTGACTACTAGCCTTTCGCAACTCAGATGAAAGCAAGCTTGTTTGGACCTTACAGGATATTTGTGTTATCTAGAAGATAATTATATTGTCCTGTTAAGCTGATGGTGGCATCTAGGGTCTTATGTGTATATTTAAAAGCCTTGATGAACTTGAAATGCTTGTGAATCCTCTGACAGGTCAAATTTAGAAGAAAAAAGGCTTTAATAGTGGGAGATCATTGACTTACATTCTCTGCTTTTACATGAGTCCTTTGTTACTTGGAATAATTTATTTTGATGTGCATAACCCCTTGAAGAATCCATCAGTAGTAAGAGAATATGTTAGATATATTGTTCATCTGTTTTGTATTGTTAGGTAGTTCCACACTTTTGTCTACAATCCAGTTTTCTGTGGATGTGAGGAGGCTCTAGAACAGGCGTGGCCAAACTTATGGAACTCAATAGCCATAGAGTTGGTTATTAAACCTTTGAGAGCTGCACTGAGGCATATAACCATATTTTACCTACTCCAAAACTACTAAGTTTAAAATTCATTGCATGCTTTAATTTTATCGTAAAAAGAGGGCAAATATTGATCCTGCTAATGTCAGATTCTAATAATTACTCAAGATTACCATGAAAACTAGGCCTACCTATGCAGTAAAAACTTAGTTTTTCCCTGCTGTCCCAACCATGTCACTGCTTCTCCCCGCCCTCTCCAACCATACCATGCTTCTCTGCACCATCCCCAAGTCTCTGACCATGCCACGCTTCCCCACTGTCTCTGACCAAGCCATCACTTCCACATTGTCTCTGACCCTGTGGCTGCTTTCCCACCGTCTCTGACAATGCCGTGCTTCTCTGCACCATCCCTGACCATGTGGCACTTCTCCCTGCTGTGCTCTTCTGCGAGCTGCACTTTTTCATTGAGGAGCCACATGCAGCTCGTGAGCCACAGTTTGGCCACACCTGCTATAGAAAGTAAAAATCCTTGGGTTTATCCTGGCTATGAAATATACTTAAGGTCCAGTCTGCACTGAAAACTAGATTCATGTTGGTAGCCGGGTTGTGGATTACTGTGTTGAGATAGGTTCTTTGATGTGGCCGTGTTTAAACTTCAGGCAAGATCTAAATTGCTTATCTCCCCTAAAGGCTAAGCATGATTCTCTCTCTGTTGTGGATTTTATATTAATATCATATGTCATCATAGATTGCTGGGGGCAGAAGGAACATTATTATCATCTAACACAGGCCATGGAACTTCCCCAAAGATAATTCCTAGAGCATGTCTTTCCAATATTGTTTTTAAAAATTGTCAGTGATGAAGAATCCCCCATGTTCCTTAGTAAATTGTTCTAGTGGTTAATCAGTCTCTTCTTATTTCCTGTCTGAGTTTGTCTAGCTTCAGTTTCCAGGCACTGGACCATGTTATACCCTTCTCTGATAGAGTGAAGAACCCATTATTAAATATTTGTTCTCCATGTAGCTATTTATAAACTATAATCAAGACACCCTTTAACCTTCACTTCAAGAAAAATATATTGAACTCTTAGTTCATCTCTATCAGACATGTTATCTAACCCTTTAGAAAAGCAGAGAGTGTGAGGGTACTATCTTTCCTTGGACCAGCTTCTTTTGGCAAGAAAGAGAAGCTTTCAAAACGAAATTTAAGAAAAAAACACTTTAATCGTTCTTATGGGTCTTTTCTGAACTCTGTCCAACTTACCAACACCCTTCTTCAATGTGGACACCAGAATACGTCACACACTTCCAGCAGTTGTCACACCAGTGCTAAATATAGAGGTAATATAATCTCTCCACTCAAGATTCTGCTGCTTGTACATCCCTGGATCTAGATAGCTCTCTTGGCCACAGTGTCACAGTAGGAACTCAGTTTCAGTTGACTGTGTATCTCAACCACCAAATCTTTTTCAGTGTAGCTGCTTCCAGGATAGAGACCCTCCATCTGCCTACTTTCTTTGTTCCTAGATGCATATGTTTACATTTAGCTTTATTAAAAGAAATATTGTTTGTTTGTGCCCAGTCGCCAAGTGATCCAGGTCACACTGAATCAGTACCCTGTCCATGGCTCTTGAGTTTGACTGGCAAGTGAATTTTTGTACCGAATCTTCACTGCTTAGCACAACTCAGTTGCATGGATCACCACCATGGAGTCATTAACCACTGTCTTTGTGTCTACGCTGCAGTTAAACACTTATGGCTGGTGCATGGCAGCTGACTTGAGCTCCCAAAGCTTGGGCTAAGGGGCTATTTAACTGCAGTGTACATGTTCTGGCTCAGTCTGGAGACTGGGCTCTAGGACCCTGTGAGGTGGGAGTGTCCTAAGCTGAAATATCTACAGTTAACATCTAACCACAGTTAAACAGCCCCTTAGACTAAGCCCTGTGATTGTAAGTCAGCTCCCATGGGTCGGTGGTGGGTGTCTAGTTGCAGTGCACACACACCCTCAGAGACTTCAAACACCTGGGCTAATAAGCTCAAAGGACTATAATCTCATGGCTGTTGTTGGCAAGTGGCTTGCTTACTTAGGGGTCCACAGCTTAGCTACACAGTCTGTACACAGAGAATAAACCAAACAACCCAGGCAGGCCAAATGCAACACTCAGAAAGTCCCGCTACCACGAGTACCAAGTCTGTAGCTACTGCCTTCAAAATTTGTTAGCTGCCTCTGTTTGTGGCTCCTGAGGCTTGAGTTGAACCCATTAGGCCTTCTGAGATACTTCTCTGGGGGATCCACAGCTTTTTTCATGACCTAGGTCTGTGAATAGATATGTCAGTAAAAGTCCTACTGTGAATGTGGCTATACTGGTATAAGGATGACTTATAGCTATATGGTGGTTCCTCTTTCTCTACAAGAATATTTATGCCATTATAAAATACCTTGTATTGGTAAACCTGCATCTGCACCAAGGGTGGCCGGTGCCTTGGAGTGGCAAGTCCACATTTGTGCCCTTTCCCGAACTCCTTGCAGCCCCTCACACCTTGCAGCTCCCCCCCCCATCCTGCCATGCACAGGGCAGGAGGGATTCTTCCCCAATACCCCGGGTGTCCAAGGGGGGGGTCTGTACCTGCAAAGGGGTGAAAATGCCACCCTCTGCACTTACTTATCCTGGGGCAGCAGTCCCACAGCCTGGCCCTGCTTGAGATGGACCAGCCTTACCCATCCACCCTTGGAGAGGTAAGGGGAGAGGGGCCAGGATGGCCCTTCAGGATGCTGGGGGGCAGGGGTGCTGAGGGTGCCCTTCAGCACCCCCTGCGTCCCATGCTCCCTATGAAGGACAGCCAGCTCAACCCCTTCCCAGGACTGAATCAATGCAGGGGTTTAGAGGCTATGGCCATGGGCCCTCGCTGGCCCTCAGAGAGTCAGCCTCTCTGAGGCCAGTACAGCACTGCTGGAGGCTGGGGGCTTTGGGAGAAGCCCAGCTGGTGCTGGCAAAGGCCTGGGCCCTGAGCGAAAGGCTGCAGTTTTCTGTGCTCCCACCCTGCCCCTGGGCTGGCTAGTGTGCCTGGCCTAGGGGGCAAGATGGACCAGTGGATGACTGCTGCGGTTCAGGAGTAGAGTCAGCTGATACATGGGAGCCCAGAGCGCTGTCGGGCTGCCGCACTTGGTCTCCTTCTACCCTCACCTTGGTATGCCACTTGGGGGGGGGGTCACTTTAGTTATACTAGTACAGTTAAATTCCCAAAGGGGCAGCTGTGTTAGTCTAGTCCAGCAAACCACCAAGGAGTCATGTGGCACTTAAAGACTAACAGATTTATTTTTCACATGAGCTTTGGTGGGAGAAAATCCCACTTCGTCAGATGCTTCGAACATGGGCGAATTTACAGAATGGAATGAAAATAAATGCAAGGGACTGTAAAACAGGATTAAAAGGATTTCAAAGCAGGATTAAATTGAGACTATGGTTTCTTTGCCCACTACAAGAGGTAATTTGACTTCAACCTTCCCAGGGTTTGAATCTAACAACTACTCTGATTTGCTGTTACTGTATGACCTGCTCCTATGTTTTACACTCCCTTGCATTTATTTTCATTCCATTCTGTAAGTTTGCCCATGTTTGAAGCATCTGACGAAGTGGGATTTTCTCCCACAAAAGCTCATGATAAAAATAAATCTGTTAGTCTTTAAGTGCCACACGACTCCTTGTTTTTTGCTGATACAATTAAAGCCATACACTTTTATAAAATAGACAAGGCCTAAGTGAAAAATTTACCTTGCTTCTTATGACAGACATCTCTTGACTGTCTAACAGCATAACTTGCACTGTTGGGACTTTCATGAAATGTACCGTGTCTCCTTAGGAATTCATCAGTCTGTGAAGTTACCGACTATTGCTTTGAAATAGATTTTGGTTATCTCATCATTATGTTAATATCCAGCCTTTTTTTCTTTGATCTAAGAGTGTTCCTGGTGGATTTTGCTGCTGTATTTTCAGACACACATTAGTCTCTCTATCTGTTCCTTGCCTTGTTAACAAATGATAGCTAATGTTTTCATTTTTCAGCTACATGATATAACAGGTAAAATAACTTCCCTAATCACATTCAGCCATGGGTGTCACCAGTGCCTGGCGCACGGGTGCCCTGAGTCCCAGTGCCAGTGTCCTGAGTGTCTGGGGCAGCCCTTGCCTCTCGCAGCCCCAGCCGGAGATCTGGGGCTGGCTGCCCATGGCAGCACCCACCTCTCCCAGCCCATCCTCGGCTGGGAATTCAGGGCAAAGCTGGCGGGGGAAGCAGCCAAAGGACAGATCAGGCCTGGATGGGGAATCAGGGCTGTGGGAGGGCAGGGCCTTGTCCAAGGGGCTTGGCCCGTGCCAGTGCCCAGAGTCGTGCCGCAGGGCAGCGAAGTCCTGTACTCTGCACTAACCTGTTTATACATTAAATGATCACACTGGCTTTTTTCAACAGCATCACACGGGCAGCTCATGTTATGTTGTTTGTCCACTATAACCCCATGCTTTACACATCCCTATCAAAACAGAACTCAACGTTAACCATAGAATTGGGACTAGTGTTTCCTTTATTTAAAACAAACCCACCCCAGGTATTATTATTGTTACTTAGGTGCAGTTTTAATATGTCCTTCCTCATCTACTTTTTCTAAACCCATTGGGAACTCCACTAAATTTAGTTCATGCGCACTTCTGCAAAAGGTCAGGTACTCCATCTCCAAATACATTACAGAGAACCACTTTTATCCAACCACTTGAAGCATACTATGAACCTTAACTACAGTTTTTTGTTCCATGCAACTGCTATAAAATAATTTAATTTATTATGGAGAAACTTGATTTAAAATATTGCAGGAGTATAGAGAAGATTTCTGGAGTTGGAGATGAGTGATTGATGATATTGATATGAGAGTTAGAGGCAGTGTAGAGTCCCTTACATGTTTTCCCCTTGTATTTTTCATTACGTGGTCAGACTTTGACTTAATCTAAATGCAGTTGTGACCCAGTGACCTCTTGATGCCAAGTGACAGAGGGCATAAGGGGTATGCTGGGATTACAGGAATCCCCTGGGTCTTATATTTATATTTTACTTCACCAAAGAGATCATGTAGGATCTCTAATGAAAGCATGTGTCACGCTGGTCCTCTTAATCTTCACACGATTGTGTCATCCATACATATAATTACTAAGAGGACTGAGTCAAAGGCTGAACATTTAATGGAATGTGTAAGGGAAGTATGTGTATGCCTTAATATTTTCAACAAGTTTGGCTGATCTCCCTTCATCTATACTCCAGATATAATTTTAAAAGTACATTGTATTACTTCTAAACAGGGTGACATCTGTTGGTGTTGGTTTTGTTTGTTTTTGTTTTTTGTTTTTGTTGGTAAGGGGTTATTTATTTGTATAAAATTATGTTCTTAAAGCATGTATTTGGTAACTTGCTTTTCCTGGTTCCCCTGGACAGGAGGTAAAAATCACTTGTATCTCTGATGACATGTAAATTAAATATTGTAATCTTTACAATAAGTGTCCATTTACACACAAAGTCAAATGCTAATGAGGAACTTACAGGAAAACAAAACCAGCAGAGGTCATCCTGGTTAGCTATGAGACAATGTACTTTTGAACCATATTTGGAGTGTAGACGAACCCCAAGTTATTCTTTCAGTCTATGGAGACAGGCTGTCAGCAGGCTTGATCTTATAAGAAGGTATCTCAATCAAACTGGCTGAAAATGCTGGGGAAAGGACTCGCAGTGAGCTACCTTTGTTAGTTAAGTTGAGATGTCAGAAAGCACATTATGATTTTCTTTTATATGTAATCGTTTGTGTACAGTATTCTCACTCTTATCATTTGAGCCTCTGTTCTTTAAAACTGATTTTTGTTTTCTG
>ML682228.1:41253-123237 GCA_007922195.1 Podocnemis expansa
GTGTGTGTGTGTGTGTGTGTGTGTGTGTGTAAGTAAAGTGATGAACGTGACTTGGATCTGGTGTGTACTATTTGTGTGGAAGTAGTGGATCTAAGAATTCCTTGAGTGCCCAGTGGAACAGAGGCTGAGACTTCAGAGGGACACTCTGAGGATTCAAAAGTTGGTGTTTATCTGTTGCTAATCTGTATAGGGTTACCAGATACCAAAGCATGAAAAGGAGGACCTTGGAGGACACGTGGAGAAAATGCAGTATTAATGTAATATTCTTCTGTTTTTAGGGGGCCCTGGAATGCTTCCCCCTAAAAATAAGGTGTTCTAGGGCATCCAGCATACTTTAACACCTGTAAGTAAAAAGCCAGACAAAATCATGTATTTTTAAAATACTTGCCAGACAGAGGACATGAAGGTAAAAAGGATGACATGTTCTCCTTTTGTCTGACATATGGTAACCCTAAACTTGTATAGGGAAAAAGAGGGCTGTGCAGGCTTGGAAGACAGTACTTGTATGGCTAGAAAGCTGGTGGAGTCAGGTTGCTGATTCACAGCAGGCATTGGTAAGACTTTTTCTCATGCTAAGGACAGGTGGGTGGAGGTGCCTCATTACTCTGTGTACCAAGTGGCACTAGCATTAAACCGGGGGGGGGCTATGCCCCCCACTCTTTTAAAAAAAAAAAAAGTGTGTGTGTGTGTGTGTGTGTGTGTGTGTGTGTAAAAGCGCTGAATTCATGTCCCCTACAGATACTTTCCCCCTCCAGAATAGATTAATAATAAAATTATTATTAGAATAATTAGAATCTATTATTACAATAATTGGTTTTGCTGGGGAGGCGCTCAAATTACACTTTTTGCCCTCCAGGGGCTGCAGTGGTGCCAGAGGAGAGGTCAGCTGCCTCATCACTGGTGCAGCCAGTTGTGAAGAGCAAGGGGTACAGTGGCCTTGATCCCTCCACTTCCACAAAGGTTCAGGCACCCTCACCCCAAGGAATGATCAGAGTAGTGTGTCCCAAGTGTGGGACATGCTTTGCCTTCCTGGGATATGGAGAGTAGCGGGGAATGGATAGACTTTTTTCTTGTTTTTCCAGAAACTCTGATTTAATTTTAAAGTCAGTGTCTGTTTATGATTCTGAAGAAAAGGTTAGAAACGTGTAACTAATGCAGTATTAGCTGTGTGAATTTGCAGGGAGACTGAAATACGTACTCTAATGTGTAACTGGTAATTCAATGGCAATGTGTAGCTGCTAACTCAAAAGGCCTCTGAATGGCCAGTCAATGTCCATAGACTTTCAGCACCACAAGGAAGAGCTGAAGGTTGTGTTGACGGGTAGTGATAGTTATTCATTTAATTTTCTTGAATCAGTGCTTAATTTTCAAAAGTTTGTGAAATGCTGGGCTCTCAGTTGGGTCTATTAGGGATTCATTATATTTGCAACTGAAAATTTTGCAAAACTGTTCTACTGTTTCACAATGTAGATGGGTCAGTTACTCCTTTTGTATAAATTTAAACTGGTGTTAGCAATAGATGCTACTATATTGGTATCAATATAGACAATACATAAATGGCATCTGTGTCCATGTTATGAAATGGTATAAGGATAGATGATGTGCAATATAACTTTTGTCCACTTATATCTATTGTGTTTGCTAGAAGTCTTCAATATACTAGGTTTTCTATTCTGCTGCTGGTAAGAAAATCTCACTTGTGCCAGCTATATTTGGAAACTGGTATTCTAAAATTAAAATTAATTTAACTGTCCTTTCAGTCATTAAATTAGTGGATTATGTTGCTTTTTTACATAATCAGAGTATGAAGAGCTGGACTGGTTTCCTTCCCCAACTACCAAACTGGAGCTGACTGTGTATGTGTGTTGAACTTTCTATTTTAAACTTCATCCAGCCATCCAAGCCTTTTATGGAACATTCCATGCTGTGTAGTTCTCACAGTGTGACTGCAACGCTTCTGTAAAGAAAACTTAATTTTCTAGGGTTATTTTTAAGTACAATATAATCTGATTAGAAGCACCACATTTTGCATTTAGGTATGTTAAGAATAGGTAATCTTCTTACTGTACCTGATATTTAACTGACAGTATAGCTGTCCTCCATGATCCTGTGTACAAACGTAGAAAACACAGGCGTACTTGTTCAGCTGGAGGCATCAGTCTTCAGGATTTAATTGTACAGTTGTAAATTCATTAAAGAGCAGTTGTTTCTTTTATAAGAATTTTTTCCTAAATTGTATTGCTTTTTGAAAAACTCCAATTAGTTGGATAGTTTACATTAAAATACTGTACGAGGCTAAAATGGTGCATGAATAAATTGTTAAAACATCATTGCAGGAATTAGCAGTAGAGTGACCCTAAAAACCATCTCACTGTAAGTGTTCACTTAATTTTAACATGAGTGGCACAGGCTCAGTGGCTGGAGATAGGCCAGCTATTTGGATGCATATAATTGGTGAATAATCAGTGTAGCCTTGCATCTGCCAGCTCATCAGTATTATGAAAAGTATCGTGTCTAGTAAAGGAATGCCATTAATGGATACGAAGGAGAGGTAGTAAGCATCTTCTTTCCCTCTTTTCTTCCTAAACTTTGTACAGCTTATCTGAAATTGCTTAGGTAGCCAGAACTTTTATCAAGCTAGACCTGTCTGTATCACCGACATGAATAGCTGGCATATTCAGTCTAATTCAGATCTTTTAACTATTTGAAAATAAATGGGCTTGTTAAAATTGTCCTACATAAACTTTGTCAGAACAGCATGTCACATTCTTCAATATCTGGAACTCTTGCAAGTGTCATTACTATACAAAACTGGTTTTGTTTTGACTCTGTATATCTGCTAGGTTACTTCTAGAATTCAGTCTGGACATGATTATTACAGCAAATAAAGATGAGACACAATTTGTTGTATTCTCTTTCCCTTCTTGTCTGTTATTTTTATTATTCATAAACTCCTTTATCCCTCCTCACACAGTAGGATATGGTTGTTAAAAAGGGTTTGACTGTTAACTTCCCATCAAATTATCCATAACTAAAAATATTTCTTATTCAGAGTCTTGGTTAGTATTTTGTGTACCATTTTTGGGAAAGATGCTCACTTATAGCCTTGGACTGTACAATCTTTTTTTTTATTGCATAATGAGTAGAAAATTCTATTCTTTATCCCTTACTTTATCCCTTTGAGTAGGTATAGTAACTTGGCACGTCATCAATCAGGCACACTAAAACATGGGTGATTAGTCTAGTTCAGCAAAACAAACAAGGAGTTCTGTGGCGCTTTTAAAGACTAATAAATAAATTTGTTAATCTTTAAAAGTGCCCTAGGACTCTTGGTTTGTTTTATTTATTATGCTCTTGTACCAGGCTCTGTGTGCTACAATGCAGAGAATTGTGGAGGCAATCCAACTTATTTGCTTTTTTTCATTTACGTGCCAGACTCTTGCTGTAGTTTTTAGGTGTTCAAACAATGTAGCTATGTAAATATAAGGTTTCCATCTCTTTGTTGTGCTGTCTAGGTGGAAATGACTAATTTAGTCTGCGCAATCCCAGTTTTACATCTCATCTACACTCGTGGTTGTGCCAGCAAAACGTTTGTCACTCAGGAGCATGAAAAAAAAATACCCTGGAGTGACACAAATTTTGCTGGCATAAGTACTTGTGTAGTGCCTTATGCTGATGGGAAAGAGCTCTCCTGCTGACATAATAAAGTCACCTAAAGCAGTAGCAGCAGCTGCACTGATAGGAGAATGTCTCCCGCCGACACAGAGCCATCCAAGCAAGCGCTGATGCCAGCAAAACTTGTCACTCGGCATTGTTGGTTTCTTTCATACCCTTGAACAAGAAGAGTTCTGCCAGCATACCTGAGAGTGTGGCCAGGGCCTTAGTGTCAGTACTGCCTACTCCAGGTGTTAAAAAATGAGTTAAGTACCTTTCCCCCCACCCCCAAATGAGAGTGTTCACATATAATAAACTTTTAAGGTTCTCTTTATTTGCTTTCTAGTTTGAGCCTTTCAGGTGCACTCAGGTCATATTTTCAAGCTTATCTCCACAACCCACAGGGTTAGAAACTTGGGGCACATCTTCATTACCATGCTAAATTGGCGCCACTGCCATCAGTACAGTGAAATTGATTTAACGAGTCTGGTAAAGATGTGCCATGTCACTGGGAGAGTGCTCTCCCTTCACCATCTGTAACCCATCTCAGTGAGAGGTGGAAGTTATGTCAATGGGAGACACTTTTCTGGCAGCATACTGTAGTGTAGATGCTTCAGTGTTGAGGTGACCACTGGTTACCGCTGCACACATTGGTTAAGGACAGCTTCTGCTCTGGATTGAGCTAGTGCTAAATTGGCTTAAAGCCACCCCAGCTGCAGAGTAGGCTGGGAACCAACTAACCTTGAAAGCGTTGTTTATAAGATAGCAGGTTGTTTTCTGCCAGAGCCACCCTGGGAACTCATCCACCCCTAGAAGGGGAGGGATGTGTGTGTTAGCTATATGAGAATTGGGAGTGCCTGCGCGGGCAGCAGCCTCACCTGGGACCCTGATACCTCTGGAGTGCCCAGGGCTCTCCTCATGCTGGAGCAATGCTCACAATAGGACCTCAGGTACAGGGAGTAGAGGAGCCTCGTCTGCCTGTTTGCCACTTGTGGGTAACGTATACTCTGTAATGCTGAAGTGCTGAGTGGCTTATTATATTAATACAATAAAGTAATATATTCATGCGTCAGGTGTGGTTTCACTGAGTGTGCCTGAGACCCTGCTCAGGGAAGGGCCCTTTATATAACATTCAGCAGCACGATCTAAGGTACATGGACTTACATTAATTTAGTATGGTAGTGAAGACGTGCCCTTATTTTTTAAAAATACAATAGCTGAAATTCACACATGTCTTCAGGAACTGAAGCTTCAAATAAAACCCCAAATATTGCTAAAAGAATTGGCAACTTTAAGTCTTTCTCTTTCCCTTCTTGTGATTCTCCCTTTTCTTCCCAAACATGATGGTGTTGGAACATTACTCGTCCAGCTTTCAGGCACCTGATCAAGGAGTAGAATACTGCTGTGCCATATTGGACAAAGCAAGCCATGGGGTTGCCAGCCAGAGAGCTGCAATGAGTGAGCAAGCTCTGTAAGAGAGGCATGAATAATATTAATAAATTTTTAAGATTGACAGACTTTTATGATCATCTAGTTTTGACTCCCTACAGCAGGCTGTAGACTTCACCCAGTGATTCTTGCATCATGCAGACACCTTCGAAAAGCCAGCTTGCTGATGTCTGAATTGAACAGTTCAGTTTATTACATTTTAACAAAGGGATCATTAAATATGCTTCTTTCATAATTTTATGATGACAGAAAAATTCTAAATGTGAAATGGAATTGAGAAGTCTTTGACCAGTTAACATGCAGACTAGAATAAACATCAGTAAATAACTTGAATGATTTCTAACCTTTCATATTTGATTTCTAGCATTCTGACATAATTTATTGCAAATAAACCAGAAGTAATCAATAATCTTCACAGGTGACTTTCTGAATGCAGTAATTGATAGTTTGTAATAGATTACTTTTTCAAAACTTGCATAATCCTATCCTCAGCAAAAGCTTGAAAATAGAGGTAGTCTATGGTGATGCATTGCTACTCAAAACTAAAGAAATATCTTAAGTCCTAGTTCAATGAGTTAAAACCACAATTAGCATCTCTCTGGTTTGTGATTCATACATATGACATACACTCTTAAAAAACTTTTCTAAGCAACTTTTATGTCATGTTATGTGTGTATCACACTTCAGAAATCATTTTCAAAGATCTCAGTAACCCACAGTGAGGTAGCTTTTTTCCCCTTTGTCATGAACATAATAAAAACATATCTGTGAACAGGATCTTTTGAGATCTCCTGAAAACTTGATTTTTATTTCTTAATTATTTCATGTATAGAAGCTATGCCACATAGTTGGCCATGTCTTCTCCCCATTCTTGGAATGGTGTGTATATTCAAAAGAATTATCAGAAATTGTCAAGTGTGCAGTAGAACCACACCACTGTCACTTGGCTGTGGTCTCGATTTCAGGACATAGGTGATGCCTCATAACTCTTGTGATTTGTACGTGTTTGGAATATCCATGTAATTGTGTAAAACACCTGAACAGTTTGTGTGGAAACTTTTGAGTTTGTATCTAGTTATTTTTTGGAGTATAATTTTTCTTAACTCTCGTTCTCTCTGTTAGTCATTTTAAGGATATAATGGTCTAATAAAACAAATAAGAAGTCTGGCACTTTTAAAGTGTAAGATATTATAAAACTCTAACAAGTTATACTTTTTATTTTTGGATCATGTTCTTAATCTCTTTGCAACTGAGAACAAGGTCATGCAGTCTTTACAATCTTTATCCTTGTTTCCTGCAAATCTCATTACTGCTTTATAGCACTAGCAGGCAATTACTTCTTCAAAAACTTTGTATTGGATGCTTTCTTCATAGGATTCCAGCAGACACTACTGATTATATGATGGAGGAAGATGAAACACATTTTAAAACAGGTTCTCCCCTTCTTATAAATTTTGAACAAGAACAGAACATTTTGTGACTAGAAACCATTTTTTTCAATAGTTCACCAAGCCCCAGGATTAACACGATCATTTATTTAAAAAATAGTTTGGATCATCCCTCCTCTAGTGATTTCTCAAAGACGTCTGTTAAATCATATAGTAGTATTAAATAGTAGTGGTAAAATGTGTGGAAGGTTTGTGAAGATGGCTTCAGCATTATTTTTTTTACTACTCATACATCTTTATCCTGAGAGGTGAATAGCCTCGTAACTCTGTTGACTTCAGTGGAGGGCTGGGAACTATCTTTGATTAAGAACAGATGCTGCACGAGGTGGACAGTTCTGTGTTTGATCAGTGTGTGAAGTGACCTTGGGTGCCATCTTGCCAGTTGGGAGCATTGGTACTATGTCAAAATGTTGTTAAGATCAGTAGCTATTGATTGTGGTTGCAAGTCAAACAGTCAATAAACGTAACCCAGATAAATAGGATGCTTGCAATATGTTATGGAACGAGTTGCTATTAGACAAACTTGGTTGACCACAGTTCACCCTAGAGTACTTCCAGAACTAGTATGTGAAGTGTTAGAATCACAAACTTCTGAAGGGCAGGAGTAGTCCCAGAGGGCTGGAAAAAAGGGGTAAACTTCATGCCTATATTTAAAGAGGAGTTGGGAGTAGGAATTACAGATTTATCAGTACATTTAACTTCAAACCAGGTAAATTTGTAGACTTGTGAATAAAGTGGTGAATCTGTAAGTACCTAAAGGAAAAAATACATTGAAAAATAATAGGCAACATCATCTAACAAATTTTACTATGTAATTTATTTTCTTTCATATGAAAATTTAGTGAGTGAAAGGAAGCCAGATTGTCTAGTATGTCATAATTTTTCTGATATCAGTGGGAGTTGTGGGGTTCCTTGGCTCCCAGGGTAAAAACTTTTGAGTAGTAAAAATAATGCTGAAGCCATCTTCGCAAACTTTCCACACATTTACCAAATAATAATATTTTGGGAGTAGATTATTAACACAGAAGGATAATAATAACCTTAAAAAAGTTTAGCATTAATCTCATTGTTTAGGGGCAAAAATAAATCCTTCTTACAGGAAGGAAGGCAATGATATAGATGGGGTAATATGGGTAGTAGTACATGGAAGAATGAAGTATTTTGAGCAGGTGGTATATTGATGTTTTGTTGTTTGTCAAAATTGTTTAGAAGTTCAGGAAGATAAATGTTATATTTCCTTTCATAAATAGTAATGTTCCGCATAAAAGTTGTAGTTTACCTTTCAGTAAAACACTGTTTAGTTTCATGTATTACTTTTTTTCCCTTAAGGTTTTAAGAGATCAGAGTAGAGCAACAAATTATGGAAAAATTGGAAAATAAGGCGGATAGGGAAAAGTTAAGAGAAATGGAGAAGAGAGAGAGAGCTATTAAAAACATGTGAAGAGATGTTTTACAAAACAGGCTAGGGGTCAGTTCTCATTAGTAAACAGTGCCAAAACAGGAGACAAATTTAGGTTAAATATTGGAATTTTTATAACTGGTAGAACAGTTAAGCACTGAAATGAGCTTCAGAGAGATTGCAAAATCACCTTTACTGCAGCAAGATTAGATCCCATCTGTCAAGTATAGTATGGATAATGAGATTAATCTTGCCGTCATGCAAAAGGTTAGACTGAATGACCAGCTAGAGGTCCCCCTCCCGACCCAAATGATTTCATAAAGACACTTTGTTTAGAACATCTTTGGCTGCAAAGTTCAGTGGACTGCATATGGAGACCTGTCTCTTTTCTGTAGTCACTAAAGCTCACCTACAAAATTTAGTTTTACTGAGAGATTACAGATTCTTTTAATGCATTTCTTTCTAGAATTGTGACATTAACATTCTAGCTCTCCTTTCACTAACTTATTACAATGTAAATGACTGAAAAATCTCTGGGTAATTTTTACTTAAAAAAAAAAAAAAAAAAAAAAAACTTTCAGAAACATTTCTAGTTTGAACATGAACACAGTGCTCCCAGTTCTGAGAGATTAAAAATAAGTATCTTAGGCCCTGATGCTTTTAGTACACACTTTTCTTTTCCGTACTGGACATAATATCCAAGAAGAGGTTTGATAATCTAGTATTTTAGTCTGTTTTAAATTATTATTTTTTCAATTATCTTGAAACTCTTTTAAGTTTACATTTAATATGTCATGTATGCTTATGAAGGTCAGCGTGAAAAATGTAACATTAGGAAGCACTAAGCTGCCCTAGTTAGAAAAGAAAGATACTGTTCTGCCATGTAGTACTGTTGCAGAATACTTCTTAGTTATAGGGTTTTTAGAATGTATTTTTAATCTAAACAAGGCTTCCCTGCAACTGTTCAATCAGCAATTTATAATTCAGAAGATCCAGTAGCTGAGGAATAATTTTTTTCACTTTACTCTGGCATTTCTAGCTAGCTGAGTTGGTGGCCTGATACTCTCCCTGAGATCCTAACATTCATTTTGGTGCAGTATGATGAAGACTGAAAAGAGCAGCTGCTGTTGATTTCAGCATATCAGATGATCACAGGAATGCATAGCAGAGAGCATGTGGAAGTTCAGTAGCACAGCACTTTTCAGTGGTTGGAATCTATTTAATGTACCTGTATTTCAAACATGCTCAAAAGAAAGAAGTTGCTTTGTGTTTAATTGTGTGAGATGGGCTGCTTGCTTTCCTCTCCCATCAATCAAATCATAGGGCTGGAAGGGACCTCATGAGATCATCGAGTCTAACCCCCTGGGAATTGAACCTTCTGCATGTTAAGCAGAGGTGCTAGACACTACACTATTTGCAGGGCTTCACCCAAGTGCTTTTTAAAAACCCCTGTGAAGTAGTATGTTTTAATTCTCAGTTTACAGAAAACTAACACTTTTGTACACTTCAACATATTGGGTTTTTTTTCTTTACCTATCTCCTTGTCCTGTATGTTTGGTAGTGGTGGCAAAGACCAGCTAAGTCTGTCTTCTTACCCAATAAAGTTGTAAGTGAAGTTGAAAACACAGTGATAAGCTTGTATTGCTAGTCAGTACACTTGTTTTGTGCTGAGTAAATAATGCTAATAATGGACATCTTGTTAGTCAGCACTTATGAACAGCAACTCTTTTAATGTAATTTACACATGCACATATGTGTCTGCTGGGGCATGTGTGCACACAAACAGGTGTCTAGTTTACATGCAGGTATCTATCAACCCCCAAATTGCCTTAAGGCATTCCATTTTTGTTAATTTCTCCTTCCGCTTGGATTGCAAGTGATCAGTTGTGGGCAGGATTATAAAAAACATTCAGCAAAGTTGAAAAATGAATGGCTAGGGAGTTTGATAGGGAGGTGATTGTGGTGGGCTTACAGGAAATAGTGTTTTGTGCTGAGGGATCAGCAGGTGCTGAGGCACAAGAGTTTGATGAGCTGAGGAACACAGATATTGGTGTTCCATGGTGTAATTTACCTAAATTTTGCTGAAGGCCGAAAGAAGTAATCTATACCATCAGTACTTTAAACTTCACAGGAAATTCTCATTAATTTGTCAAATTAATTTTATGGAGTGTACACACTGGTTACTGAACAAAACTTTGTTTTCTTCCTCCAAAGATTATTACAGTCCAGCAATGATGGGGCTGAAGACAGATCAGGAGGTCCTTGGAGAACTCGTGAAAATGAAAGTTCCAGCGGTGGCAGAGTTAATGGATAGACATGGTGTCATGTGGACTCTGGTGGTGTCTCGTTGGTTTATATGCTTATTTATTGACATTCTTCCAGTAGAGGTCAGTATAACTTGAAGCTATTTTAATATACATGTGTGGAAAATAGTGGAATTTTGTGCAGTATTTTTTAAATAAATATGCATGTGCCCTTTAGTTTACATGTGTGATAGGGGTATCATTAATTGAGGGAGTACCCCTTGTCTGGCTCCACTACTCTTATTCTTCGCGGCCAAAAAGCAAGGATCAGTGGGAATATTAAAATCTGGTTAAAGAAACAGCAGAGCTCTCCCAGCAATTTCAGGGAGAGCTGACAGGCAGTCAAGGAGAGACACGTAGAGGGAGCATGCTGAGAACAGGACAGTCTGCTTCCCCCAGCTGAGGGGGAATTTATCCATGCTTGCAAGAATGATTTAGGGTTTGGTAAGAGGATATATGCATATAGACACTCTGCTTTGTGAGCTACTCACCTTTGGGTGCATTGAATAAATAAAGCTTTGCTTTGCACAAGCTGTTTTGAGTCACTAATCTGCCATTGTCATAAGTTCCTGGAAATGTAGGTCCCAAATCAACATGAGCCTGTCAGGTTAAAATGGTTGGGAAATGGGTGATAGCCCAGAGATCCAGACTAAGAGTGGTTAGACTGGGTTTCTGCTCAGAGTGAGGTATAGCAAACCAGGTCTCACACCTAAGAGGTGCTCTGGAGGGAGACAAAAAGGGCTTTAAGGTGTGCTTTGCCTGGTAACTGATATGTTAGGTAATTACCCCATTGAGAATGCATTAATAATCATTATTGACTGCAAAACAGCAAGGTAACCTTTCTAACAGCCTTTTTTCCTTCTCCAGACTGTACTCCGAATTTGGGACTGTTTATTCTATGAGGGATCAAAAATCATCTTTCGTGTGGCCTTAACGTTAATTAAGCAACACCAAGCTTTTATTTTGGAAGCCACCAGTTTCCCTGACATTTGCGATAAGTTTAAGCAGATCACCAGAGGGCCTTTTGTGACAGAGTGCCACACTTTCATGCAGGTGAGTGTTTCCAGTTGATAACCCAGAGCAGTTAAAAGCTGTGGAACCCTATAGACATTGAAAGGTGTGCAACATTTCTGGTGTAAACCAAGTTTGAACTTGGCAGTGTGACTTGTCTTCAACTTTAAAAAGACATTTCAAAGAAATGACTCATAAATCCATATGTAAGCATTCATTTACATCATCTGCATTATGCTTCATGAGATCCCTCCCATTCTGCCAATGAGAGCAGGATAAATATGGATAGGAACTCCCAAACAGTTTAGTAAATTATGAGTTGATTCTGTTTTGCTTTGTGTAAATATCCAAGCAAATGAGGTGTTTGTGTGGTGAATTTTAAATGACTTCTTCAGAATGATAAAAGAGAAATTTGGATTTTCTTTTTTCACAATCATTCACATGAGCAATATGATTCCAAGAATATGCTTAGTTACTGAACAAACCATACCAGTTTGTTCTGGATATGCAGCTTTATACAAGACTGAATCAAATAAGTTCTGATAATGGAGAGAACACAGCATATTTTTTTTTTTAAAAAATTCATAAATTAGAAGAAGTTATGAATTATTTATCTGCCTCTGCTGTCAATCTCTCTGGGAACACTAGCCACACCCTACCAGTTTCCTTATGTCCCCAGAACAATTCTGTGTTACAGAGAGAATTCAGAGCACAGTGTTCCCTTTTACTCAGTTCTCCACTGACTTCTCTTGGTTAAGTCACTTAAACTCTGGGCCTCAGTTTCTCCATCTATAAAAATGAAGACAACAAATAATTTGTGTTTGAGGCACTTGGATCATGTGGTAATAAGCACCACAGAAATGTTCATAAATAAACACAACATAGTTTTGAAGGAAGCAAAAGAGCAAAGTCCAAATGAAAGTTCCTGAGTCATTCATTGGCTCCCAAACAACTTTCTTCCTGTCCAGCAATACTGCAGAATAATCTGATTAAAAAATGTTGACATTGTCAGATGACATTAGCAGCCTTTCCAGCTCCATGGAGAGTATCACTGCAGAGGAAGGTAGAAGTGCATGTTGGTGCTGAAGTATTTTTTGTCCCATTTCCTCTCTTGGTGAGTAACTATGTAGCATCCAGCAGAGGAATATTGGAGGGCACCCAGGAGTGGGTTGTCAAATGAAAACTACCTCATCTTCTTCACTGTCGCTGTGGGAAAAATTAGCCGCCTTGCTATTTGGGTTAAGTCAGTTCTCTGCAGTTGCTCATTTTAATTCAGATGAACTGGCTTTTAAGACACCGTGATTGCTTACATGATTATTTAAATTGGTCCCCCACATTCCCAGTGTCACATGAGTGTTTGTTTATGTTTTTTTCAGTAATATGGACACTTCAGCAGTGGACTTGGGAACAGTTAAAGGTTTTAAATATCTGTGCATTTGAACAAAAAGTTCTCCTTCAAGTGATTGTGCACCTTACATTCCTCTTGGTGGGTGGGTGGGTGCACCCAGTGTGCTAAGTCAGAGTTTTTTGCTCACAGTACCACTAGGCTAACTCATATGCCCAGATGAGGGTGGAAAAATGGCATGTCCATTGTTTTCCTCTCACTTCCTTCTCACTGCCCATGGCAGGAGCTGGAGATTCCCAAAGCTTTGCTAACAGTTCCTCCAGCTAAGAATCTCTTTCTGTAAATAGCTGTTTATGCTACTTTTAGTTTAGTTAGTTCTTAGTTTTAGTTTAGCCAGCTTGGTTTTAGACTAAATCCTGCAGGTTTATTGTGAAGAAACCTGTGGGTTTCAAATAATGTGCTGGGCTGTGTACCCTGTTACAGATACACACAAGGTGGTTAATCTGTTTTGAAGAAGGGCATGCGAGAGACAACTCCCCAGTTTGTAACTCCCTCCCCAGTACAATGAAAAATCAGAGAGACTGCCATTTAAAAGCCCATCTGATGGAGGCCAGGAGACCTGTGCATCCCGTATCAGAACCAGACACTGACTATGAACCGACAATTCTGAATCTGTCAGGAGTGCCCGTCCTCTGCCAAGGGGGTTTTCTGTTTGGGTGTGATCTCAACTCTTGTCATCCCATTGTAGGGACACTAATCATATATTAGATTTACTTATATTTGATATAGTTTTGCATTTCAGTTAGTTCTGTAAGAGTTTTCCAAATGGCGAAGTCACTACCATCAGACTGATTTTTCTGGATCAGTTGAGCAGTCAGTTACAACACTCACTCCATCTGGAAATCAGTTTAACAAAACTACCCCCTCTAGTGGCGTAGTGCTGCATTGACAGGAACATGTTTCCCATGAGTGCAGTGTAGTCAAGATGCTGTGCTAAGGGGAATTAGGAAGTCGATGGGAGTTACCTACGCAATTCTGTGTAGCTTTCATAACTGCTATTGACTGTTGCTGAATTTTGCCACCACTGTGAATCCGACCTTACGTGGCATCGATGGGAGTGCATTTTCCGTCAGTGCTCCAAGGTGGAGATGGCATACAGAGCAGACTTCAGGAAGTCAACATAAGATATGCAAGCTAATCTGTGTAGCTTGTGTATCACCTGGTAACTGCCACCGAATTTGCTGCTAAGTGTAGACCCGGCCTTAATGACTTCCACAAGTGAATTAATATGTGCGCAGTCACTGAACAGAGAAAACTGGTTACATATTTGTATGGTAACTGGTGTTCTCTGATATATAGTGTGCACTTTATACCTTCCACAATCCTCCCTCCTTTCCCACTGTTTCACACAGTGTTTCACAGGCAGTGGGGAAAAAACAAAGAGCGAGATGGCAGGCTCGCCTCCTCTTATGCCCTTGGCTGGGTACATGAGGAGAGCAGGAGTGCTTGTGTTAACTCGTGAGATTGCTGGCAAGGCTCTGGTTTGAGTGCATTGGGCACATGTCTAAAGTGGAAGGTGTGCAAGCAGAGCACATCTCAAAGAGCAACAGTTACTGCAGGGGAGTAACTGTGTTTACTTTGGGAGATAGTCCCATGCAAACTTACTCACCATGGTGCTGAACAAAGCTTGCAGTGTGATTTTTAAGGTTTACTTACCATCATAGCTCAGCTCTTGGGGACTCTCATTTTACCTTCTCCCTATCCAAAACAGGTAACTTTTTAAAGGAATACAATGGCATATCTGGGGCAAGCTTATATAAACAGTCAGTCAGAAGGCTATGTGGGCTATGAAACACAAAAATATTGATATTAAATAATAGGTTTAAACCATCACATGTTCGACTGTCTCTTTAGAGCTCACAATGCAGTTGAAGCAACGACTATTGTGTTTGCTAGCATCTGAAATATTTTGTCTAGAATAATCTGATAAACTTTGACCTCTGGATGAAGAGCCCTAAGCAATGTTCTGTGCTGATATTTACAGTAGAGATCTAAGGATTTCATTAATACTTCTTTACATCTGTTGGTGAATTCTAGGAAGGCTTGCATATATTTCGTCTGAGATCGTGTTTTTAAGTAACAATTCTTTTTCCAGAAAATATTTACAGAACCTGGAAGCTTGTCCATGGCAACAGTTAACAAACTTCGAGAGATGTGTAGAGCAAAGCTGCTTGCTCAGGGATGAACCAACATTATTTAACCAGATGGTCAGTTTTCACAGAAATTGACACATTCCTCTACCTTGATTGCACTGACGGAAGCACAATTACTAACCTTTCCATGAGTGTCAGTTGACACTTGACCAATTTTTCCTGCCTTTCACGTAAGTGTTGTAAACATTTTGTACTCTGTCAGTAATCTGGTAACGTAAACCTTTAAAAAAAAAAAAAGGTTTAGACTATTATCAGAGTAGAATGTGACCAATGTGAGATTAAAAAGTCACTCTCCTTGTTCTTCAGGGCATTTTCTAATGGCTGAATAAATGGATTTATAGAGCTATATACACAATTGGGTTTATAAATCATGAAACCAGAGCTGTTTGTACAAAATAAATTCTATTTATTTGTCAAAGCCTGTTTTACGGAGTTTACTGTTTTAAGTACCTTAGTGTCAGACTCATAGTGTCTGCACACCCAGGTGGAATACAGATAGGGACCATACACCTTGAAGAGCCTCCAGTTCCAGGTAAGTAACCTCTTCTGAGGGAAGAGTGGAGTAAGGCAGAAAGCAGAGGCTGCTTCAGGAAAGCGAAGAGCCAGGCACAAGTCACCGTGTTGCCAGTAAGGAACCAGCAGTCACCACATCAGGAAGAGGGGGATTACTGCGCCTGTGGTAAGCTGGGTGAGATTGCACATGGGCTCCAGTCATGCCACAGAGCAGAGGACAGATGGACCAGCAGGCAGTGAGTCTGAGGAACACCATGTGCTCTGGTTACTTTTCAGCCACTCTCCTGTAGTGGTTTTTTAAAAAGTTGAATATAGTTCCATGGCAGCCTTGCCAAAGGATTTGTATTGCTTCCTCAGCTCACTGATTGGGCTGCACCCAAGCCTAAAGAGCATAATTTGGAGCTGCTCCAGCACCTGTCTCCAAGCCTGTGGCAGAGAGCACCATACCACATGTCCAGGGGACAAGTGGTGTAACAGCTCCATTATAGGAGATGGCCTTCATGGTAAAACAAGTAAATAATTGTAAAAGTGGAGGGTGTGGGGACCCTCTCTAACTGACAGCTACTACAGACACAATACCTGGAGTCAGCAACCTCTGGCACGCATGCCTATTCCCAGCATGATCGTGGCTGCTGGCCCTGCCCCCAGCAGGCCCTGGGGCCATAAGAGCCATGTGCTCTGTGGCTTGTATGCTCTGCTGCCCGTGATCCCCCATGGAGGGCAGGGCCAGCAGGGAAAAGGTGCTGTGGTTACCCAGATGCTATCTCCTGCTGGCCCTGGAGCCCCGCTTGGGAGTGGGGCTAGCAGGGGACAGGAGCTGTGTGCAAGGTGAGGCCCAGCCCCTGGCACCTGGTGAAGGTGTGGGGAGGGGTAGTATGGACACCAGGAAAAGTTTCTGCTCCTGCACTATATTGTAGAAACTAGAGGTGCTAGACTAGATAGTTCACTAAAAACAAAGGAACAGGGATTCCAACTCAAGCCATGCTGTGGTAGGGACAGGTGAGGTGTTGACTTGCACAGCCTATTTAAAACATCTGGGAGCAGATGTGCAGGTTGCTGGACACTGCTAGGAAAACTTTTTCTGCAATATAGGGACCGTCCCTTGAAGAACACTTTGAGTGCTGGTACCTATGTCAGTTCCAGACAGAATTATCAGTTACAGTGAAGAGGCTCCCTTTTCTGTTTTGGAGAGGTTATGGATCTGTGTAGAGATCAGATCTCTTCCTGAAGTGACGGTTAGTGTAATTGAACTGAAACTGAACCTGTTTTCAGATGAACAGGGGAGGGAGCAAAGTAGGAGAGGTGGGTAGTCAGGATTGCTGTAAGGTTTGGCATTTGCACTCCCTAGGCCAGTGGTTTTCAAACTATTTTTCTCAGAACCCAGTTGAAAAAAAAAAAAATCATTTATGTCCATGACTGAGCATTTACATCTTTGAGCAATGAATTCCAGTCTTTGGGCAGCAGCAGCAGGGGGCAATGTGACCCAGCACTGGGTCCTGACTCATGGTTTGAAACCCACTGCTCTAGACCAGTGGTTCTCAACCTTTTGCAGGTTGACACACACTTGCTAGCATTTCAGGAGCCTACAGGACACACCAGCCCACTCCCGCCAGGCCAGATCCAGCCATCTCTTTGGCTCTCTGCAATGCACTTAACGCCTGTGCAGTGACACAGTAATGTGTCCTGACCTAGTGGTTGAGAACCACTGCTCTAGACAATGTAAGGTGCTACAAGAAGTCTTGTGTACAATGTGTCCTATTGCAGTCTCAGCAGGTGACTGATTCAATGACAGGTTTTTTTGCTGTGTTCTATCCTTGGGCTAATAAGATCTATTGAATAGCAAGTTTCCTTCCTACCTGCTTTGAGTCTCATTCTAGCCCTAAATCTGTTTCCTAAGCAACTGGGCTCACTGCTGCCCAAAGATCCTATGAAAAGCTTAAGACTTTTCCTTTTACTCTCATTACCTTATTTTCTTCCTTTTGAATGCTTAACACTTTTGTACTCTGTCCTTGCTACTAAGTCAGATGTGTTATTCAGGGATCCCTCTGCTCCAAGTGCCACAGGCTGTTCCAGACTGACTGCCATGTCACTTGTGGGGCCTCTGCTAATTCAGGCTCCATTATGGTTAATTTCATGGTTAGAGGATTTTTAAAATAGTGTCATTTCAAGGTGTTAACTGTTGGATAGCGATCTGCTCTGTATGTAGATCTATTGGGACCAGCACTCAAAGTTCTTTAAGGAATGGTCCCTATATTGCAGGAATGCCTGCATGCTGAATCAGGTTTTCCTAGCAATACCCATCAACCTGCATGTTGTCTCTGACTGAAAGGGGGCTGCAGGGGTTACACAAAACTAGTGGAAGGGGATTGCCCCCCTTTGGCACTGCTGCTTTTAGGGCTTGGAGCTGTATCCCCACTCCTACCACCATAGCAGAATCAAGGTGGGGGTAGGGGGTTGGGATAGGTTACCACCTACCATCCATTACCAGGTTTTCCTGGTGGCTTTGGACATCTGTCACTTTTGCTTTGCATTCAGCTATAGGCTCCTAACCAGCAGTCAGAGGTTGCTGTAGGGGAAAAAGGATGTGCTGTCCCTCCCCCTCCTGGGCTGGAACAAGTAGCTGGAGCCCAGTTCTCCTGTGGTCCTTCCCCTGTACACTCCACTGAGCAGGAGTGCTTCATAGGCATCTATGACATACTGAGTATGGGACTCTTTCATATTAAGCACTGTTTGTTTACTTTTCAGCTTTTTCTTGCTTCTACTTAAAACATTTAGGATTTGGAGGTTCTTACAGAACAGCTTCAGCACTTGTGTCCATGTCTCTTCATAAGAATGCATGCCCTAAAGAGGTTCTGAAATAGCTGTGTGAAGGAAAGTTTCTTCATGAGCTGGCAGGGTTGTCTTCCCTAGGCCAAGGACAATGAACATTGATACCAGTCACACCACTAAGGAACAACTTCCCAAGGAGTAGCTGCGTTAGGTGCTTACAGCAAAAACAATGAGTGTTGGGGCACCTTAAAGATTCATGAATTTCTTTGGGCATAAGTTTTTCTGGGCTGCAACCTACTTGCAGCTGACGATGGGTTGCAGTCCACCAAAGCTTATGCCTGAAGAAATTTAAGCACTAAAGGAGTTTGCTCAAACTAGGAAAGAAGCTACTGAGAGGAAAGAGAAGGAAGCCAGCTCTTAAGACAGTAGGTGAAGGTAAGACAGGAACTAGAAATGGGGTGAGGAAGAGTACACATGGGCTAAGGCGTTCAGCTATGGAAACAGCACCCCTGCATGTAAAAATTTTTATGCCAGGGTCTCATCCCTAACTGCAGCTCCAGGGAAGGTGACTAGTGACAGTGGGGTTAGGATGAGCGTTTTGTACAATGGAGTCAGATGTTAAGTAGGAGAGCAAGGAAGTGAGGCAGTGGTGCATAGAAACAAACATTGCAGGATTCTACCTGGGGCGGCTTCATGTATTAAACTGAAAACTCATGGCTCTGGGGTGGAATGAGTGCTGGCTCTGAGAGCCTCTTGCAGGTCAGTGACAAGTGGTGGTACTATGCCATGAGCAGCCCAGTGCAGATGTTTTGCACAGGAATCCTCCATTCTAGCTTGCTTTACAAGAGGCAGCACTGCTGTCCTTGCAGAGGGGATCAGGGAGGCTAGACCTCTTAAAGAAAAGACCCCAGCTAGATTATTCCATTTCTGAAATGGGGGTTACTAGTTGATCAAGTTCACTATTGAATTGGGGAAGAATGACTAGCCTCCCTTTCAAATAAAAAAAAAAAATCCCTAAAGTCAGAACAGTGTTGCCAACTCTAGCCCATGCCAGCATAACACCCTTTTTCTTGATGCAGGAGTCAGACTGTTGAAAACAGGCTTGGGCTTGCATTAGATGATTTTATACCACTGTGGATAAAAGAAGAAATGCAAAGTTGTTTAGCAGGTTTATGATAAAACTAGCTAACCTGCTTGAGTCAAGTAGTGAACTGCCAGCCAGCCATTCTGAAATGGCTGTATGTGTGGTAGATGCCTCTGACAAAATGTCAGTCAAGCTATTCCCAAGCTCCTGCACTGCTCTCTGCTCCTGTCATCTGTTCACTGATGTACAATCCATCAGCTGTCAGAGTAGGAAGTTACAAGTGTTAGTGTAAACCTGGAGGAGCAGCTTAAGATTTACGGGTAGGTGGTATAGTTGCCCTTTTGTTCTCACAGGGACAGCTCAAAGTATCACTGACAATATGGCATCCCAGTGATGCTAGCTTCATACCCCCATTGCTAGCTAGAGCCAAAGTCTACATCACTCATCTTCACTACAAATTTTTAGCTTTATTACTAGAGCAGTGGTTTTCCGACCCTTCTTCTCAGGACCCAACTGAAAAAAATCACTTGCCTGCAAACCAACAAGTCCATCATTGAACAAAGCAATCCAGTCTTCTGGCAGCAGCAGCAAAGGATGCCCCCACCCAGTAGCTGAGAGGCTGTGACCCTATACTGGGCCCTGACCTTAAGTCTCAAAACCACTTAGTAAGGGAAAGCCTGGTGGACCTGCCAACCAGTTGAGTGTGATGGCACCCTGAAGAGTGCACATACTCAGAAGGTGGGTAGGGAGTGGTAGATGCACTCACTAAAAGAGCAAGAGCAAGATCAATGTTGTATGAAGCCACCACCAGACAATATACAGAAAAAAAAAACACCTGTCTTTATTAGCATTGTTATAGGCAATGCATACATAAGAATTGATCCTTAAAGTGTACAATCCCAGCCAGGCTTAAAGCAAAGTCAGCAGATTAAGTTGCTCTTGTGCATATCTGCAGTAAAAAGATTTCCCTGGAATTTCCATCAGCAGACACTGAAATTCACTTTACAGAAAATAACTAGAACACCCATTTCATTTTTAAAAAAGTGCCACCTCTAAAGCTGGCAGAACATCAAAAATATCAACTAGGGAGTTGCCCAATTGTAAATATAGGAACAAGTTGGGAGTTCTGCAGTGTGTCATACCCTACAGCTGCCAGGCAGTCTGTTTAAAACTTAGGAAAAACACAGATTAAGTGAGGTTTAACTTTTAGATTTTGATTTGTCAGTCATTACTTTTAAATGCATCATAAGTAGAATTACTAACTGCCTCATAGAATGGTAGCAGTACCAAGAGTGAAAGTTTCCCTTTGTTAACTTCAGATTTAAGTCTGAGTGAATGAATTAAATACACACCAGTCTGGAATATTTTTAACTGACAATCCATGCCAATTCACAAAAGCACTCTTAAAACTTCAGCTTGTTTCTAGTTGGGTAAATATTTAACCAGTTAGCAAAATTAAACACCAGAATTTGAGACATTATTCCTTCATGCGTAGTTAAATGCTGCAAGATGGATTCACATTTTAAAATAGCAGGCTTTAACCAGACTCTGCTCCCTTATTAGAAATCTCAGTTTAGGGGAAGTTTATCCACTTCTTGCAACTGTTCTTTATCTCCAACTGGATGAATTTAAGTGCAAGTCATTAGATTGTTTGATATCCAGCATGGCTTCTCTTTCTGCCAATCAAATAAGCAATCAAAACAATCAGGACAAGTCCAGCAAGGGATGCACCCACTATTATAGGGATCACCATGTTATTTTCATCCAGCTGACATTCTTCCACTGCAGGGGGGGGGAGGGGAGAGGGGAGAAAAAAAACCCACACACATTAGGTACTGTCTAACACGAAATAAACTAGTAGTTTCAAAAGGTTCTATTCCTAGTCTATAAATGCTAAACTTGAGCTAGCTAGCTTTTAACTTTTGGTCTGGCTGCAATGATGGAAGCCACTCCCTTATCACAGCTACTGTTAATCAACTCTTTGTGAGGTCTTTCTGGGAAGTGTGTTTATCAAAAGGCTCCAATAAGCTCATCAGTGTTAGTGCTTACTACACATAATATACATCTTGTGATTTATGAATCCAGTGCAATATTGGATGTGTGTACAAGTTTACCTATTAACACAGCCAATACTACAGGAGGCCACAAAATCTGGCCAGTAAGTGCATTCAAACAAACTCTTCCTAACTATCTAAACACAGCTCTTCCTTGCCTTATTCCCTTGTGACTACAGCCAGCATGATCACTTAGTTGGAAACTGAACTTCACTCCCTGGGTACAACTGCTCAAGAGAACAGTGGTGATAAAATACAACTAGAGCCTCCAGACCAAAAAAAAAAAAACAAAACCACCACCCACACAACTTACCTAGCACTGTTGTGCACCTCATTTAATGTATGCACCATCTGAAGAAAGTTCTGCTTTTTATTAATACACTAGCCTTATTCAGATAAATTTAGCTATCCCACAGTTGTAATAAGGCATGCTATGAATCTGAGCCAAGAGACCTGAATTGACTGGCGACTAATGCTAAAAACTTAAATTGTGAAAAAATGTTCAGATATTCTTACATGAGTAACGGTCATGTTCATTAGACTCTTCAATCACACTTAAGGGTGCTTATTTTACAGATGTCTACATATCTCACCTGCACCAAATTTGTTTCCGCTGATCTTGAAAACTTGGACCCAAACATTGAATACATTGACAAAGACACTGTCTGAGATCCAAAGTTTCTCCTCTGCACTGCACTTATAGGAATTCCCAACTGTAGCTCTCAGCTCATTCATGCTGTTGTTGACAGCATCAACCTTTGGTTCTGTGCAACAAAAGGCAAATAAGTAACAATATCCATGAGAAGTGGAAGCTGCAAAGGCTGAAAATTCAAGTAATTACATATGCTCACACTTTTGCCCTCATTATTAATGTGGACAGATCTAGACTCCCCTAATAAAGTTTTTGTTGTTGTTTAAAATATATCCTTACCTTTAGCTTCAGAAGGCAAAGTTGTCTTCACATTGACGCCTTGCAGGAAAAACTTGTCAGTACTTGTATTCTTAAAAAAAAAAAAGAGAATATATGTTTGGCATCCACAAACATTGCAAACAGCTGAAGTACAACAGCTATACAATTGAAGAAATACATTCTTCTTAATAGAGGTGCTGAGGCTACTTAAAGACAGACATTCTAATGTGAAAGCAGCTACACTTTTAGAGATGAAACCTATGGGGGTAATCCAACTTTGGAAAGAAAATGCCAGATAAAGCCCTCCATGGTAGTCAGGCTGAAAATGCCCTGGGGAAAAAAAAACAAACAAAAAAAAACCACTCTAAAAGCTATCTAGTTATCATTGGAAAGTGATAAAAAGAGATACTGTCAGCATCACAACAAGGTGCACTCCCCTGTGACCCAGAATGGTTGGATCTGTAGTGTACAGGCCTGGACAAAGCAGAACTATGACTGAATAGCCTTAAAACCATTAATATAGAACATAGCTTTTTGTTTTAATCACAAGCACAAGTTAGTTTGCCTCTCTGAAGTATGATTAACTTGCTTACAACTGCTCTAGCCAGTGAGCAACTGTTACATCCTGAAGTAAGTGCAAATGGTGAGGATGCCCTTAAAAAGGAAATAAAGGACTGTCAACCCTTCGGTCTCATGTGCAGCTGATGCCATACAGCAGGGGTCTCTAACAAACCACCACGAAGGCCACATAAGGACTAGTACATTAGCCCAAGGGTTGCACCACAGAAACCTTTTCATAAAACTATATTGCATATATTGGTAAGAGTGTTGTAGAGAGCCACAGGAAATACCCTTAGGGGCTGCATGTTTGAGATCCCTGCCATATAGGAAGCGTAGTACCTAACAAATCACTGCAGAAGCCAGCAAAGCAACATGTGTACCTGTCATGCTCTGTAAAAATGCATTACAAAGATGACTTTAAATCTTAGATGAAACGCTTATTTACAATAGTCTGTGCTGAAGGCTTTTAAGTAGTAGAGCTATAAATCTCAGTGGTGAACAACTGCTCAATTTATTAGGAAGTACTCCATTATTCCCCATCATTTCTTCTTAGAACAATTCCTCCCTTCCTCCTTTGTTGTACATTCTGTAACTATTTTGAATAACTGACACATGAAAAATCATATGTTGAATATGGTCTTGCTCAGAACAATTTAATCACATCTAAAAAGCAATGCAAGATACTACCCGTCAACATCCTTACCAGCAGAAAATGGAATACAAGTGCAGTTTTCCCAAAAGTCAGATTCAGAAAGGCAGAGGAACTGTCACAGCTCCCAGAGAAAGAGGTATTTACTGGATCAATATTTAGCACATCCAATCCGGTCTATGGAAGAGAGAATGGCTAATTACTACAACTCTTACAGCAAGATGTTAACATTTCCTAAGTTCTCAGATCACAGCTACCTGGTTTCCACTCAGATGTATGAAAACTTCCATGTGGACCTCCCCACATTTTACAATTACAAACAAGTGTTCATTATGGGGGTACAGGTTGCATACTGCAAGGTGTGCCTGGGACCAGCATAGCACACAAGTGGCCCCAGATGGGTAGGCAAAAAGCTATTTTCTAGTTAACACATGGTGTGGATAAGGAAGCCAGTACAGCACTGAAGAACACAAGGGAAATACCAGCTGCCACCACCACCACATGGGAGACTTAAGTTAGTTAGATTAAAGCAACCATATGAACATTTTTCTGCTTCCACATGAGGAAGAAATGGAACTGATAGAAGGCCATAACGAGGAGCAATGGTCTCAAGTTACAGTTAGGGAGGCTGAGGCTGGATATTTGAAAAAACTTTTTTACTAGGCGAGTGGTGAAGCCTTGGAATGAGCTGCCAAGGGAGGTGGTGAGATCTCCATCTTTGGAGGTGTTTAAGGCCCAGCTGGACAAAACCATGACTGGGATGGTTTAGTGGGAGTCGTCCTGCCTCTGGCAGGGGGTTGGACTAGATGACCTATGAGGTCCCTTCCAACCCTAGGATTCTATAAGGCAATGATTCCCAACCTGTGGTCTGAGGGCCACAAATGGCCCTTGGCTTCCCTCCTCCTGGCTGCAGAATGGAGTCACTGCCCAAGAATCCAGGTGGAGCACATTTCCACAGGGCTAGACAACCAATACAGGTTCCCTGCTGCAGCCAATGGGAGATTAGCACTCCCGTCCCCCTGGCTGTAGCAGGGATCACTGCACAGCACTCTGCTTAGGTCCAGAGGCACCAGAGTCCCTGCTGGAGCTAGAGGGAGAGGAGCACTGATCTTCTGTCCTTCATCAGCAGACTGGAACCCCTGTTCTGAGACCCAGATAAGCATGCACAGAACTACAAGATGGGTGCTGTTTCCCTGCTGCAGACAGAGACAGGAGATCACAAAGCAAAAGGGCAAAATGCTTTGGGGGGGGGAAGGCCTGCGTTAGCAGAGGCTGATGGCCCTTCAGGGCTATAAAAAAGTATCTGGTCCTGGAGCCAGAAAGGTTGCAAACCACTGCCTTAAGGGATTCTCTCACAGGATACCAATTCATGTAAAGGTAAGAATGGCTGAAAGGCTTTATTACACAACAGTAACACCTGAGCATTTCAGACCATCTCATTTGTAGATCACTATACGGTAATGTCTGTTAGCTTGAATCAGAAATATGCTCTTTCAATTTTTCAATGATAAAGTAAGTTAAATGTTCTTTTTAAGAGCCTCATGGCAAGATTAAACACCTGTCTTTACTTTTGTAGAGCCAAATAGCCAATACAGGGTAAGGAGAAAATCATCTCTCTCTGCAATACTGAGAACTCTTGAGAACCAGGTTTTGGGAGCAGACTTCCAGTAAGATTTTACAGGTTGGCTGGCCCTACAGAAGGGCCTTTTATAAACCTTCTATTATTCATTAAAGGAGAAGTGAGCCATTCCAGCAGGGCTTGAAATTCATACCACAGGAAATGACTTGCTAGATTCCATGCAGGAGATCTGTACATTTATAGTGAGCTTCTGAAGTGCATTTTCCATCAGTGTAATAGGTGGTGAAGCATGTTACCAATAACTAACATTCACAAACCAGTTCACATGTCAACTTCTGGACTAGACAATATCTGGATATAGGCTACTTACCTTCCACATTCAACTCCAATAAACACTACCCACAGTGCTCAGGTCTCTCTCAAAAGTCCCTTAAATCTGGCACCCTAACAGACTCATCTTAGTTTTGATTTCAGGGTTTTTCCTTCTGGTAGAGAAAGTCTGACTGCAATCCTCTCCTTTTACTTGCATCCAAATCATGGACCAGCAGGCGGAGTGCTGCAACCAAAGTCCTCACAGAACGAGAACATGTGATCTATCTAGTAAGCCACCTTGTGGTTTACCAGAAAGGGACCCATCTATCAGGCAGGGATTCCCACTGCCAAAAACTCTCCTTCAGGAGTTTGCTAATGGACTAGGTGTATGTGCAGGGGAAAGTACAAGCTTGAAACCAAAGATGGTGAGCTGAGCTTTGCAGCAAAAATGTATAGGTAGGGAATCAGGAAGCCAGACTCAGAAGAAAGTGAGCTTAATAGCACCAGTAGATGCTGTTGGGGGAAAAACTCACAAGGCTACAAGACAGACTTTGTCCATGAAGAAATTCAACACCACATATTTAGATGCCTCACTTTGAAAACTAGACTGATTTGGATACAAAGGAGGTATTCAAACCATTTAAGTGTCATCTTCATTTTCCAGATTGACCTTTTGATAACTACATTTTGCTAGATTTCAGTGTTTAGATTTAGAGTCCTGTTATATAAGGGAGACACATTTAAGTGTCCTGTCCACCACGACAGTTTATGGTACATCAGGAAAACATTATCTTTACAGCAAGTTCACTGTGTTCTCCAAATATTCTCTTAACATTGAACGTTCATCCAGGGAACCATAATTAAAGCTTCTATGAAGCACAGGGAACCCTGCAATATTTTCACTAGCTCTCCACGTAAGAAGGAACTTAAGGTTTTAATGTAATAAACAATTTCTACCTTTCCATCTTTTCTTGGATAGGTGACATTAAGCTGCAGTCCCATATGAGCAAGTACACAGGTTCCATTTGTATCAGTCACATTATATTTCCCCGTTGCTGGATTTGGTGGAGGTTTGGTTGGTGTCTGGCTAGTAGTTGAAGGTGTTTGGCTAGTAGTTGAAGGTTTCTGGCTAGTAGTTGAAGGTTTCTGGCTAGTAGTTTTCGGAACTGCCGTAGTAGATGTCAGATCTGCTTTACATACAGATTCTGTAAAGAAAAATGGTAATAAAATCCTTTATCTATTGTTTGAATGACTTCCCTATAATTCCATGCAGTTCTACTTGATGACTTTTTTTTTTTTTTGCGCAAAGGAGACAGGCAACATTCCCTTATTTTAAGGAGTTTTACTCATAATACCTTCTATTAAGAATGACAAAAAAATTCAGGAGTCTAATTTTTTACCACTGAGATTCCTTTTACACCAATACAGAACTAGACAGCTTCACTTTCTCCTAATTTTGCTGTGTGCACAGGGCATTAGACATTCTCAAAATCCATTCTATTTCAGTGATATCAAGTACCACCTGCTTTTATTTATTTTAAATGAACAGCTGTTTAAGAGGAAACAGAAGCTAGCCATCCATTAGTTTGGCACTTATTTTCACCAAGCCCGGTATAACTGTAAATGTGTTGGACAGGCCTTTATGCAGCCACCTCCTTCTGCTGGCATGCTCATAGCAAAGCTCAGATTGCAACCCCAGTCTGTTGGATGTCTGCATGCTGGAAAGCAGAGGCTGATCTTTGATCTTCTTGAAAGCTATTTTCTAGGCAGGTCTTTTGTCTTTCCATCACTAGTGTACCAGTTCTGGGAAGGATCTGGTTAGCATCAGTAGGTCCCAAGCATTTCCATAGCAGAAACAGTATCTAATTCTTAAAAGATTGTTCACAGGCTACTCTGCATTGTTCCCTCACATGACTGTCCAAAATACACCTTTTCCCCTAATGTAATCACAGTCTATGAAAAGGCTCATTCCCTCTAACAAATTCCTAGATCACGCTTGCTTGCATTAGTAGCCACTCCTCCCTTCAGAAGAGTAGCTGAATTTTGCTTTATGCACTTTTACCTGGCCAGCCTAATGTTTGTTCTTACAGTTCAGAATCAGGATCCAGATCAGTAAAGGGGAAGCAAAAATCTGTCATGGGGGAGCAGTAACTCAACTGGCTCACTCACCCAACTGTTTGCCAAGAGATGTCAGGAGCACCCAACAAGAGTTCTTAGCTCATTTTAGCAACTCTTCCTCTAACCCAGCCACACAAATTAGGGAAAGGAAATTTCTGCAGTTTCGGACCCTAAACTTTGATCCACTATTGTACCCCATTCCAAGACGGTTGCGTTTTAAAGTGCTGCATTTACTATTTTTGTGGCTAAAACAGACTATACAGCAAATCTGTCTGGTGCATCTGAACAAGCATTTCCCAAGCTTAGCATGTCATGTTTGGTTATGCAACTCTTTAGCAATGGTTTTAAATAAATATGCTGTACAATTCCTGCCACCATTAAGTTTTATTGTTTACTTAATTGTGGGTTGCACATTAAGAAAGGCTGTATTTGAATGTCAAGCTAGCTAACAGAGCCCAGCGCAGATACAAATGCTGGATCTGCATCCCAAGGAACAGTCCACCGATATCTACATCACATCCATGGATAAGGACATCTGTGGATTTGCAGGACTTCACTTATCAAACACTCAGAGGATGTACAGTAGCATAGGGGCCCCCAACCTTCTTTAGCATCTCCTGCCCATTTCAGGGTGAGGAATGCAAGACATCTTACATCTCAGTGGGAGACAGGACAACCTTCCTCTCTGGCCTATGGTGCACTTACTGGAAGTGTTGCATGAAAGCCCAGTTGGGAGAGAGAGTGGAACCAATGAGATTGTTCCTCATGTCTGAGCCTAAGGACATGCCAGAGTACCGTCCGGTAAGTTAATGTGGCCCCACATTGAAGATCTCCCTACAGCTCCAAGGCCTCCATACACTGTGGCCTTTAATATTTTTTTGAAGTTGAAAGCCTGTGTATTTCCAGTGGAATGAAGGATCCCACTTGCAAGTGGAAATAAGTCCCAAATACAATCCAAATGTGCTATTTTCAGTGGCATGATTTATAAGAGACGGTTCCCCAGAATACCCAACCACCTTTGGAGAGCAAGGATGCCAAGCTGTCTGGCCACGAGAGGCCATGATTGCATATGAGCCTGGACCTTTTAGTATCATCTTGGATCAAGGCAAAAACTAAACTGGTAACTTCCTACACAATCTACCTTGTGGAAGCAGGCAACTCGCCACCACCAGGTAAGAGTCATAGAATCACAGGGTTGGAAGGGACCTCAGAGGTCATCTAGTCCAACCCCCCACCAGAGGCAGGACCACTCCCACTAAGCCATCCCAGTCAAGTCTTCCCTTCTGCAGCAGCAGCAGCAGCAGCTCTCACTTCCTCATCTAAAGGCAGAGTCATGAACATTACTAGCTATGTCCCAAGACACTCTTGGGAGGAGAACCCCACAGAAAGAATCTCAAGTTTAAGCAGAAAGTGACACCGCAGACCATGAGTTCAGGTGTAGCTGAACCAGGGAAGAATGCTGTCTATGTATGCATTTAAATGAAGGATGATCCTCATTCATTTCAGAAATTCCCGGTGAACACGTAGGGCTCTGAAGACAACTCCTGACACTGCAAATGAATCTGCTGCACTAGGCAGAGCCACTAGATGGAAAAGCGTGGCCTCCCATTCTCAATTCTTCATGGAGCATGCTTGACCCAGCACACACTGTCCCAGTAGGGAGCATTCATGCTGAAAGCACCAGCATCAGGTTTTTTTTAAATGGATCTAATGTTCACAGAATATACAAGATGGCCAGAGTGAAATCCAGACTCTACTGTTCCTGTCTGTAGAAGCCCAGCATCATGGCCTCCCACACTACATCGCTAACAGGCTTGCATCACTCATGACCCAAAGAGACCCTTCTGCAATATTCAGTGTAGAGGCCAATACGGTACTCAGCTAGTGACAGACCACCGAGGTAGCCTTGGTATGATGCAGGCCCCTGTTATGCAGGAGAAACTGCACTGAAGATGCACAAGTTCACTGGACAGCCATCAGCTAGTGGCTTTCACATCCAGCCTATGCTGGCAGTGACCAGAAGTCCACTCAAAGCAAAAGGAGATTTGTTTTGATCAGTCACACAGGCCTCTGCAAACTTCATAGAAGCAACCAAGCAGGTTTGCTTGTATTTTCTCAATACACCAGAGATACTTACCCTTCTTACTTAAGGTATTATTCACAATATAAGCTTCAAGCATAACACTGCTAAGAGTTATGGTCACATTCAACATCTTAATCTGGCTGGTACTGAAGCATCTATATCTTGTGTCCATTTTTGCCTGAATATCAGTTTTTTGAGATACCTCCTTTGTTCCTGTAACAGAACATTGACAGTTATGCAGAGATTAGGATGGCTCTGACAGCACTGCACAGAGGGGAAAAAAATGCAATTCCAAATGCATACAACAGAAAGTCAAGAAAACGTTTACTTCACCTCCAGTTGAGTTAGGAAAGAGACTTGTATCGGACAAATTGTAATGGAAAGTTAGCTTGTCAACGTTGTACTGCTTTTGAGTCTTTGTGAAATTCATTTCTAACAAATGTCCCTGTCCAAATCCAATTGCCAGTACAGAAGCCACAGTATCGTTGCCACAACTGCTCTTTTTTTGCAGTACTTCAGCATTTTCTGGAAGTGTGAAATTTGCCACCTAAGTAGTAAAACCAAGAGACTTTTAAATGGGATTAGTAAATGCCTTCCCTATCATTCCTTTTCAAATATCCCATGCAATTATTGGAGCACTTGCAGCCAGATTCCATTACCTTAAGTGTCTAACACTTAAAAAACAGTTTAGTATTTGAGGTTTAAATTTTGCATAGCATTTTGCTCCAAAAACAGTTATAATTTGCAATAGCAACACATATGCATTATATCACCGTCCACCATGAGTCAGATTGTACCCAACTTCTTGAACTAAAGCAGCTAGGTTACAGAAACCAAGAAAAAGTGAAAGTTTGGAGAATGTAAGTAGTTTTTCTGGTATTCTAATACACCTGCATAACAAGGACTAGATTAAGCAAAAGAGCTTGCACAATTCTTATCAGTCTTGTATTTTATTTACTTTTTGAAACGGAGCAACAACAGGTGCCAAGACAAAAACTTTACCTTGACACAAACATGGAGTCCTGCAGAACTTTTAAAGACAAAACTTATCACCTGAGCTCTCATGGGAGAAAGTCCCACCTCATCAGATGCTGGAAAATGGAAATGAATGGGATGAAAATAAATGCAGTGAAATGTAGTTCACTGCAGGATCAGGTCAGACTATTTCAGAAAATCCAAGTTCTGATTCAAAAGGTGTGGAACAACATTAAGAAGGCAGGGAGGTTGAGAGGGTTTTAAAAAAGTCACTAATGAGAAAGTCTTGCTCATATCTCTATTCAAACCCAAGTTAAGGGCGTCAGATTTTCATACAAGTTTTAACTCCATAGTTTGTTTGAAGCTTTAATTTAAAGTAAACCTGTTTAGGTACTGTTACAGACATGTACTTCATAGAGTAACCAAGGAGACCGAACTGCTTCCTTATTGGTTTTTGAACACTGCTTTGTCTGATGTGTCCATTTTTTTCTTTTACGCAAAGACTGTCCAGCTTGTCCAATGTGTAAGACCAAGGAGCATTGTTGGCACATATCTGTAATATCATCGTTGCCCAGAGAACTCCTTGTTTTGCTGAATTTGACTAACACGGCTACTCCTGTGCAACCTGGCACTGAAGAAAGTTAAAAGCTATACTACTGTTTCACCACCTTTTTTTGATATCAGAGACTGGCTTGCTGCCTTCTTAAACTGTGTCAGGGAGATCTCATGGACCAGTCATAGAGCAAGCCTGTACAGCTGATCTTTTGTAAGGGCCAGCCAGTCTGAACTAAAATATATACCAACCTTAACCCAGATGCAATTTTCAGATAGCTCAGAATGTTACAGCCTACCACAACTCACTTCTAACACATGCCATAAAAGGCAATCTTTCTAGGCCAGAGCTTGATGTTTAATGTATTGTCTACTAATAAGGCATGAAGTTCAAGAGACTATGGACTGATAGTGCCCTTTCTCTAGCTTTCCTTAGACACCTGTACAATTTGGCTCCATCTTATCTGTGCTAATCATTTCTCTAGAATACAAAATGTGAGATGTGAATACTCTTCTCCACACAGAAACATCTCTAGATTTAATCTTCCTTTTCTTTTCATCATATCCTTCAGTAAATTCTGCCTGTTGAGCAGTTTTACCTTTAAAGTATCCTCTTCTCTCCCCTCTTATTAGGGGTCTCTTTTTGCATTCCTTCTCCATGTATACACCTCAATTTAATCTACTCTCAGCTTTTATCTCCATTTCAGGCTGATTAAATGGCCACTGACAAGATTTTTATTTTATTTTATTAAAGTTAGGCATGCTGGGCCAATTACCATCTGCTATTGAAGTGGCCCAAACAGACATCTTGCCAATCAGCATCAATGTTTTATTTTTCAGTGCTGGAAGCAATGTTCCCTCTAAGCTGCGCTGGCGCGCTGCAGCACAGCCTGCCGCCAGCACAGGGAAGGCTGCTGGCAGCGCACTGCCAGCAGCCAGAGGCCCTCCATAGAGTTCCTCTGGGGCTGGGAGTTTTGAAAACTCCCGCCCAGAGAAGCTCTAACGGAGCATGCCCAGAAAATCTAGGCATGCTCCATAGAGCTTCTCTGGCTCCAGCCACAAGGTAAGTTTGTGGGGGCAGGGAGGCTGCTGGGGAGCCGGGAGTGGGCCGGGGGGGGGGGGCGCGGCTGGGAGCAGGCCCATGGGGGTGGGGGTGGGGTTGCTGGGCTGCAGGGGGCAGCTGGAAGTAGGGGGGGGGCGGCGGGGCCCAGCGCAGCGAGCAACATGAGTTGCTCAGCTGCCACCATCTCTTAGAGGGAACATTGATTATAGCCAAAACTACATGTCTTCCCATTTTGATATCTTTACCAAGTGCCATAAACAATGGCTTTAGGAGGAGGTGTCCCTTCCAGAACATGCATGTATTTTTAGCACAGCTCTATTTTCAGTTGGAAGCTGGCAAAGGAAAGTTCAAAGCTTGCAGACAAGAACACCACAAAACTGGTAGATGGGGATTTGTAGCAGAGAAAGAAGGCAGCCTGATCTAAGTTTTTCAGTAAAGTGGAAAAACTGTCATTGACCTTAATTAACATTAGCTCAAGTAATATATAGGCCTGAATCAGGGTGACTTTTTAGCTCTATGAGTGAGATCTAGTCAGCATTGGCACATTCATTAGGAATCTCTAAAAAATAATAGAATTGTATTGGCCATCTATGATCATCAGTTCTTATCAGTGTAATTTCTCACACATTTTCTTTATGTATTTTCACATCTTCTAAAGGTGAGCTGAAATTACAGACAACCAAAATGTTTGTTGTTCTGGAAAAGGTAATGGCTAGTACACTGAACACATTCTTAGACGTTGTCACCTGTACACTGACAGAAGGTAAGTTCCCATTCCTGGCCCACTTGGTTGATATATGTGGTACATTTCAAGCAGCTAGTGCAGATGCTGAACGAGGCTTCAGTCTACTGAATAATATTAAGACAGAGCCTCGTAACAGGTTGGATGTTTCTCATCTAGACAAGTTAATGCGCATCAAGTCCTATCTAAGTGCTGGATTCAAGGTTGACCTCAACTCTATATATGCATTCTGGAAACGTGACAAAGACAGGTGTCAAAAACTGAGGTGTAGATGATGGTAGAGGAGGCTTGATAGGCAGCATTGTTGTTTCCTATTTGTTTAATAAAAATGTTAAACTGAAATACTGTGGTTTTATTAATTTACTGAAGTTTGAACAAAAAACCATCTATACAATGTTCCCTCTCTAAGCTGGTGATGCAACTGAGCAAATTATGGATGCACTTGGGGAACTGATGGGCAGTGGCTCAGGGGCCCAGTCCTGGGACAGGGAATGGGTAGGGAACTTGCTCAGCTGCATCCGTAAGTTGCTCAGCTGCATCATCAGCTTAGAGGGAACATTGGCTGGAAGTATATAGTAATTACCAATCCTCTTCTCCTCAGCAGGTGGAATTTATTCAACTCAATGTGTCAAATTTTTAGCAAGACTCCTAGCCTTAAGATGTACGGTGAATTCAAGGAAGATATCCTGGAGGGCAGGCAGAGAAGGGTAGATGAGATCTAGCCATTATACACCCCTACAACTTGTACCAGCAGTAAAGAAGGGTTACAGCTTTAACTGCAGTGGTTGTAACTCTGGTTCTACTGTAACTTGTTTAGAAACACCAGAGAGTTACAAGCTGACCAGTCACGCACATACCTCATTCAGAACCAGAAGTACACAATCAGGCAGCAGCAGAGACAAAAGAGCAAATACAGTACATATTATGAGAATGTAAGCTATTAATAGAGAACTTTAAAGAAGATTTAACCAAGTAAGGAAACTTTGTGTTTGTTTCATTTAAATTAAAGACAGTTAATTTAAAAGACAGTTAAAAGCAGCATTTTTCCTCTACATCATAAAGTGTCAAAGGCGTATTAAATCAATATTTAATATTAAATTTTTAAAAGGATGGTCACAATTTTATTCAGAGTTATGAACAACCTGCTTTCCCAAGGTGGTCATAACTGGATTTACAGTAGAATCTGATCAGTTTAAAACAAAAAGGTGAGATCAGTGGACTTCAAACCAAAAGACCTTTTAGCCTACAAGCTATATTTTTTTCAGTCAGAAAGGCAGGAGCTGCCTTAGTTCAGTTACAATAGAAACTTATTTCTAGATGGTAATCATTTAAAGTTAGGTGCTCTGACCCAAGCATGGTGCCATGATTTAAAATCAGTGGTGTTGGTGATGACTGACTGCTATGAACATCAGACTGTTTTCTCTATAAAACAAACGAGAAGATCTGAACATCTGTATTTCACTTTGTCACAAACGCTGCACAGCTATTTGCTACTGTAAACAAGCAAGTGTGGCATCTGGATCAAATCAAGTGAAGCACAAAGTAACAGCTGTTAATTTGCAGCCAACTTAAATATCATCAGTTATACAATTAAAGCAACATTTCAAATCAAGTACATTGGAAATGTATGAAGAATTAGGACAACAGACTTTGAACCAAACTAACTTCTCACTGAGATTGCTGAAGATGTTTCTTCTATAGGTCATGAAGAAGGTTTAAAATTCCAAAAGCCACTTACTCCTCTCAGCTTTAGTGACAGTGGTTTTGAGATAGGAACTAAGCTAAGGTAATCAACTGCTCAAAGGTGAACGTTCCAAGTTTCAGCAGAAGGGAAGCAAACACCTTATAGAAATACAATTTGCATATGCTTCTGAAGAGCTCTTCATTTCAACTGAAATCAACAGATTCTACTGGCAGTGCTATACTGAAACTGGCATAATGCCAATGGTGCACATATTGTTATTGCTTTATATATAGAAAACTGGCTTGGGTAATAGTTCCCATCTTCTAGAAAACACTCTAAGAACTCCTTTGCTATATCAACCAGATTTTACAGATGAGGAAATGAAGAGGCCCAGAGGCAAAAGTTACTTGAAGGTCACAGCAGGTCAATAGCAAAACAAAGCAAGCAGAATCCAGATCTCCCCATACAGTGACCTGTCCACTGGACCTAGGGCTGTCAGTGACAAACTGCATGATGATTATGAACCCATAAAACTGGGCAGCTTGCTGCATGTATGAGCACCCTTGCGGATTTGCTGGGACAGCACAGCTACCTAAAAAAGAATAATGCCGGAAAGGTGGTAACTCTGGAGAGAGCATGATGCAACTCTAAAAAGAGAGTCACATCCGCAAACTAAAAGTGTTGACACTGAAATAACGTGGTGGACAGTTAAAACACTATTTGCTGACCCAGGAACTGAACAAATTGGATAGGCAAGCCTAGCAAGTTTCAGCAATTGTCTTAATTCCCTAGAGCACTCAGGAAAACAAAAACAAAAACAAAAAACCACACACGAGAGAACTTAGACTCAACAAGAACCCACCGTACAAATGACAGACCAACATCTAGAAAAGTCTCCTTAACAGGTCCACAGGGTCTAAAATTTCTCTTTGCACAAAAACAGATTAAGTGCACACAGCTATAAATAGTATGTCCAAAAGCAGGAGAATCACAGTATGAAGGGCACACTGTCTGCTTGAACTGAAGGCTGCACAATTAAGGTGTCAGCACCACTCCCTCAAATCCTACAGATTTGATACTATCTATGCTGTGGTAAGGCAAACTAAGCATTTCTGCTCTTGGTTTACTGTATTATCTAACATATTAAATGCACCCTTCAGCAGCAGCAAAAGAAGTGTCAACAGAGCAGCAGACAAGGGCAATTGAGTGCCTTGCAGAGGCAGGGCTTTTTCTCCTATAGCCAAATGCCAGATAGATTAGCATACCACCACCACAGTAATAAAGTGGGCATGTTGCACTTTAATATTCAATCCTTTTAGGATGCTAATTTGACCTCTGTGTTGTAAATTTTTTCATCTGTGTTGGTTCACAACACACCCTCATATGAGTGATTTTCCAGGCTAGAAGTGCGATTGTCTGCCTTGGATTCCTATTTCTGCCACTCATTGGGGGTTCATCTCCTCATCTCACCGTAGCTACCCATCTAAAAACATTTGCAGCTTTGCACTCTGAGGACAAGAACCATGGGTTTCAGTCAAGGGCTTTGCCTGCAGAGCCAGCTGCAGAATCAGGGCTTAGAACCACATTAACTGTGAGGACTCTGACTGTAGCACTCTTCCCTGCAACAATCACTGCTGTCTCAAAAGGAAAGCAACTTCTACTGACGCTAGGTCCCTGAACCAATTTAAATTAGCTAGCCCAAGTTCCATGGGTGCAACATCATGCAGTTGCTAGCAGGTAAGCACTATTAATTTGCCCTATAATCTGATCAGGAAATAAGTGTCAGAACAATTATTCCAGAAGCAAGGGGGGGGGGGATTTAAAGAGCATGGTTTGGGCAGGCGGCTCTCCTAGCTTAATGTTTGCTCTAACTTCCAGACTCCACCTGCACCAAACTATACATTTAAAATTATAAACAAACAGTGAGGTACTGCTCTCACCTGTAGATGGCTCTTGGTGTATTCCACCGAGAAGGACACCGACATATTGGCTACTATGCAGACCTTACCACTCTCATCTTTCACTTCAAAAGCAGAGAACATCTGTAAAAACACTGTTAAGAGTGACAAGTAGTTAGCATCAAACAGTATTACCTGAAAAAACATAATACTCACTTTACACCCCAAGAGGATCAGCACATGCATCAACTGGAGAGTTGTAAAAAGCTTTGGATAAAAGTCAGAATGACAAGGTATGGTCCACAGAAAAAGTGAAAATATTTTCATCTCTATTGATTTGCAGAGAGATCCATGTATGTCCTGAAAACACTAGTTAGCACTTCTGTACTTTCAGAAAAAAATACATTACATCTTCCTTGTTGGAACCATCTCTCCCATCACCTTAGTTCTGGATGCCTTTTATTTAAGCTATCAATGGTCCATTTCCATTTCTGTTGCCTTTGCTAATGGCAACAAGCATCTTTTCTGGTTCCCTGTCACCCTTCTCTGGAACACAAGGGCTGCTGGCTGACAAGTCACTGCTACAATGGGTGAGTCTCCAGTTCGTAAGAGGACAGGAGGGCAAGAATGACACTGCCATTCCCGCACACTGCTATTTGAGAATGAGAGAGTTCCTCATTCCCCAGCCTCACAGCCCTTGACATTAAATCTGTCACTCTCTTTCACACCCCATCCATGATGGGAAAGGGTGCTGCTTGGCTATGCATAGGTGCCTGGCATTACCCATCTGACCACCTCTCACCAGGCTGAAAATTTTGCCAGTTTCCTCAACATGACTTGGCACAGTCAGGACTGGTTGAGTAAAGGACAGTTTAATTGCCTTTGACCACACTGAATATTGATGGGTTTTGTAGAGTTATGTAAAGCGGGCTTATATTTCAGGAACTCCATTATTCCATGAGTCCACAAAACATACATACTTGCTATAGTAAATCAACATTTGCCTGGAAAAAAAAAAAAGCATCTGTAGCACCTGTGATTTTGAAGATTACAACTGTGAGCCTAGCACAGCGCTGTTCTCTTTCCAACATTGCAAACAGCCAGAAAGGGGGAGAGAGGCAGCCTTGAACCCTGAAGCCAAATAACCTATTAACCAGTCAACAACAATCCAAGGTAGTGGGCTTGCCCCCATATCAAATGGTAGACTTGGCCAGATGTTTCTATGAAAGGTATCAGTAAGGCATATGAATTCCAGCTTCAAATTTTTAGTCAATTTTGATCCTCCTATCAACAAGGAATCCACTGTCTCCTTCCATATCCAAAGTCTCCTGGGTACCACAGACCTAAAGTGCTTTCCCACCCTTCCTAAATATCCGAGGAGCCACCTGCCTAAATTCCAGCTTTAACAACTGCCACCATGCAGGTTTGTCAGATTTTTTTTTTTTTTTTTTAAGTAGTTAAACATGTTGAAAACCCAAGGGTTGCTTCAAATAAATTAATAACCAGGAATTCTGGATTGTTTCCCTATTTGAATTAAAAAGCTTCAATTTTTTTTTTCTTTTAAAGTGAATGGAACCTGTCAAAAATACCTAAACAAGAGTGCTAACAAGAGCAAGGGTTCTTGCATGAAGTTTTCAGTCCAGCTTGCCAGAGAGTACACAAGATTTTATTGTATTAAAAGCCAGATCCTTAGGTAGTACAATTCAGAGCAGTGCTGCAGGGGGTTGAGAAGTGCTAGTTTTTCCATAGGATTTTACTAGTTTCTCTTCCAAAGTTCTCTGTGAAGACATTTTTCAATGAAAGCCATAGCAAAGGAGCATGTAGCTTTTTGCTTTCAAAAAACACTAGGATAGTCTTTTCCTGTTAACAAAACACTGACTATTTTTCAATAAAAGTCAAGAAACTTTGACCAAATTATAGGCTTTTCCATGGAAGTTTCCTTTGGTCCAAGCACATTTATTTTGGGGAAAAAAACTGACCAATTCTGTAGTTCCATTGAACACTGCGAAATAGCTCAGGGTAATACTAGCTGAGGATTTAGCCATATAGCTAAATTACAAATATAATATAAAAGTATACCAAGTTCCCAGTCTTTTGAACAGAGATGGTGAGGTTTGCTCACACTTGGAAAGTGCTTTGAGATCTACAGAGGGAAAGAGCAAAGTATGATAGGTTTACAATGTGCACTACAGAATATTTAGGTACCACCAAGTACACAGTCAAGCTGCTCAACTGTGAACCTTGAAAAAAATGATGCTTTTAGATGTAAGGTCAAGTGGAACAAGCGCAGAAGCTGTAAGAAATGGGGTTTGAGGTGAGGTTACAGGGAAAGAGAAGGTGTGGCACACTGGAAGGATGTCACATCATTCCAGGGCAAAAGAACCCAATGTGAAAAGAGGCCTGGATATCAGAGGAAAAGAAGATGAAGGGAGCAACGATGAACAGAGAGCCCAAGAGGGCACGAGGTCTGGACCAACAGTTGACAGATGCAGACAGGAGAGGACTTAGCAATGGAGAGTTTGCTCTTTAAGCGGAAAGGAATGAGGGGCTAAAAAGGGGGAAGTTGCTAGAGCAGAATAGTTTACTGTAGTCCCTGTAAGAGTTCACATCATGGCATGAACTGGCATTTTAAACCAATAAGGACCTAGAGGAAGTTAGGAAGGGAACAGATTTACTGAGAGGGGAACAGTAACTCTAGCATCATGAGATGACAGGGAAAAACACACTGGGGGGAAGGTAATTTAGGAGGGGAACTACAGCTCAGCTTTAGTTTGGTTCAAATTAACAAGCTACCCAGAAGACTGAACTGGGTCATTGAGGGGGCAGGGTGGTGAATAAGAAGTGATCAGCAACAAGGGAACACAAGAAGAGACCATAACAAGAAGCACCAGTTAGAAAGGAGTGGAACAGGGAAAGAAAAGTAGAAGAAGCCAAAAGAAGGCAGCCTCAAGTTCAAAGACTGTAGAGCAGACTGAGTTTGCAAGGGAGTGGCTAGCCGTTTGTGGATCAGCCCATCTACAATACAAGTTTGTAAACTGTCACAATGCCACCTTCATCCCCACCAATGCATTACAAGTGAGTGCTAATAAGATGTTCTATTATTGAACAAATCTTTACTCAGTGCATCCCCAACAAATACTGCATAATTACAGCATTGTGATACTGCCCTTATTGTAGTTAGAGGCTCGTTCAGACAACCTTTTTTCCCCCCTGGTTGCTTCAAGTAATTGATGTGACCTCTGGCCTTTCAGTTTAGTAGCCAACACTCCCAAATAAGGCTGTTGCAGTGTGTTGCAAACAGAGCATGGGTCCAATAAAACAAAGCAGTTACTTCAAATTAAACAGCTTTAGCTACTAGTGTTTGAGAGTAACCTTACTCTCAGACAGTGAAGGGAAATATCTCATTGTACTCCTACTCATGCTAGCCTTAGGGAAAACAGCATCGTGAACAAACTTGTATTGTGACACCTCCAGCCCTCACAAGTGACCTCTTCCTCACCCCCACTATAGCCACTGTGGGCTCCCCAAGCTTCGCTGCTACTCCAATGTTTTATTTGTAATAAAACCAGTGTAGGGACTCAGTCCCAGCAAGCTCCAGCACAAATTAAGCAGTAGCTGAAGAGGGCCAGCTGTTGGTCAAGCACCCAGCTCTCATGGAGGCAGGAATGGTAGCAGTGCACAGTGTACTGTGGCTCTTCTTCCACAGCAGTGCTGCCTTCAGAGCTGGGTAGCTGGAGAGCAGCAGCTGCTGGCCAGAAGCCCAGGGAGATGTTGGAGCCTGGGGGCTTGCCCGGCCACACACCCCATCATCACATCCACAGGAAAGGGGGTGCCAAGGACTGACCTGCTGGCTCAGTAAGGACAAAGCCTGGTACCAGCACCTCCACTAGCAGGCTGGCAGCTCCAGGCGACATCACCTGATCCCCTACTAGCTGGCCAGGCCAGTTTCCAGCACCAGGCTCATCCACTCACCCCTGCTCCACCAGCCTGCAGCATTCTGATGGCATTCCCCTTCCCCAAACACAGTGCCCCAGACAGTCATCTGCCCCCCTCGAGCTGGCTCTGCTGCTGCTGTTCTACAGAGCAAGATGATACAGCTTTGAGAAATGTAAAATGGATTCACAAACACTAATTTAAAAGTCATTTAGACCACTAGATACTCAAAAAATGGATTGTGGCAACGCAGGCAGTTAGACATGGTAGTGATGAACAGGAACAATTTTCTGAAGACATGGTCATGAATCCTTCCTTGTTGACCAGGTGCCTATCTGCACAGAATAGTGCAACTTATGTTTCGACCTGAAGGTCTTTGTTGACTCTCTCACCAAAGCAGCCTCTATTTTCAGAGCTGCCTTTGTTCTGCCATGATCCCATGTTAACACACTGGTGGAGTATGATGTTACAAGTGACCATATTGGATTCCTGTTAGACACAGATCACCAGGCAATTCAATAGGAGAAACAATAGTAGTTATGTAATGGCTCACTGCCGTGCATCTTTTACAGAATATCATGATTTCCCTTTTCACCATCCTCACAGAAAGCTTCAAATATAACCTTTTACACAGAATTTCCTCTTCCAGACTGGGTTCACAAATTCTTGTCTGACAGACAACAGGTTTTTAAGTGAAAAGAAAGTGTAGTTAAGCTTATTGAAATAAATGTTTGTAGACATGTTTTCAGTGGTTACAGTATATGCTGTTCCCAAAGAAACCTGCCCAGATTGCTGCCTGCAGGAGTTAATGATTTACTTTGCTGCAGTTTTATCATTCAGATTGTTCTATGATTCTAAAGTTCTCCCTTGTACACAGAGATCTCAAACCAACAGATTCATTTTTAAAGAATTATGGTCTATGTAACAGTTTTGTTCAGCCTGGATTCACATTGCCTGCACAGCTGGGGTCCGTCCCCCCCCCCCAAAGTAGTTCATTATTATTATTTTGGTGGTTAAGGATTAACCACCAGAATTCATCTCAACTCAAACCCCATATTGTAATCTCTTTCACTGCACTAGGAAAGTCCAGTTAGAGGTGTCACTTACAGCTCTGTCTCATGGACATAAGTCATTATTTGAGAATAGCATACACACACACTGCTAGGACACTGATCTTGCAATGGTTCAGCATGGACCAACCACAAGTATAGTCTATGCACCAGTGAAGACATTGGACTAGATATGCAATACCGTCACAACACAACCTGTGCAAGTTGTTGCCTGTTCCGTAACTTCTCATTAGTTCTCTGGAGCTGGTGGGTAACTGGCAATGTTAACTGGACTATTAACATTAGGCTTTCAATGTAAAATACTGATACCATGTAAGAGCCATCTATCCAGATACTATGACTTGAGTTTATCCGGAAGCTGCCTGCACCTTCTGCCGAATAAATTCTAGGCAAGGGGCATGTTCCAATATGGAGCACTACTCGGGTATGACAGTGCTCCAAAGAGGTAATGAATTTGGTTGGATTGTGTGTGTTACTGCACTTTCTGCTGAGGGGCTGAGCCTACAATCCCCAGTCATTTCAATGGCTGGCAAAGGCCTGCACTCTAGGGCAATGGTTCACAACCTTTTCCGTAACACAGCACATTTCAATGAGAGAGTTCCACAGCACACCCACTTTTCTCAGCAGAACAGATTGCTCATAAACATTTATTTACATTTACTATGGTTATGGTCTTACTAGAGAGTTTGCTTGTGTACACTATGTTGCAAAAGAAGGATCAAATGCATTAGTTTCAAATCCATCAGGAAAAAATACACAGCATCTTTATTCTGCCCTTTGGCCACCCGTGTTTAGGATGTTCATGTTTCAGAATTGAAAGACCAATACCTCGCTTTTAATCCGATTAATTTTCAGAAGTTTTATGAGCTGTAATTTTGGTTGGATGGAATATTGTTTAAGGTGAAACAATGTTTCACACTGATCATTATTTTTGTACAAAATTGATTCTATGAAAGTTTCATGGCAAACTTGGACCGTTCTCACAGCACACCCATGTGTACTGGTTTTCAGATTGCAACAGGACTGTAAAACAGCTTCTTCAACATTCCTTCATAACATCCAGACAGGAGAGGGGAGAAGAAAGCTCCCTTTGGAGGAATTCATTCCAGGTCAGCCAGATGCCCCCTCTCTCCCTGGTATTAACATCCTAGAGGCATGTCCAGTACAAGCCCTTTGCTAGAAGGCAGAGCAGACAAGAGCTAAAAGTGAGAAAACAGCAGTGATCATGAGGATATGAAGCAAGCAGCAAGATTTAAGAGGGTGTTTCATGTGCATTTGCTAGGTCTCCTATTTCTCAGGAAATGAGAAGGGCATAGTCCCTGTTTAGGTTAGATGTTTTGTATTGACTAACTTGCATGTGACAAGTCTATATGAAGCTGAGTCTACCTCTCTCCACCACCTTTTGGGAGAGGAGGAGCAACAGGCAGAGTCAAGATTAAAGCCACAAAAGCTGCCTTCAGACCTTGTCAGAAAAGGGGATGGAAGGAAAGAAATGCACCAGTGCAGCTGTAAAAAACTGTTCCAGTGAATGCAGTGAGCCTGTACAGGTGGAGGCTTTGTTAAGACTTGCCCTGAGTGGTACACTGATCATGTCTGTGTAGTGTTAGGAAATGGACAGAAATATTTCATAGTCACTGCAGTTGCCTGAAGCTTCAGTGGGAACCCTTTTTTTTCTCTGCTGTAGATGAGCCTAATGAGTCAGGGCAACTTAAAAAGAAAAAAAACTAAAAAAAATTACAAAAATACATCACTGTTTTAAAGACAACTCCCCTTCTTCCAAGAGAATTCTCTGCAGCACACAGATAGAAGGGAAGCCTGATCAAAGTAATGATGATTAACTGATGCCAATAGACGTTTGGTCTAAGGATGTTAGTGTAAGAAGCGTTTCACATTGGTTATGAGGCAAAATATTTATGTATCTTAGCAGCTCTCAAGTTTGCTAAAAAGACATGATCAAAGTCTGATACAATGTTTACTCCTGCAAGTTTTCAGTTAAAAAAAAACAAGAAAAAGGCCACTAAGTAGCTATGTGTGTGTTCTGACAAGTCATTGTGGGGTTTATATCAAGTCCCAGTTATCTGAAACTTAAAATATTTTGATTCAGGTGTTTACACCCAAAATTCTCTCACTCTAAAATAGAAAAAGAATCAGTGATGTTTGGCCAGCTGATAGCCCAGAATCACTTTTTTCTATAGGGTGAGGTGCTGAAATACTCTGAAAATCAAGACTGATCAAGAACAAAAAGAGCTCTTCAGAAAACAGGTCGCAGAAGCAGCATAGGCAAAACTGCTTAATAAACCTCACATTCTAGTTTAAACATCCAGATATTGTGCATTCCTTCTCAAGCAGAACATATTAGCAGTTCACCTCCCACATGAAGTGCCCTTTTCAAAATAGTTATCTTAAAAGGGCCATCTGACTAAACTAGAAAACTGAATTCTAAAAGCTATCATTTTTCTTTCACTTGAAGAAAAGGTGGACTACTGTGCTCAAGCCTGAATGCCACAGATTGTCTATTTCTAATGTGTTACCCATTGTGGAATGTTATATCACATTTGCAGCTGAATGTTCTACACTTGTTACATTTTGCATTTAAAAAAATGAGGTTGTCAGTTCAACATTATTCATTGCCAATGAAAGATAGAGGAAGCCAGGCAAAGAAAAACAATGCAAAATATACTGTCATCCTCAGCATGTAATTACACCACAATCAAGTCTATTTACACTACACACATGCCACAAACTTACTAAGCAAAAGTATGAAAAATTTATGACACTAGTATCATGTCTGGCACACTAAAGTCTTGTCAATTTAATACAGGAGTAGTGTGAAACACAGCGACAATTCAGTATAAAGACTCTGCAATGAAGCATTCAGATACCGTCAATCAATTCTGCTTATCATGTAAAAGCATCCACTGCCAAAGTTATTAGTAGAAAGGCTTCAAAAAAGTGGTATTAAGCTATCTCCGAGTCTGGATTATTTAAAAGTGATTATACTTGCATCTGGAAGGAAAGAATACAACTGACAGCAATTAAAGTTAAAATAGCCCCTAGAAAAGTGTGCCTCTTTAGTACCAGAGCCATAATCCCATCAAAATCTGGGCCTATATCTTCACTGAGGAAAATGCCAGTTCTCTCCCTAGCCAAGTAACTTTGTCTACAGCTTTACACATTTTATCTTTTCAGTGTACATCTACATAAGGTTACCAGACATCTGGCAAAAGGAGGACATGTCCTCCATCCTCCAGGCATTTTAAAATAGGTGCTTTTGTCCAGCTTTTTACTGATCAGGAATAGAGTGTTAAAAACCCCTCTAACAGCCAAGTTACAGAGCTGAGGATCTTCCCCCAGCAGCTGGAGATCAGAGCTGGTCACATGCACACACCACCCAGTCACAACTCAGCACAAACCAGGCCTTCTCACTAAGAGCTCAGGTATCCCCCGACTCTGGAGGCTACTTTTGCAAGGCTGCCTGAATAAAACTCAGTTGGGAGGGAAGACGTCTTTTAAACCTTGGGCTTTTGGGTTCAAGACCTGCGAAAGGCACTTTTATTCTTGGCCCTTGCTCCCTACAAAATGGCTCAATTGGGGGGCGAAAAAGAGAGATGCTAATAAAATGAAGGAAAATAAAGTCTACCATAAATAAAATTACTAACAAGGACCAATTAAATAAATCCACTAAAGGGGCAGGTTTGAACTAGACAGAAACAATTTAGGACTTTTTTAAACTGTAAAAAATGGGCTGCTGTGGAAAACGAAAAATGAGAAGCAAGTTAACTGGTTTTCTCTCTCTTTTTTAGGTACTTTTCAAGTTTATATTTGAAAATTTAGTTTTTTAACTTTAGTCTCATGAACATTAATGAAAGGGTCATGAAAAACTTTCACTTAATGAAAAACCCAGTTTTTGGTAAGACAAAACATTTTGGTAATTGTCTTTATTTTAAAATAATTTAAAAACACATGATATTGTGCAGTTTTAATGCTGCATTTATTAATCATTACCCATTTTCCATGGCATAATATGGTAATAAGTTATATTAATATTACATTTTCTCCACACCCTCCAGTGTCGTCCTTTTCAGACCTCCCTATCCTCCTTTCCGTGATTTGGTATCTGGTAACTCTACATCTACACAGCTGGAGCAAGCCTCTCAGCCCAGACAGAGACCAGATTAGTGCTCTACAACTACTCATGTAGACAGAGCTTTGAAGTCATGGCTTCAGGCTGGGACTCAAGGCTATGAAACCCAACTCCACCCTTAGGGTTCAGCACCTGAGATGAAATTTAGAGTGCTAGAGTAAACCCCACTAACAGAAGTCTGTTGACCTGGGCTAAGAGGCTCACTCCAATATGCTATGTAGACATACTGTCAGTGGTTTAGTTTCAGCTCCTGATATTGGCATCTCAATCAAAAGATTTTACCAAAATTAGTTAACCTGCAGACTGAGCAGGTTATGTGTAACCAATACCATCTATCCCAGGCAAATTTAGTAAGGCCATTTAACCAAGGACCAAACTCTTCAGTCCACAACTCAGCTGCCTTTGAATAGGTACCTAGGAAGCACATCTCAGATGGAAGGGGGAGGATTACAGGACCACTTAGCATTTGCAGTCAGCTATTAATCACACCTGAAAGAGTTTTCACTGAAGGTGCTTCTTCAGAAGAAGTCAGAAAAACAATAAGAGTCCACAATGTATGGCTCATCACTATTTGACATATTAGTGCATATTATGATACAGGCCAGTGTTTCTCAACCAGTGCTCCAGAGAAATAGTGAAGGTGTTCCACAACCCGACCCACCCCACCCCATTGGGAGGAAGGGAAGGAGCAATGCAGCAACCCAAGGCATGCCTGAGAGATTTCAAATGCCCCAACCACAGCTGCTGCCTTGGTTCTTTGCTGTGGCTGGGGCATTTTCAATTTCCTACTGCTGTTATTGAAATCACTCGGACATAACTTCCATGGCAAGACTTTCCTTGACAAACTTGATTTCAAGAACAGAAAAACTCTGAACATGCAGGCCCAGAATTCTCAATGAAACTTGAGTAATATCACTTCCAGTTTTAAGTTGTGTACACACTTTAAAAAAAAAAAAAAAAAAAAAGGACAAACATCTTACAAGCATAAAACTCTTTAATCGGGTTTCCTGAATAATTTCTGCAGGAATGCATAGTATGCAGACATTATGAACATGACGGCTGGTACATACTGGCTTTTCTGAGAAAGTTTTCTGCATGACATAATTAATACCTTTAGGTGTTCGCCAGTCCACTGAATGTTGAGAAACACTGATCTAGCCCACACAGAATTTTTATCTCAAGGAAAGCATGCTTCAAAATATCATCAATGAAGGTACAATTAATGACTGCACAAAGCTGATCTGAAACATTTACATATAAATTCCCTGCAAGTTACGTTTTCAAAAAGAACCAAAGTTACAGAATTTAGATAGGGGTTTTCAATATCAAGAGTTCTACAGTGTTGGCATCCTGTGCCTTCGTACAGTTATGAACCCATGACAGTAGCTGTGTAGCCTAATGATCCCATACCATCCCGCATATGGCTAATACTAATTATGAAGAATAAAACAGATCAGCCACATAGTTTTTGCATTTATTAGGTCTCAAAGGTTTTTCTCCTGACCTCTTAATCTGGATTATGCAAATTTCTTCAGCTGCCTTTGCATTAGTGCCTTCTAGTAAGTGACTGTTAGATGATAGTGTTTAATCAGCATGTAACTGAATGCCAAAACATCCCTGGCAATGTTCAGCATTGCACCTTTGAGTGGAATTAGGTGAAAGGAGTCTCAACCACATGTAGCAGGAGCACCTAAATTAAGTCAGTGTCCCCTCACAAACCCATTCCTTTCATTGCTTCCCTAAATACAAGTCTCCTTTACTTAGCAATATCAAAATTTACTCTCCCTACAAGTTTTCCCCTCCCCTTTCAGCAGTAGCAATGATACCCAAGGGATGGAAGTTTAATTCCATTCCCCACTGCACCATCCTCAGTATCTGCCACCACATAAACACAAAACATTATGTTTCTGCTGGAAGCATTCAGCTGGGAACTAATATCGCATAATGTCATTTGAAACAATTGCATTAGGCAACAAGCCACTAAAATGAATGGGCAAGTTCATGACATCTTAGAACAGGGGTCTCAAACTCAAATCACCACAACGGCCACGTGAGGACTAGTATGTTAGTCTGAAGGCCACACCACTGAAACCTTTTCATACAATGATATTGCAAATATCAGTAACAGTGTTGCTGTGGGCCACAGGAAATAGCTATAGGAGCTGCATGTGGCCTGCAGGCTACATGTTGGAGACCCCCGTCTTGGAGCTACTGTTTCATTTGTCTGCCAAATCAGCTGGGTATCACCACACTGGTGGCACTTAACATATTACAAAACAACAGTGACTAGATGCGTCCCTAATGATCAGCACAGAAAAGCTGTCAGCATCACATCATCTAACTTACTAGTACACAGCCACATTCAGGCAGTTTAAGTTTCTGGCATAATCAAATCCCCCAGGAATTCAAGGCAGCTACTTGCCACATTCTCATCTTATCTTGTTCAGGCAACATATAAGGTTATACTCTGCAAGCAGTCTTGTGGCACTTAAAAACTAACAAATTTATTACATGAGCTTTCATGGGCAAAAAAATCCATGTGGCATTTTCTCCCACAAAAGCTGATGCGATAAATAAATCTGTTAGTCTTTACATGCCACAAGACTCCTTGCTTTACTAGACTAACACAGCTGCCCCTTTGGCAATTGGGTTGCACACGCCCAAAGAACTCCTCTCATGCAGAGGAGCCCTGCTGGATATTACTGCATCCCCGCCGGGTTTCCACCGCTCCCTCCTGTTTCCTGGAGCAGGGACAGGAGGAGGTCAGGCATCCGGGTCCCATCTGCGAAGCCAACCGACGCAGGCCCCTCCCCCCCGTGCAGGCAAGGCACTGGGCCGGCCATGCTAGTGGCCAATGCAGGGCACCGCATCAACCCAAAGTCACCGCGGTAAAACGGAGCAAGGGACGGGCCCTGCCTCCTTCCAGCCCCACCGGAGCAGCGGCGGCCGGACTCCGCCCGGCCCAAGCAGGCTGCGCGCCCCGCCAGGGAGGCGCCACCCCTTACCCAGCACCACAGCGGAGCGGAACAGCCCGCGGCTGCTGCTGCCGCCGCCGATCCGAGCCATAGCGGGGCGCGAGGCGTTCAACCGTCACCGAACGCGAGACGCCGCCGAGCTCGCCAGTCATATGACACGGGCGACGTCACCCCGCCCCGTCGTCATGTGACCCACCCGCCGTGACGGAAGAGGTCAGGTCTCGCGAGAGGAGGGAAGAGGCCCTCCCCCGACCCGCTGGGGAGTCGGCGGTCACGTGGTAGAACGTGCGCCCGCTACTCCCCCTCCCCCCTCGACTCTCCGCCCTGCGTCGCGGGCCGGTCCGTCTCAGTGGGCGGGGGAGCGGCTGGGCTGGTGACGTCAGCGCCCCGCCCCGCTTTTGGGGGCGGAGCTAGTGCGGGGGTGCGCGCGGGCCAGGAGGGGTTTCCCGCGTGTTCCTGCAGCGCCAGGCTGGCTGGGGAGAGGAGGGCGGCTCCTCGCTTTTACCTTCACATCCTCACCCGACAGGCGTTTTAAAAATCCATCATTTTGCCTGGCTTTTTGCTTACAGGGGTTACAGTATGCTGGAACACCCTGTTTTTAGGGGGAAGCCTTCCAGGGCCCCCTAAAACCAGAAGACTATTCCATTAATAGTACATTTGCTCCATGTGTCCTCCAATGGCCTCCTTTTCCTACTTCCCTGGCCTCCTTCCCAGGCTTTGGTGTCTGGTAGACCTAAGCCTGGCTCATTGGCTGTGAGCAAGGCAGCAGCAACACGTGTATTGGCTGCCAGGTTGAACCCTCCATCCTTGCAGCCTAAACCTGTGCAGTCTGTGTCAGACTGGGAGTTTTGCACCGCCCAGCATCCTGCTGCAGACCTTGGGAAACCTTAGCCAGCACCCCTGCTTTTCAGGGTAAATCATGCTTTCCCCCACCAAAGGGATGCTACCAGGAGGCGGTTAAGTGACTTGTAATAAAAACACTAGGAGCCGCCACCCATAATACAGACCACCTGGAGGATGGTGGAGAGGTGCTATTTTGTGGGTCCTGGGGGCTGTTTGTAAATGCAAGGGTTGGGACATAGCTGTCTCCAAGGAGGTGGGTGCTAAGAGCAGGGGCGTTGCTGGTGCTGGGCACTCTGGGGCACGTGCCCCAAACCCCAGCACCAGAGCCCCGGCTCTCCGGCCCAGTCGGGCTAGAGATCCAGGGCCCAGCTGCCGGCAGCCGTGGCAGGCCGGTCCCTGGCCAGGGATCTGGGACCCGACCGCCCACGGCGGCCCCATCCCCAGCCAGGGATCTGGCCCTGGCCACCTGTGGCCACAGCGGCCCCATCCCCCCACTGGGGTCCAGGGCGCAGCCACGGCAGCCCCGTCCCCTGCCGGGGATGCGGGGCCTGGCCGCTTGCAGCAGCACAGCGGTGTCTGGCTCTGTCCCCAGCCAGGGGGCAGGGCCTGTGGGCTGGGGGTGGGGCCTGGGCCCTTGACCCAGGTCCCTCCCCCAGCCAGCGACGCCCCTGGCTAAGAGATCAGTTGGAAAACGGTGGGCTACCAATGTAAGCATTGTTCTTTGAGATGGGCTGCTCACCAATGTTCCCTCTAAGCTGCATCAGTGAGCAGTAGCGCAGCTGCCGCTGCTCACTGGTGCAGCAAGCCCTGACCCCAGCGGAGGTCCAGCAGCCACAAGCCATCCCTGGCCCCGGAAAAATTTCTCCTGGGCGCCAGGAAGCCTGGGGTGAGGCTGGCAGGGAGCAGAAGCAGAAGCGGAGGAGCTGGGGGATTGGGGCTGGCGGGGAGCAGAAGAGCCAGGCGATTGGGGCTGGTGTGGAGCAGAGGAGCCGGAAGATCGGGGCTGGCGGGGAGCGGAGGAGCCGGAGGATCGGGACTGGTGGGGAGCAGAGGAGCCGGAGGATTGGGGCTGGTGGGGAGCAGAGGAGCCGGAGGAGCGGGGCTGGCAGGGAGCGGAGGAGCCAGAGGAGCGGGGCTGGCGGGGAGCAGAGGCAGGGGAGTGGAGGAGCCGGGGTGGGGGATCCCGGGCGGGGGCAGATTAGAAGCGGGGGTAAGCTCATGCTACACGGGGGGAAGGGGAGTGTTGATGTGTAAGTAAACGTTTCCTTTTCAAGTCATTGCTGCCACATAGGTCAGTGATTCCCAATGTTTTCTCTGCCATTGCAGTGGCACTCCTTGCTACCTTTAATTCGTTTGAGGCACACTGCCATATAGTTTCCAAATGAAGCCATATATTTTCATGAGCCAATCCAGAGCTCTTTGAGTAGTTTTTCAAAAAATTCTGTGGCACACCTGTTTGCTGTGGCACACTGGCTGGGAAACAGTGGAATAGGTAGACACAAGAAGAGGTTACTTACCGGTAACAGGTGTTCTTCGAGAGGTGTGCTCCTGGCCATTCCTTTGTAGGTGTCTGCACGCCCTGTGCACGGCACGCCGGAAACTTTTCCCTTAGAGTACCCATAGGGCCGGCTGTTGCGCCCCCTGGAGTGGCGCCGTTGCCACTCCCTATATAGCCACCAGCCGACCCTTCCCTCCTTAGTTCCTTCTGCCCAGACTGTCTGAGGGGAGGTGGGAGGGATTGGAATGGCCAGGAGCACACCTCTCGAAGAACACCAGTTGCCGGTAAGTAACCTCCTCCTCTTCTTCGAGTGCTGCTCCTGTCCATTCCTTTGTAGGTGAGTATCTAGCCTTACCTTGGAGGTGGGAGACATCACATACACATGGACTGCAGCACCGCCCTTCCCACTGCCGTATCCTGTTGCGCTTGATGGGTGATGATGTAGTGCTGCGCGAAGGTATGCGGGGAGGACCATGTCGTTACCTTGCATATATCTGCGATCAGGACCAGCGCTAGGAATGCTGTTGACGCCGCCTGCGCCCTTGTCAACTGAGCAGTCGCCCGCGCCCAGCTTGTAACACTCCTTGATGCAGGCTATAATCCAAGAAGCGATCCTTTGTGTGGACACAGGTTGGCTTTTCTTGCTGTTCGCAACTGCCACGAAGAGCTGGGATGTTTTGCGAAATGGTTTCGTCCTTTCAATATAACAGGCCAATGCTCTGCACACGTCCAGGGTGTGGAGACATTTATCTTCCTCCAACCCATGGGGCTTGGGGCAGAAAACCAGCAGGCAAATGTCCTGGTTTACGTGGAACTGCGACACAACCTTGGGCCTAAAGGATGGGTGTGGATGTAACTGCACCTTGTCCGTGAAAAACAGCATATACGGGGGCTCTGCCACCAGGGCTCGCAGCTCCGATACCCACCGGGCTGATGTGATCGCCACCAGGAACGCAACCTTCCACGAGAGGTATAGCAGCGAGCATGTTGCCAGCAGCTCGAATGGGGGTCTGGCAAGCCGCAACAGGACTAAGTTTAGGTCCCACTGGACTGACGGCGGTTTCACTGTTGGATACAATTTAGACAAGCTCCTCAGGAACATCTTCACCATGGGGAAGGCGAAGAGCGAGTCTTGTTCGGGGGACCGATGAAAGGCTGCAATCGCTGCCAGATGTACTTTAAGCGATGACAATGACAGCCCTTTTGATTTCAGGTGCCATAAATAGTCCAACATGCGCTGAACCGAGAGCGTGGCCAGATCCTCCCCGTTATCCGAAGCCCACTGCGCGAACTTACGCCACTTGGCGGCGTACGTGGCTCTTGTGGAAGGTTTCCTGCTGCCACATAGCACCTCCCTTACCAGAGAGGAGCACAGCTGTTCACTGTCCGTCAGCCACGAAGGCACCACGCGTGGAGGTGCAGCGCCTCCGGGTTGGGGTGGAGGAGCCGCCTGCTGTCCTGAGCTAATAGGTCCGGCCTGAGAGGTAACTGGACAGGGCTGCACCTCGACAGTCTCAGGAGGGTTGAGAACCAATAGTGTCTCGACCATGCTGGGGCGACCAGTATGACCTGTGCTTTCTCCTCCTTTATTTTCTGTAACACTCTGGGCACTAGCGGTGTCGGTGGGAACGTGTACAGCAGCCCGAGTTTGCCCCAGTGGATCTCGAAGGTGTCCGCCCTCGACCCGGGGCTGAGTCCCCTGAACGAACAGAAGTCCCGGCATTTTGCATTGCTCTGTGAGGCGAACAGGTCCAGATGGGGATAACCCCACCTCCGGAAGAGGGACTCCACCACTTCCGGGTGGAGAGACCACTCGGGGGCCATGAATTTCCTGCTGAGCTCATCCGCCAAGCAGTTCCGGAGGCCCGGTATGTACGATGCCACTGGATGAATCTTGTGGCGAATACAGAACCCCCACAGGCTCATGGCTTCTTGGCAGAGCTGTCGCAAGTGCATGCCGCCTTGTTTGTTGATGTAAAACATCGCGGTGGTGTTGTCTGTGCGAACGGACACTGTTCAGCCCTGGAGACGGTCCCGAAACACCATAAACGCCAGGCACACTGCCTTGAGCTCCTTCACTTTGATATGCCACTGGGAGTCTGCACTGTCCCATAGGCCCTGCGTTCTGAGGCAGCCCAAATGCGCTCCCCATCCTACGTCCGAAGCGTCCGTCGTTAGGTGAATCGACGGCTGGGGAAGGCGGAACAGAATCCCTGAGCAGAGTTTCACCTCGCAGCCCCACCACTGGAGGGATGCTAGCACCGCCGCCGGCACGGTGACCATTGTCTCCAGACTGTCTCTCGCCGGGCGGAACACAGATGCCAACCATAATTGGAGTGGGCGCATGCGCAGGCGGGCATAGGAGACCACAGACGTACAGGCTGCCGTAAGGCCCAGTAGGCGGAGGCATTCCCATGCGGAGGCCAGGGGAAACTTTGTTAGGGAGTCCACTGCCTGTTTGATCGCCTGGAATAGAGCGGTGGGAAGGCTCACCTTTGCAGCCACTGAGTCAAGGGGTGCTCCTATGAACTCTATCCTTTGTGCCGGAATGAGCACCGACTTCTGAGTGTTCACCAATAGGCCTAGGCAATCGAACAAGTGCTGTGTCAAAGCTAGATGGAACAGCACTTCCTGATATGACCTCCCTGCGATGAGCTAATCGTCCAGATACGGGAAAAGGGTGACCTCTTTCCTTCTGAGGAACGCCGCCACCACCGCTAGGCATTTTATGAACGCCTGCAGAGCTGCCGACAGGCCAAATGGGAGTGCGGTGAACTGTAGATGCTTCTGCCCTACCACGAAGCATAAAAACTTCCTGTGCTTCGGGTTGATCGCGATGTAGAAGTACGCGTCCTACAAGTTGAGAGTGGCATACCAATCGCCTGGATCCAGAGAGGGAACAATTGAGGTGAGGGACACCATACGGAAGCGAAGTTTTCGAAGGAACCTGTTGAGGCGCCTCAAATCTAATATCGGACGTAGGCCCCTTTTTGCCTTGGGAATAAGAAAATAGTGGGAGTAGAAAACCCTGCCCCTGTGGCCAGGGGGCACCTCTTCCACCGCCCCTTTCCAGAGCAGTGTCTGAACTTCCTCCAACAGTAACTGCTGGTGGGCCTGATCCTGCAGGGATGACGTAATGCCGTGGAGGCCGACGGGGGTAATGAAGAAAATTGGAGGGAATAGCCCTCCTGAACTGTCCTGAGGACCCATCGGTCCTTTGTAATCTTGCACCACTCTGGTGCGTAACAGGACAGTCTGTTGGCGAACAGGGGAGTGTCTGGATCTTTGGGTCTTGGTAAGTCACTCTCGTGCTGACCCTCAAAAGTTCTTCTTCTGGCCTGAAGATTGGCGCGGTGCTCCTTGGCCGCTGGGTTGTCAACCAGTGGACCTACAGCCCCCTCTGCCCTTTCTCCTATCGTCTTCTTGGCAGCGATGGTAAGGCCGTGGGGGGGGGGGGGGGTTAAACTGTTTTCTCTGGCTCGCTGGGGTGTGAAGCCCCAAGGACTTAATCAACGCCCTTGAGTCCTTTAATGTCTGAAGGCGGGCATCTGTCTGCTGTGAAGACAGTTCGGGCCCTTCGAAGGGCAGATCTTGTATAGTAGCCTGGACCTCTTGAGGTAGTCCTGAAGCCTGCAGCCATGAGCTCCTGCACATTGTAACCCCGGAAGCCATGGAGCGGGCTGCTGCATCGGCAGCGTCTGAGGCCAACTGCAATAAGGCCGTAGAAACTACCTTGCCTTCTTTGATGGAAGCCGACAAGGCCGCTCTAGAGTCCTGCTCCAGCGAGTCGGTGAATTTTTCCAGGGCTGACCAAACGTTGAACATATATCTACTGAGGACAGCCTGCTGGTTAGCTATCCTCAACTGCAACCCCCCCGTTGAATAAACTTTGCGGCCAAACAAGTCCAGCTTTTTAGCATCCTTGGACTTGGGTGTCGAACCTGGGTGGCCCTGCCTCTCCCGTTCGTTCGCTGCAGCTACCACCAAGGAGCTTGGGGTGGGGTGGGAGTAGAAATGCTCGTATCCCTTAGAGGGAACAAAGTACTTTCTCTCTGCCCGCTTGGCCATAGGGGGGATCGAAGCCGAAGTATGCCACAGTGCTTTAGTGGTGTTCTGCACCGTTTTAATAAAAGGCAGCGCGATGTGGCTCGGGCCTTCTGGGAGGAGGATATCCACCATGGGATCCGCATCGTCTATGATTTCTTCTGCCTGGATATTCAGGCCAGTGGCTACCCGGCGGAGAAGCTCTTGATGGGCCTTAGCGTCGTCTGGGATGGACAGTGGTTTGGCCCCTGCCACTGCCTCATCTGGAGGAGATGAGGAAGACTCCTCAAGGTCAAGACCCCCCGACGGCACCCTGGATCTCGTGCTGCATCCACCACTAGCCAGGCTGTCCTGGTCTTGTTCGCCCTGCAACGATTCCACATCTGAAGCCTCGCTGGTACCAGGTGGAGCGCTGATTGAGGCCGACGGAGGAGGTTTGACGTGCGAACCTTGCATGGGGGTTGCCGTACTGAACCCTGGGCATTGCTGGATGGCCCATGGAGTCCAGAAAGGCCACTGCACTCCAGGCTGCCAACCCTTCAAATATGTAGGGCCACTGAAATGGTAAAAACACAAGTAAAAGAGCTGAATTCACCAGAAGGGACAGTGCATGCACTTAGACAAACAGCATACAGCCAGAGTGGTTCAAATCACAATGTAGAACCAACCCCTGCTATCAGGAAGACTGAGTCCAGACAGTCTTGTGGCAAGTGTGGATCATGGCATGGTCCCAAACAGTGTTTTGCGTATGGGAAACTGTCATAACTGTGGGAAACTTAATCATTTTGCAAACTGCTGCAGCTCCCAAAGGCGCAAAAATCAAGTGCATTTAGTTACTGACAGTGAGACCGAGGAGTGCTTTGTAGATGTACTGGGATCAAGCAAACCTAGTGAGAGGGACTGGATACTGCCTCTGTCAGTGAATGGAACAATCATTCCACTGAAACTAGACACAGGAGCTCAGGTTAACATTCTGTCTACACGAGATTATGAGAGACTGAGAATAAGACCCACGCTGGGACCAACAAACATAAAAGTAACTGGGTATTCTGGAACAAATATACCTGTGCAGGGATGCTGCTTCACTAGGGTTAACCATAAGAACACCATGTACAGGCTGCCTTTCATTGTAGTGCCACAGGAGGTGACACCAATTTTGGGTCTGGTCACCTGTGAGAAACTGAATCTGATAGAAAGAGTGCTCTCACTACAAGATAGAGCTGCATCTGGCTATGAGGCACTCCTTGAAGAATATCAGGACCTGTTTCAGGGAATGGGTTGTTTGCAAGGTGAATATACAATCTGCATAAACAAGCGAATCCCTCAAGTTATTCATCCATGTAGAAAGGTGCCATTTGCACTCCGTGATAAACTCAAGGCTGAGCTTGAAAGGATGGAAGCAATGCAAGTAATACAAAAAATAGAGGAGCCAACGGAATTGGTGAGCTCCCTAGTTATAGTGCAAAAAAGTAATGGCCAGCTACGCATATGCTTAGATCCCAGAGACCTCAACAGAGCTATACAAAGAGAACATTTCAAACTACCAACCAGAGAAGAGATTATGGCTCAGTTTGCAAATGCTCAATATTTCAGTAAGTTGGATGCATCCTCTGGATTTTGGCAGCTAAAATTAACAGAGGAAAGCTCAAAATTATGCACCTTTAATACTCCTTTCGGAAGATACAGATTTTCACGCTTACCCTTTGGTATAGCTTCAGCACCAGAGGTGTATCACAAAACTGTACACATGATCTATGAACATATTAGCAGTGTGGACACCTCTATGGATGACATCATCATTTGGGGCTCTACAAAAAAAGAAGCATGATCGTTGGCTTTGGCAAGTTGTTGGATGCAACTAGAGCCGCAAACCTCAAACTAAATAAGGACAAATGTCTGTTAGGAGTTAGAGAACTGACTTTTATAGGGGACATTGTTTCCCATGAAGGTGTAAAACTGTATAAGAGGAAGATTTCAGCCACTGAAATGATGCCACATCCCCAGTCAAAGAAAGATGTCCAACGGTTCCTGGGAATGGTTAACTATCTTGGAAAATTCATACCCAATCTTTCTGCCAAGGTGTTACCATTGAGATAACTCCTACAGGACAAAAATGAATGGTGCTGGGATGCTGCACAGGAAGAATGGAGAAATTTAAAACAAGACTTGATACAGGAACCAATATTGAAATTTTTTGCTCCAGAGAAGCCCGTTAAAATTTCAGCGGATGCATCACAGTGTGGGTTGGGTGCCGTGATTTTACAAAAACATGAAGATTGCTGGCAACCTGTGGCATATGCGTCCAAATCACTGACTGATGCAGAGACTAGATATGCACAGATTGAGAAGGAGCTTTTAGGAATCTTGTTTGCCTCTGAGACATTCAAGCAGTATATTTATGGACAGAGAGTGGAAGTTGAAACAGATCACAAGCCCTTGACTGCATTATTTAACAAACTGCTAAATGACTGTACCTTAAGGATTCAAAGAATGATGACTAGATTGCAGAAATACAATTTATTGGTGACCTACACACCAGGCAAATTTATGTTCACTGAAGATGCACTTTGCAGAGCAGTAGCACCCATAGTACCTGAGAAGACACTGGAAACAGAAGTGCAAGCCTATGTAGATATGATTGTGAGTGCAGATCCCATAACTAACAGAAGACTGCAACGCATAAGAGAAGAGACTGAGAAAGATGAATTGTTGGGACTCCTCAAAGAGGTGATGATTAAAGGATGGCCTGAAATAATAAGCAGTTGCTCTCTAAGTATAAGAGACTATTGGAACTGCAGGCATGAACTGACTGTGGTAGATGGGGTGATTTTCAAAGGTGGTAAGGGTGTAATACCACGGAGCCTCCAAAAAGAAATGTTACAGAAGATTCATGAACATCACTTAGGAATTGAGAAGTGCAAAGAATGAGCACGAGAGGTCATGTATTGGCCACAGATCAATCACGACATTACCAATGTAGTAAAAAACTGCTTTTCATGCTTGAAATACAGGCCACGCCAACAGGCAGAGACACTGAGACCCCTTCCTGTTCCACAGAGACCTTATGAGAAGGTAGGTGTGGATTTATTTACCTGGCGTTCCAAGGATTACTTAATAGTCACTGATTATTACTCTTTATATCCAGAAATTTGCACACTGAACAGTACGAACAGTAATTCAGTGATCACTGGCATGAAAGGAATTTTCTCCAGACATGGAATTCCTGATGAGGTCTTCAGCGACAATGGGCCACAATTTTCAAATACAGAATTCAGGCAATTTGCCTCAGAATGGGATTTTCATCATAAAACCTCCAGTACCAATTATCCCCAATCAAACGGACTGGTGGAAAGGTCTATAGAGACAGTAAAGAACCTGATGAAAAAGACTTTTGAAAGTGGAGGTGATTTTATACAGCATTGCTGGTCTGCCGAAGTACACCCCTAGAGAATGGCTTTTCTCCAGCTCAGCTGTTAATGGAAAGAAGGATCAGATCTAATTTACCTATTACTGATAAATTGCTGCAATCTAAGAACAATGCTAACATTCAGAAGATGAAAGAAAACCAGAAGTGGAAGCAGAAATATTATTTTGATAGAAGGGCTCGTGATCTTCCATCCCTTAACCCAGGAGATAGTGTGCCTTAGGAATAACTCCTCTAATACCTGGGGACAAAGAGGTACTATTAAAAAACAGCTGCATCCACGGTCTTACGTGGTCCACACAGATCAAGGGGACACATTTCGATGTAATCGACGGGATCTATGACTTATTCCAGAAAGTTCCAACACCGTGGAAGTTGAGGTAGATTCTGGCATGCCTCCCCTGACTGATCTGATATCTTCAACACATGGTAATGAAACCATCAGGGAACAAGAGAATTCAGACCTGAATGAAGGACGAGTACTGAGAAGATCTAGTCAAGTCATCAAATGTCCAGAAAGACTCATAGAGACTTGCTAGGATATGTAAGGGAAGTGGGTGGTAAAGACTCACTTGAGAGTGATGTGCTAGTAATCTCTTCTCTCTAGGTAGTTCATATCTTGGGTTTATGGACTGTTCTTCTGCATGTTTTTGTATAGATAACTGTTATGTGTTGTTAGATGTTAGTGCATGTATTATTAGCTAGCTTTTATATGTATCTAACTGTTTACTTCTTTTCCTTAGAGGGGAAGATGTAGTGATATGCTTGTAGAAGGTTGTGAATTTAGAGACGCTCCCTACAATGGGCCATTGTTGTGTAAATTGGGAGACGTGCCCCAAGAAAGATTTAACATGGCTGCTCCCAGCTACACACCTGGATACCTGTCTGTATGATTAAAGTTCTATTCCTTACTCATTCAGTAGTATCATCTTTAATGAACCCTCAAGATCATTACAGCTCTGTTAGTGCTTCTCTGGCCCCAGGAGCTGTGGCTGGGCCATGCTGCTCCAGCGGCAGGGTAGGATTGGGGGGAGGGGTTGGGCAGGCTGGGGGGTTACCAGGGGAGCGGGTCCGCGGGGAGGGGGCTGGCAGGACAGGGCCCGTGGGGGGGGGAGCGCCACACAGCGAGCAACGAGTTGCTCAGCTGCCTGAGGCTCTTAGAGGGAACATTGTTACAGGTGTCTACATGTTGCAGCACATGCTAATCCAGAAAACCTTTTAGCCCTAGCCTGTCAGCTCAGGGTCAGCGCCACAACCGCAGCTATATATGTGACTCTGACTCTGACCCTCCCAGTCCCTTCTTTTCACCAGTTCAAATAGGGGGGATGGTGGGAGGGACCTGAATGTATCTGAGCAGCCTATCTCAAAGAAGGATGGTTACATCGGTAACCCACCGTTCTTTGAGTGCTGCTCATATCATTCAGTTATAGGTGACTGTTAGCCATACCCAAGGATGGTGGGAGGATTTACAGTTTCCCCACACTGAGTACGACTCTGCCCAATGCAGCATCCTCTCTGGCCTGTCAGACGATAGCGTAGCGCGTTGTGAAGATATGCACTGATGGCCATGTGGCTGCCCTAAAGATCTCCTGGATATGGACCTGTGCCCAGAAGGCCATGGAAGAAGCCTGGGCTCTGGTCAAGTGGGCCCGGACCTTATCCGAGAGAAGTGTACCCAACCTCTTGTATCAGTCCTTAATAAGTTCACTATCCATTTGAAAATACACTGCGTTGTTACTGGCTGTCCTCTTTTCCTCTCTGTGATGGTAATAAAGAGTTGGGAGGACTTACAGAACAGGTGCGTGCACTCAATGTAGGTCAGAAGTGCTCGTCTGACGTCCAGTGTGTGCCAGCTTCTCTGGTTCTCCATGACGTGAGGGTCTGGGGAAAACACTGGGAGGCAAATGTCCTGGTTCAGGTGGAATGGTGAGACCACCTTTGGTAGAAAAGCAGGGTGTGGACGTAACAGCACCTTGTATATGGGGGTTCTGAGGAGAGGGCTCTTAACTCTGATACCTGCCTTGCTGAAGTTATTGCTACCAGGAAGGCTACCTTCCATGATAGGACTAGGAAGGTGCAAGAGTCCAAGGGCTCGTATGGGGGCTCTTGCAGATGCTGGAGCACCACGTTTAAGTCCCATTGAGGAGTGGGAGTCCTAGGCTGTGGGTATATTCTATCAATACCCTTCAGGAACCATGACATAATTGGGTGAGAGAAGACCGGGAAGCTTTCCACACTGGAATGAAGGGCTGATATTGCCGTTAGGTGGACATGTAGAGAAGAAGTCAATAAACCTTTATCCTTAAGGGTTAGGAGATGGTCCAGAACCAAATGGATATTGGCTGACTCTGGCACCAGCCCCTTGTTCGTGGCCCAAGAGGAAAAGAGTTTCCACTTAGCTGAGTAGGTAGCCCTGGTAGAGGGCTTTCTGCTACTCACCGTTATTTCCCTAACTTGGTCCAAGCAAAGCTTCTCAGAGTCATTTAACTATGTAGCCGCCAAGCAGTCAGGTAAAGCAATCTCAGGTTCAGGTGCCGCAGCATGCCTGAGTTCTGCATTAGTAGGTCCCCCCTGAGCAGAAGGTGAACTGTGGCATCTATTGACAGGTCCCTCAGAATCAGTAACCAGTGCTGTCTGGGTCAGTTCAGAGCTATCAGGATTATGTTCGTTCCGTCTCTTTATCTTCAGGAGTGCCCTGTAAATCAGAGGAATCGGGAGAAAAGCATACATCAGTGGTCCCCTCTCCCCCCATGAGATTAGGAAGGCATCTGAGACTGAGCCCTTCTTGCGACCACTGATTAAGCAGAAGAAGAGGTTACTTACTGGTAACCAGTCTTCTTCGAGAGGTGTGCTCCTGGCCATTCCCTTGTAGGTGTCTGCACGCCTCGTGCACGGCACGCCAGAACTTTTTTCCTTTAGAGTACCCGTAAGGCCGGCTGTAGCATCCCCTGGAGTGTCGCCATCGCCACTCCCTATATAGCCACCAGCCAACCCTTCCCTCCTCAGTTCCTTCTTCCCCAGGCTGTCTGAGGGGAGGTGGGAGGGATTGGAATGGCCAGGAGCATACCTCTCGAAGAACACCGGTTACTGGTAAGCAACCTCTTCTTCTTCGAGTGCTGCTCCTGTCCATTCCCTTGTAGGTGAGTATCTAGCCTTACCTTGGAGGTGGGAGACATTACAGGGATACGGATTGCAGTACCGCCTTTCCCACTGCTGCATCCTGCCGAGCATGCTGGGTGATGGCGTAGTGCTGTGCGAAGGTATGTGGGAAGGACCACATCTCCGCCTTGCAGATATCCGTGATGGTGACTCCCGCCAGGAATACCACCGATGCTGCCTGGGCCCTTGTTGAGTGGGCGGTCACTCACAGCAGGTATCTACATTCTAGCTTGTAACATTCTTCAATGCAAGCTGCAATCCAAGAGGCAATCCTCTGCGTGGATACAGGCTGGCCCCTTAGTCTGTTTGCGATTGCCACGAAAAGCTCAGGTGTTTTGTGAAAAGGTCTTCTCCTTTCAATATAAAAGGCCAATGCTCTGCGCATGTCCAAGGTGTAGAGGCACCTATCCTCCTCTGACGCATGAGGTTTAGGACGAAAAACCAGCAGGTAAATGTCCTGGTTAACATGGAATTGCAACACGACCTTGGGCCAAGGGTGTGGGCGCAGCTGCACCTTGTCCTTGAAGAACAGCTTATAAGGGGGCTCTGCCACCAGGGCTCGCAGCTCCAACACCCTCCTGGCTGATGTGAGCGCCACCAGAAATGCTACCTTCCAAGAGAGGTAGAGCAGTGAGCATGTTGCCAACGGCTCAACCAGGGGCCTGGTGAGTTGGGAGGGGACTAAGTTCAAGTCCCATTGAGCCGTTGGTGGCTTCACAGACGGGTACAACTTTGACAGTCCTTTCAGAAACCTCTTAACTATAGGGAGCGAGAACAGCAAGTCATGCTCGGGGGTCTGATGAAAAGCCGCAATCGCTGCCAAATGGACCTTGAGAGATGACAATGACAGCCCATTAGATTTCAAGTACCAGAGGTAATCTAATATGCCTTGAACAGGAAGCGCGGCTGGATCTTCCCCTTTATCCATAGTCCACTGCGCGAACCTGCACCACTTGGCAGCGTAAGTGACCCTCGTGGAACTTTTCCTGCTCCCACACAGGACCTACTTCACCGGAGAAGATTACAGCTGCTCACTGCTCGTCAACCACGAAGGAACCACCCATGGAGGTGCAATGCCTCCAGATTGGAGTAGAGTAGCAGACCGTTGTCCTGGGATAAAAGGTCTGGTCTGCAAGGCAGCTGGACAGGATCGCACCTCGACAGCCTCAGGAGAGTTGAGAACCAGTATTGTCTTGGCCACGCTAGGGCTACCAGTATGACCTCTGCTTTCTCCTCCTTTATTTTTTGCAACACCCTGGGGACTAACGGCATCGGCGGAAACGCATACAGCAGGCCGTCCCCCCAATGAACCTCGAAGGCGTCCGCCCTCGAACCCGGGCTGAGCCCTCTGAGCGAACAAAACTCCTGGCACTTGGCATTGATCTGTGAGGTGAACAGGTCCAGACGGGGACAACCCCACCTCCGGAAGAGAGACTCCACCACTTCTGGGTGGAGAGACCACTCGTGAGACATAAACTTCCTGCTGAGCTCGCCCGCCAAGCAGTTCTGGAGGCCCGGTATGTACGAAGCTACTGAGCGTATCTCGTGGCGAATACAAAACTCCCACAGGTTCATGGCTTCCTGACAGAGTTGTCTTGAACGTGTGCCACCTTGTTTGTTGATGTAAAACATCGCCGTGGTATTGTCTGTTTGTACGGACACCGTTCGACCACGGAGGCGATCCCAGAACACCATGCACGCTAGGCACACTGCTTTGAGCTCCTTGATGTTGATATGCAGGTGGGAGTCCCCGCTCTCCCACAGGCCCTGAGTTTTGAGATGGCCCAAATGTGCTCCCCAGCCTAAGTCCGAGGCATCCGTCCTTAGGTGAACAGACGGCTGGGTGAGTCGAAAGGGGACCCCGGAGCAGAGGTTGGACTTGCGACTCCACCACCGAAGGGATGCTAGCACCGATGCTGGCACCGTGACCATTGTGTCTAAACTGTCTCTCGCTGGGCAGAACACACTTGCCAACTAGAACTGGAGCGGGTGCATCCATAGGCGGGCATGGTTGACCACAAGTGTGCATGCCACCATAAGGCCCAGCAAGCGGAGGCACTCCCGTGCAGAGGCTAGGGGAAACTTCACTAAGGAGTCCACTGCCCGCCTGATCACTTGGAAGCGGGAGACAGGGAGGCTCACCCTTGCAGACACCGAGTCCAGGACCACCCCTATAAACTCTATTCTTTGCATGGGCAGTAACACCGACTTCTGCATGTTCACCAAGAGGCCTAGTCGATTGAACAGGGACTGCGTCATTGATAAATGGGACAGCACTTTTTGATACGACTGCCCTGCAACCAGCCAATTGTCGAGGTACAGAAAGAGGGTAACCCCTTTCCTTCTGAGGAACACCGCTACCACTGCCAGGCACTTCGTGAACACTCGCGGAGCTGCTGAAAGGCCGAACGGAAGCACGGTGAACTGTAGATGCTTCCGGCCCACCATGAAGCGTAAGAATTTCCTGTGTCTCTGGTGGACTGCAGTGTGGAAGTACGTGTCCTGTAAGTCAAGGGCGGCGTACCAATTGCCCAGATCCAGAGAGGGAACGATGGCGGAGAGGGACACCATGCGAAACCGAATTTTTCGAAGAAAGCGGTTGAGGCGCCTCAAATCTAGGATTGGTCATAGACCCCCTTTTGCTTTTGGGATAAGGAAATAACGGGAGTAAAACCCCCTGCCCCTGCGGTTGGGAGGGACCTCTTCCACAGCCCCTTTCTGGAGCAGTGCCTGAACTTCCTCCAACAGTATCTGCTCGTGCACTGGATCCTGCGGGGAGGGCCGTAATGCCATGGAGGCTGACGGGGGTAATGAAGAAAATTGGAGGGAATAGCCCTCCTGAATTGTCTTGAGAACCCAACAGTCTTTTGTAATGTTGCGCCACTCTGGTACATAATAGGAGAGTCTGTTGGCAAACAAAGAAGTCTCTGGATCTTCAGGGGTTGGTATGTTGTCCTCGTGCTGACTCTCAAAAGTTCTTTTTCTGGCCTGTTGGCTGTCGTGAACCTCCCTGGCTGCTAGGCTGGCGCCTGGTGGACCTGCGGCCCCCTCTACCTCTCCACCTATCATCATCCTGGCAGCGGTGATATGGCCGCGAGGGAGGAGGTGGCTTAAAGGGCTTCCTCTGATTCGCTGGTGTGTGGAGCCCCAGCGACTTAATCAAGGCCCCAGAGTCCTTCAGGGTCTGTAAGCAGGAGTCTGTTTGCTGGGAGAACAGCTCAGGTCCTTCAAATGGAAGGTCCTGGATAGTGGCCTGCACCTCCTCAGGCAGTCCCGAAGCCTGCAGCCATAAGCTCCTGTGCATCGTAATCCCCGAAGCCATGGAATGGGCTGCAGCATCAGCTGCGTCCAAGGCCAACTGCAACAAGGCTTTGGAAACCACTTTCCCTTCCTTAATAGAGGCTGACAAGGCCGCTCTAGAGTCCTGTTCCAGCGAGTCTGAGAATTTCTCTAGGGTTGACCATGCATTAAACATATATCTGCTGAGGATAGCCTGCTGGTTAGCTATCCTCAACGGCAGCCCCCCCGTTGAATAAACCTTATAACTGAACAAGTCCAGTTACTTTGCCTCCTTGGACTTGGGCGTCGAGCCCGGGTGGCCCTGTCTTTCTCGCTTGTTCGCCGCAGCCACCACCAATGAGCCTGGGGTAGGGTGGGAATAAAAATGTTCATGCCCCGTAGAGGCGACAAAGTATTTCCTCTCCTTCTGCTTGGCCGTAGGGGGGATCGAGGCCGGGGTATGCCATAATGTCCTAGTGGTGCTCTGCACTGTCTTAATAAAAGGCAGGGTGATGCGGCTCGGGCCCTCTGGCAGGAGGATGTCCACCATGGGATCCGCATCTTCCACACCCTCCTCTGCCTGTAGGTTTAAGCCTTTGGCTACACTGCAGAGAAGTTCCTGATGGGCTTTTGCATCGTTTGGAATGGACAAGGGCTTGGCCCCTGCTACCACCTCGTCCGGAGGGGATGAGGAAGACTCCTGGAGCTTGACACCACCGCATGGAGCTCTGGACCATGCGCTGCAGCCCCCGCTAGTCAGGCTGGCTTGGTCGTGGTCGCCCCTTATAGACTCTACGTCCAATGCCTCACCGGTACCGGGTGGAGCACTCACTGTAACAGACAGGGGTGGTCTGACATCCGACCCCCACCACGGGGGACCCTGGACCATAACCTGGACCCTGTTGGAAGGCCCACAGTGTCCAGAAGGGCCACTGTACACCAGGCTGCCAAACCGACCATTGAGGGTGGAATGGAGGCGCCACAGGAACTGGCTGAGAGGGTTGCATAGTGGCACCCTTACGCGAACCCCGTGGTCCGGACTCTTCCACGGAGCTCATAGACAGGCTAGTCTGCGGCGACCAAGGCGGTGCCAAGGATGACGGAACCGGGGAACAGTGCCGATCTTTGTCGCGGCGATCTCGGTGCTGATGGGATGGCGAAGTGCTGTGCCAAGACACCACCGGGGAATGGTACCGAGGGGCTCCAGCCACCGCCAACATGGCCGGTGGTACCGGCGAACGGTGCCGCAGTGGAGGAGTTGGTGCCAGACCCAATTCCAGGCCAGCAGTGCAGAAGGGGGTTGGCTTCCCCCCGTGACGGTACTGATCTCTGTATGGTGGGGGCCGGTACCGGGGTCTTTGAGGCCGACTGCCCCGACAGCTCCTGTGCTGCCGCAAAGGCCTCTGGCATAGACAGCAACACTATGTCCTCCTCCAAAATGTCCCTAGTGGGTGAGGAGGTCAAAGCCGGGCTGTGCAGCCTCTCCTTTTGATCCTGCACCGACGCGGCTCTGACCAGCGACATCCTGGCACGCCGTTTTACAGCGCAGAGAGCGCCCCCCTGTCCGTCTTCTTTTTCTTCACTGGCACCGGAGACGACGAGCGGCGCCGTGACTCCCGGTGCAGCTTGGAGCGGCTGGGCTTCGGTGCCGACGTTGGTGCCAATGACGCTGGAGCACTCCGCACCAACGGTGCCATGCTCGATCCTGAATTGCTGGGGGCGGGGCGAAGCACTTCCTCCATCATGTGGAGCTTAAGTCTCTGGACCTTGTCTTTTTGAGTCCGTGGCTTGAAGCCCCGACAAATCTTGCACCTCTCTGCAAGATGCGCTTCCCCCAGGCACAGTAAACAGCTGCTGTGCGGGTTGTCGACGGGCATGGGCTTCTTACACTGCCCACAAGTCCTGAAGCCCGGCATAGCCCGACCCTGAGCCTGGGGCAGGTGCCAGCTATCTACAACTAACTAAAACTACTAACTATTAACTAAATGATTAACTACACTAACACAGGTACTCCTAAGCAACGAAGTTGCCACAGAAGACACTGCTTACGCAGTAGATGTTCCAGCGATCAACTGGGCGGTAAGAAGGAACTGAGGAGGGAAGGGTCAGCTGGTGGCTATATAAGGAGTGGTGATGGCGCCACTCCAGAGGGCGCTACAGCCAGCCCTACGGGTACTCTAAAGGAAAAAAGTTCCGGCGTGCCATGCACGAGGAGTGCAGACACCTACAAGGGAATGGACAGGAGCAGCACTCGAAGAAGAAGAGTTGACACTTCTTGTTCAGGCATATAGCAAACAGATCCATTTGTGGTGTGCCCCACAGGTCTGTTAAGTGGGAATGCACCCCCCTGTGCAGCGACCATTGGGGGTGCAATCTAAAAGTTCTGTGCAGCGAGTCTGCCACACCATTTTCTATGCCTGGCAGGTGTGCCGCTATTGGAGTGAAATCGTGTGTCAGAGTGAATTCCCACAGATTGGTTGCTTCCGCACAGAGTGCTGGTGAATGGACTCTTCCATCGGTTTGTGTAGAACATAGCCGCTGTGTTGTCCATAATAACTTGGACCGTTTTCCCCTTCACCATGTCCAGAAACACATCACATGCTAGACGAATGCGAGCTCCTTTACATTTATGTGGAGCAACCTGTCCGTGGGATTCCATGTTACCTGGGTTGAGAAACCCCCTATTATGTGTGCCCCCATCTTGTGTCTGAAGCATCTGTTATCAGAGTCACTGTGGGGGGTCCTAGTTTTGAAGGGGATCCCGCCCATCGCAAAGAGGGGGTCCTGCTATATTTCGAGAGTTTCTAGAACCTTTTGTGGGACAGATAGTACCTTGTTCAAAGGGTGCTTATGGGGGTGGAAGACCAAGGTTACCCAGAGCTGGAACGGTCTCATTCTCGATCTGGCCATTCTGATAACTGAGGTTGACACTGCCATGTGACCCAACAACTGTAGACATCGTTTGGCTATGGTGATTTGGGTCCTCTGGAATTCCGAAATGATTGAACACATAGACGGAAACCTTGAATAGGGTAGAGAAGCTCTGCCCCTGTTGGAGTCCAGCAGGGCCCCAATGAACTCTATTGAGTGGGTTGGGGTTAGTTTTGACTTTTCTAAATTTAAGCAAAGACCCAAGCAGTTGCACAGTCTTTTTACCAAAGTGACACTGTGACAAACCTGGTGCTTGGATTTTCCCTTTATTAGCCAATTGTTGAGGTAAGGGTAGATCTTTATGCCATGCCTTCTCAGATAAGCTGCCACAGCCATCGTACACTTTGTGAACACTCTGGGCACTAAGGCAAGCCTGAATGGGAGGAATGAAAACTGGAAGTGCGCCCTCCCCACCACGAACCTGAGGAACCTTCTGTGTTTTAGTCTTATCGCTATATGGAAATAAGTGTCCTTTAGGTCGAGGGCTGCAAAACAATCCCCTAAATCTAGGGCAGGGATGATCTGCAAAAGGGACACCATTCGGAACTCAATTCTCCTTAAATGCTTGTTTAGAGCCCTGAGATACAGCGTGGGTCTCAGGTCACCATTTGGTTTGGGGACTAGGAAGTATCTGGAGTAGACCCCCTTTCCCCACTGACACTTTGGGACGCTTTCTATGGCCCCTATGGAGAGCAGTTTCTGGCATTCTTTTTGTAACAGAAAGCCTAGCTCTGGGTTTCCGAGACATGGATGAGGGGGCGGGATCCTGTCTTGGGGTATGGTCTTGAACAACCTTTGGAATGTCATGTCCAGTATCTAACAGTCAGTGGTGATTTTTGCCCATTCAGGCAGAAAACAGGCCAACTGATTACAGAACCGCAGGGGAGTCAGCAGAGGGATAGGGGCCCTTTGGCTGATTGTCAAAAATGCTGTTTTTGGGCAGCTGACCAGGAGCTGCTGTTACCCTGGCAGGAATCATAGAATCATAGAATCCTAGGGTTGGAAGGGACCTCATAGGTCATCTAGTCCAACCCCCTGCTAGAGGCAGGACCACTCCCACTAAACCATCCCAGTCAGAGTTTTGTCCAGCCAGGCCTTAAACACCTCCAAAGATGGAGACTCCACCACCTCCCTTGGCAGCTCATTCCAAGGCTTCACCACTCGCCTAGTAAAAAAGTTTTTTCTAATATCCAGCCTCGACCTCCCTAACTGCAACTTGAGACCATTGCTCCTTGTTCTGTCCTCTGTTACCACCGAGAACAGTCAAGCTCCATCTTCCTTAGAGCATCCCTTCAAGTAGTTGAAGGTTGCTATCAAATCCCCCCCTCAATCTTCTCTTCTGCAGACTAAATAAGCCTAATGCTTTCAGTCTATCCTCATAGGGCTTGTGCTCCAGCCCTTTAATCATTTTGGTTGCCCTCCTCTGAACTCTCTCTAGCATGTCCCTGTCCTTTTTGTAGTGGGGAGCCCAAAACTGAACACAGTATTCTAGATGTGGCCTCACCAGTGCAGAATAGAGGGGAATGATCACATCCCTTGATCTGCTGGTAATACTTCTTTTGATGCAGCCCAGTATGCCATTGGCCTTTTTGGCAGCAAGAGCACACTGCTGACTCATATCCAGCTTCCCATCCACTATGACCCCCAGGTCCTTTTCTATACTGCTGCTACTTAACTGAATGTTTCCCAGCCTGTAGCAGTACATGGGGTTTTTCCATCCCACGTGCAGGATTTTACACTTCTCCTTATTGAACTTCATAAGATTTTTATTGGCCCATTGTTCCAATTTATCTAGGTCTCCGTGAATCCTGTCCTTGCCCTCCAACGTGTCTACTGTTCCCCCCAGCTTGGTGTCATCCGCAAACTTACTGCGAGTGCAGTCTATTCCATCATCCAGATCACTGATGAAAATGTTGAACAGAACTGGCCCCAGGACCGACCCCTGGGGTACACCACTCGTGACTGGTTGCCAGCTAGATATGGAACCATTGATTCCTACACGCTGAAACCATTGATCTAGCCAGTTTTCTATCCACCTTATAGTCCACCTATCCAGCCCATTCTTCCTTAATTTGCCGATGAGAATGCTGTGGGAAACTGTATCAAAAGCCTTACTAAAATCAAGGTATATCACATCAATGGTTCTTCTTGCATCCAGAAAACCAGTCATCTGCTCATAGAAGGAAATGAGATTGGTCAGACATGATTTACCCTTGGTAAATCCATGCTGACTGTTCCTGATCACTTTATTTTCCTCTAAGTGTTTGAGGATGGATTCTTTAAGAATCTGCTCCATAATTTTTCCAGGGATTGAGGTTAGGCTGACTGGTCTATTATTCCCCGGATCCTCCTATTTCCCTTTCTTGAAAATAGGCACTACATTTGCTTTTTTCCAGTCCTCTGGCACCTCCCCTGTTCTCCATGAGTTTTTAAAGATAACGGCCAGCGGTGCTGCTATCTCATCAGCCAATTCCCTCAGCATCCTTGGATGCAGTTCGTCCGGCCCCATGGACTTGTGCACATCCAGCTTCTTTAAGCAGTCCCTAACCTGACCTTTCATCACCAAGGGCCTCTCTTCTTCTCTCCCATCTGCCACACCCATGGTAGTGGGCTGGGAGCTGACCCTGCCTGTGAAAACTGAAGCAAAAAATGCATTGAGCAGCTTTTTCTCCATCCTCTGTCACGAGGATGCCTGCCCCATTCAGCAAGGGACCTACACCATCCCTGATCCTCTTCTTGTTATTAACATACTTGTAGAACCCCTTCTTGTTATCCTTTACATCCCTCGCTAGCCGCAGCTCCATTTGTCCTTTGGCCTTTCTGATTTTATCCCTGCAGTCCCTAGCAATATCTTTATATGCCTCCTTGGTCATCTGACCAAGCTTCCACTTCCTGTAAACTTCCTTTTTATGTTTAAGCTCAGAGCAGAGTTCTCTGCTAAGCTATTCTGGCTGCCTCACATGTTTATTCTTTCTCCTAATTGGAATGGCAACTTCCTGTGCCCTTAGCAGGGTTTCTTTAAAATATAACCAGCTTTCTTGGACTCCTTTCCCCTTCAGATTAGCTGCCCAAGGGATCCTGCCCATCAGTTCCCTGAGGGACCCAAAATCTGCTCCTTTGAAGTCCAGCGTTTTTGTTTTCCTTCTTTCCTTCCTTCCTTTAATGAGCATCCTGAACTCAACCATGTCATGGTCACTACTGCCTAGCTTGCCATTTACCTCTATGTCCCTGATCAATTCTTCCCTGTTTGTGAGCAGCAGGTCGAGAGGTACAAGGCCCCTAGTTGGTTCCTCCAGCATTTGTGCTAGAAAGTTGTCCCCAACACACTCTAAAAACTTCCTGGATTGCCCATGCACTGCTGTATTGGCCTCCCAGCAGATGTCAGGGTAATTGAAGTCCCCCATGAGCACCAGGGCCTGTGATCTACAAGCTTCCGCTAGTTGTCCATAGAACACCTCATCCACCTCCTGCTTCTGGTCTGGTGGTGTATAGCAGACCCCCACCACAACATCCCCCTTGTTGCATTCCCCTCTCAATGTAACCCACAGACTTTCTACTGGCACGCTTCCACTTCCATAATGGAGCTCTGAGCAGTCATAGAGCTCTTTTACATATAATGCTACTCCTCCCCCTCTTCTTCCCTGCGTGTCTTTCCTGAACAGTTTATACCCATCCATGGCAGAGCTCCAGTCATGCAGACTATCCCACCACGTCTCCGTTATTCCTATGATATCATAGTTCCTTGCCTGCACTAGTACTTCCAATTCTTCCTGTTTATTTCCCAGGCTCCTCGCATTAGTGTATAGGCACCTAAGATACCCGGTCACTTGCCCCACTTTGTCAGTTTGGTTTTCAATTCTTTTATATATACCTCCTTGCATTTTTTCTTGGAGTCCTCCTCCCCCACTCTCCTCATGTGTTGGCGCTTCAGTGGAACATTTAAGACAATTATTTGATTCCCCCCCCCATTCCAACTACCTTCTCTTTTATTCCTGGCACTACAGTCCCAACACCCCCAAGTTCCATCCCTTCCCCCAGATCTCCCACATTGCCACTTACTTGTGGGCTTTGGTCTCCTTCCCCCGTTGAACCTAGTTTAAAGCCCTCCTCACTAGGTCAGCCAGTCTGTGCCCAAACACACTCTTCCCCTTCCTGGACAGGTGAAGGCCATCTCTGCCTATCAATCCTCTGTCCTGAAACAGAACTCCATGGTCAAGGAAGCTGTATCCCTCCTGACCACACCATCTTCTCAGCCAGGCATTCACCTCTAGGATGCATCTGTCTCTCCTCAGGCCTCTAGCTTTGACTGGAAGGAATGATGAGAACACCACCTGTGCTCCAAACTCCTTCACCCTCACTCCCAGAGCCCTGAAGTCACCTTTGATCTGCTGAGGATCACCTCTTGCAGTATCATTGGTACCCACATGGATAAGAAACATGGGGTAGTAGTCTGAGGGGCGGATGATTTTTGACAGTCCTTCCATAACATCTCTGATACGGGCACCTGGCAGGCAGCATACCTCCCTAGAGGCCTTGTCAGGGTGACAGATGGGTGCCTCCATTCCTCTCAGGAGGGAGTCCCCAATCACCACAACCCTACGTTTCCTCTTAGGTGAGGTGGTTGTGATTTCCCCAGCCTCTGGGGTGGATGGTCTCTCCTCTACCTCCTTCATCGTGTCCAGCACTGCATAACGGTTCCTCACCACAATGGATTGTGGGATGTGAGCAGGCATGGAGCACTGTCTTGTGAAGCTTGGGCCAAGGATTGAGGCTTTGAGCCTTTACCCGATTTCCTTCTCCAGAGCCCCATATGGGTGCTGTGACTGTTGGTAGAGTCTTTGATGGGACCCTTGTGCATAGCTCTGGTGCTGAGACTGCTGAGGTTGCTGCTGAGGTAACAGGTCTGAATGGGTGCCTGGATTCTGGGGGCACACACATGCCCAGGGATTTTAAAGTGACCCTAGAGTCTTTCATTCTGTGTAGTTTAGAGTTGGTGGATTCAGCAAACAGGGTTGGACCCTCAAAAAGGAGGTCCTGAATGGTTTGCTGCATTTGTTGAGACAAGCTGGTGCTCCGTAACCAGGCAGCCCAGCACATGGGCACTGCAGAGGCCGTATTATGTGAGGCAATGTTAGATGTGTCCCACAACACCATAAGCATGTCACGGGCAATTAGAACACCTTCCTCAACCAAGGTCTCGAAGTCCCTAACATTTTCCCTAGAGATCACATCCCGAAATCTCTCTAACGCACCCTAGATGTTGAAGGCATACCTTCCCATGAGGGCATGGTGGTTTGCTATGCGGAGCTGAAGGGCTGAGGTGGGGTAAACCTTCCTACCAAAGAGGTCAAGTTTCTTTGCGTCCTTGGCTGTAGGAATAGAGCTAGGTTGGCCCTGCCTCTCCCTCTGATTAACTGCATCCACCACGAGGGACCCACGGGTAGGGTGGTTAAAAAGGAAAGAGAATTTGTCTGTGAGGACATGGTATCTCCAGTCCGCAACCTTGGACACCAAAGAAATGGAGGAGGGGTTTTGCCACTGTGCCCTTACAATGGAATATACCACCTCACACAGACGGACTGAGATTTTTGCAGGTGGGACAGCTTCCCCTAGGTTAAAGAGGGGCTTGGACTGCTCCTGGACAATCCCCAAGTCTAGGTTCAAGTTTGCTGCCATGCACCTAAGGAGATCTTGTTGGGCGCAAGGATCATCCCTGTATGCCAAGGGCCTTCAATAAGTGGCTTCATCTGGTGATGAAGAAGGAATTTGCGATCTACGGTGCCATGCAGTGCCACAGTTGGGTTCATTGTCTGATGAAACAGGGGTTCGAGGAGATGATGGTACTGAGTGTCACGACGATGCTGGCTCATCCTCTGAGTGATAATTAAGCCAACCATTAGTTCATTCTTGGCAGAATCATGGGGTGGAAGTGCGAGAAGGTCTGGTGAGACCACTTGCTGTACGAGAGCCATCCTCATTTTGGGAGACACTTGGGGGTCTACTTTGCACTCCCCCCTACTGTCGGCTGGGTTAGCAGGGAGGATGGTCTCTGGCATCAAGGGACAAGGCACTTCAGCGCTGAGGAGTTGGGGATCTCTTCCGGCGCCGTTTACCTGCTGGTTCCTCTCTGGTAGGAGCCAATACCAGGGATGATATGGACATGTGGTGCCATCACTCGTCATCTGACGGTGCCAAGGAGCATGAAATTGATCTTGCTCTTCTTGAACCGTGCAAGCAGGGTACTGAGGGGTCGCATGCCGATGCTGGAGAGGGGAGGTTAACCATTTGACGAACCCCCTTCCAATCCTGGGGTGGCTGGTGTTTCCTCCAGTACCGAAGAGGCTGATAATGGTGCCAAGGCCAGTGCTGCCCCTGCCAAGGACCATTCTTTAGCTGAAAGGGCTGGTTTACCTCTGGACTGTACTACTCTGGGTGGTACAGCGGGTGTCAGTTCTGATAAAACCTTCACCGCTGTGAACACCTCCAGCGTACAGGAGATGGGTACAAGCTCCCTTCCCCGAGGCAGGGTGGATGGTGGAGAAGCAGCATGGCACTGAGGCGGTGCCGAATTGGAGGCCAACCATGGCTTTTTAGTAATAGCCGGAGAGCGGTGCCGGTTCTTCTCCAGTGCCAATCTGGCATGTGGTACGAGCAAGTTCTTGGGTTTGGAGGGCATACCTAGAGCTGGTAGCACTGCCCGATCCTGGATGAGGTTCCGGACCCTCCGTTCTCTGTCCTTGCGAGTGCTTCTTTTGAAGCACTTGCATATGAAGCATTTATCTGCGAGATGTGACTCATCCAGACAGGAAGGACACCTATCGTGGGGGTCGTCAATTGGAAATGCCTTGCAACAAGCCATGCAGGGTATGTCCACATGAGGCTTTTATTTCGAAACAACACTGGTTGTTTTGAAATAAAAGCCCCTATGTCCACATGATGTTTTCTTGTTTCGAAAGGAGGGTTATTTCAAAACCAGTTGTTTCAAAATAACAATGACCTTCCTCCCAGGGTGCACAGCGCCCTGGGAGGAAGGTCACCCCCCCAGCACCCTGGCCAGGGATCAGCACCCTGGCCAGGGTGCTGAGTGGACTGCAGCGAGTCGGAGGGTGCCCCAGCTGGCTTCCCCCCTGCTTCCCCTTGCTGGGAGCAGAGGGAGATGGGTGCCTCAGCCCCTTTGCCCCCCCCAGCAAGGGGAAGCGGGGGGAAGCCGGCTGGGGCACCTCCGGGGCTCTGCCCCTTGCCCGGGCTCGGGGGGAGCTGCCGGCCCCACAGCCTGGTCAGGGGGGCTGCAGCCACCATGGAGTGGCCGCTCCATGGGCGGCTCACCCCACCGCTGGGGCTGCCACCAAGCCTGGCTGCAGGGCCAGGTGCGCCCCGCCCCGGGAATCCCCGGGCACCCCGCTCCTGCTGGGGGAGGCTCCCCCGGAGCCCTGAGTTGTCAGCTGTTAGCTCTCTAGTGACAACAACAAAGGAGGTAACCAACAGCCAGGCAGACCTTGAACCAGCACCAGCCATTAACCATCAGGGGAATAGTGAACAAGGGATTTACAATTCAATGACAGTTGTGTTTGCACCACACAATGGGGATTGTTGAAATCTATGACTCAGCTAGGCCCACCAGGACATGCCCAGGCTAGTATTTTCCAGACACATTGACTGGGGATATAAAATAAGGGAAAGTGGCATCATGCCATTCCTTTCTCCTCCCCATCTATGCTAAAAGCAGAAAGAATGCTCAAAGACAAAAGACTTGAACTGAAGAAGAGACTGGTCCCAGGCTTAAAGCAAAAGCTTGTGTAAAAAAGGATTTTAATCTTCTTGCAACATCGAGTGGAGTGAGAAAACTTGTTTGATTCCCAGTACTGCATAGTTTAATAAGGCTTAGGCGTTGCATGTTTACCTCAGAGCTCCAAATCATTCGGCTGCTAGGTGGTTTTGCTTGCCTGAAGTAAAGTCAATGTTATCTGCTTGCTTAATGGTTAATCAGCCCCAGAAAATAAAACTACAGCCCGTTGATCAAGAACAGACATGGAGCAGAAAATTCTTCAAAAACAGGTGTTAACATTTATTAATTTTTACTCGAATACAGTAAAATGCAAGAGCTGAAAATATTCTACATTAAAAAGCTTTCCTTATTTATCACAGAGAACATAGCATGAAGTGACAGGTAGACCAAATGCTACTTTTTTCTGATACATTTTAAATCAAAAAACCGCAACACTTATCCGATAACTTATACTATACACCTTAAAACTATTAAAAAACCCTTAATAATCTATAACGTGCAACAAATGGTTGTCAGTCATTTGTGGAAAGGGTGGAGGTGAGCCCTTCTCAATCCCACAAAATTCATTCAGCTTTATTAGCAGGTAGGCTGCAAATGCTCTTTTTACTTACAACACCTTAAACATCCCTCTGTCTTGTCGATCAGGGGCCTTCTGATCTGTCATGGGCAATTGAATTACTTTTGGTTCTAGGCACAGAGCTAGGACAGAGTTAGCTAGACTGCCCAGACCTTTAGCGCACCAGTGCCTTACTGAAGTTTTGGATCCTCTCTTCTCCTCTCTGCTGGTCTCCCTGCTTGAATTGAATGTCCTGCAGAGGTTTCCTCAGTTCAGCCAGAGCACTGCTCCAGGTGCTGCCTCTTCAGCTTTTCTGAGCTGCAGTTTTCGGTGGCTGCAGGCTGGGGCTCTGAACTCAACAGATTCCACAGCTGTTGGCTTCTTTTTTTATAGGCTGGGGGGGGGGGGGGAGAGTCGTGCAAAAACAAATGTTGAAGTTACTTATTCCTTATCACTAACTACTCTATTTGCACGACATAAAGTGTTTCTAACTACCCCTTTTTATAAATGGCTTGCATCTTTGCTGCTACTCGTTAGAATTTAAACCTCTTTTGAGGCTTTTCTGGCAATTTCCCTTTTAGTTCTATCCAGTAGTCTTAAATATTTTGGGACCAAAAATCTCCGGCTACAAGATTTACTATTTTTTTTCATTTTCTCTGGTAACTATCTCTGACCTTTTATGGCTACCACTTAAAATCATGGGTGTTGCTGACACCAGGCATGAGGGAGGATGCGCCCTGAGTCCTATGGGTAGTGCAAGCTCACAGAACCTGTGACTACCCCCCAACCCCAACATCCAGCTCCAACCTCAGCCTGGAACTTGAGGCTGGACTACCAGTGGCAGCAGGATCCAGTCCTGACTTTGGCCACGGACCAGGACAACATCAGGCACCTGATCTAGCCCCAGCCAGGGACCTGGGGCTGGGCTGCTGGCATCAGCAGGAGCCCAGTCAGGCCCCAACCCCAGCTAGGGAACCAGGGCTGGGCCACTTGTGGTGGCAGCATCCAGCCCTGACTCCCACCCTGGCTGGGAACCCAGAACTGGCAGTAGGAGAAGTCAGATCTTGTCACAGTGGGCATGGCAGAGGGTGGGGCTTGCACGTGGTGGTGGTCCTGGGTCCTAGCCCTGAGTGGGTTTTTTGTGGGGATCACCTAGGAACTGCTAAAAAGCTACCTTTCTGTAATCAAATTTATTTTAATATTTTAACCAGTGACTTTGTCTGAAGTGCTTGGGGATTCGGCTCATATTAGAAAGGATGGTGCATATCCACTTTACATCAATGTAGAAGTGAACTAGTTAATAAACCTGCACTGCTTAAGAGAAACAAACAAGGAGTCCTGTGGCACTTTTGAAGACCTAACAAATGTATTTAGTATATGAGCTTTTGTGGGAGGAAAATCCCACTCCATTAGCCACTTGAAAATGGGGAATTTACAGAATGGGTGGAAAATAAATGCAGGTAAGTGTGAGAGAGGCTACTGTATATTTTTGGGTTGCAAGGCTGGGGGCTTGAGTTACTTGCTGGTCGTTTTTCCCTGTGTATAGTTCATGAGAGCATTCATGCAACTTAGCTGAGTGGGCCTCTGCATGCTGGTTGCTTAGTGATAACAGCTTTTGGAAGGGTTTCCCGCTTGTCTCTGGCAGAGCATTGTAAGAGATAGTCCAGGCTGAAGAGTTAAGGAGACCCAGTGATCCCACAGTTTCAGGTTGTACACAGGGGTCCAGTCTCACTAACTGTGCCAGGGGTGTCAAATTCATGGCACATGGGCCAGATCAGGAGGACTTTTTTTTGGTTATGATCAGAAAATGGACTGCAAAATGACACTTTCGTGCTCTGAACATGGAGTGGGGGGGAGGGTTGGGGAACCCATGTGGCCACATGGCCCACAACAGGTGTCCTGCCTTCCAGTGTGGCCCCCCACATTGAATGAGTTTGACACCCCTGGGCCCTTGGACCAATAAGGGAAAACAGTAATTATCCTGATGTTCAAGCTGAAACTATCTGCCACTTCCTTGCCCACAAATCTGCTTTAAGAAAAGATTTGCATCACCACCCAGTAGAAATTTGGGGCTCACTGTAGGAGTAAGTCTACTTTATAAAAACAAAACCAACTACATGTTGGAAACTATGGAAAAATCACAAGCTTTAATTACACCCTCTCAGTTGTCACTTTTCCATTTTCCCCACTAGATTTGCATTTAGAGAAGACACAGAACTTATAGTTCACAGACAGCATATTAGCAACGTGACCTACAGTGCATTCATATTATAGTTGGTTTCATAGTCTGATATCCAATATTATAATCTTTGAACTTTCCATATAGTGCCATAATTTCTTATGTAGTCCAACTATTCAGATATAGAGATACACTAACTTTTTAGATCCCATGACACTGTACGCACTGTTGGTCCTAGACAAAGTGGGTAAGGTAATTTTTTATTAGGCCAACTTAGGTAAACTCAAAAGCATGTCTCTCTCTCATCAAGAGAAGTTGGTCCAATGAAAGATTACCTCATTCATATGCAATCTTCAAAATACGGGAAATGCTTCAGTCTATTTTTGCCTAATCAGAAACTGTTAAATGATAACCCTAAGGAAGGTTATGTCTACAAGTGCTGTATGATTGAAAGGTATTGAAAGTTTCAATCATCACTGAAGAGATGAGCATATAATGGACAGATAAGTATGTTTCATAGCTCTAGGGTAAAGGAACCGAATTGAGGTTGGTGTGTAAACTGCACTTTCATATAATTTCAACAGGAAAGGGGAGAGTTGTAAAGTGGAATTGTTGTTTAGGATTTATATTTTTCTAAAATTCATCATATATGCTATGCACACTTCTTCAGCTGACCTGATGCAAAAAAGCAGCAAGGTAATGTTGGCCCGTGCATTCATAGTCCACACAAACAGCTCTGAATACTGTGTGTGTGTGTGTGTATGTATATATGTATGTATATGCGGGGTCATCATGTGATGTTGTACAATGCTTGCTTCTGTTTATGCATAGGCATGTATCACGTGATCAGGGCTGTCCCAGGGGAGAAGCAGGTCCCAGGGCTAAGCAGCCTGTTGGGGCCACTCCCTGTGCTGGGACCCACAAACCAGGCCCCATCTGCTTGCTCCACTCCTGGGGGCAGGGTGGGAGGGGAGATGCCAAAGACAGGAGACTGGGGGGGGGGCCGGGCGCGGCGGAGGCCAGTATGGCTGTGAGAGGGCAGCAGCACAGGGCCCACCACCCTCCTCCCAGGGCCAGCCCTGCAACATGATGCCCTGGGAGACGCATAGCTCAGCACTTGCCTTAAGCAAATACAAAAACTGTCACAAGCTAACTGGATGGACATTATGAAACGAAGGTACAATGCAGTCCAAGGACATAATGAAAGATATCTGAATGCTTTGAATTAGGCCAGAGAATATCTTCATGCCCCTTAACATCTCAGATTTAATATTCAAATGAAATAAGGAAGGTACAAGCAGGCACCAAAAACCAACCTGGCTCATTAAATTTCAACTGCTCTGTCACTTGTAAACAACCATGCCATAGTAGAAGATGGCTTATTGAAGGGGGAATTTGGAAAGTAGATCCTCTCTGTAAGGTAAAACGAAGGCAGTCTGAGACCTAATTCCCAGGAATGATGGTGATCTATTAACGTTTTCATGTACCCTGGTATTCTGTCTTGAGACAATAAATTTGGCTGAGCTTGGTTATTTGGTCTCTTGAATAGACTTAATATCAAACAGCAAGTATAATCAATTATAGTTGCTATAGCGTTTCATCACTAGAAATGTGTCATAAAAATTGTCAGATGCTGTAGTGGAAAGATCTAGCGCCCAAGACATTCACTCATTTTGTAATACGATTGTTTGCCCCACCCAACTTACTTAAAGGACAGCTTAAGAAATATTTGTTTTACCACTGATTCTATTTTATTTTACCACTAATTCTATTACTAGTTATAACTTGTACTGCAAATCAGTATCTATAAATTGCAGTTGGGTGTTTCTGCTTCTAACACCCCATGCCTGAGAGCACATGGCTTTCATGGTGCAGAGAACAGAATACAATACAATAGAATAGACTCATAGGGTTGGAAGGGACCTCATGAGATCAAGTCCAACCCCCTGGGGCTTGAAGCCAGGACCTTCTGCATATTAAGCAGAGGTGCTAGCCACTACACTATTAGATAGGCAGCACAATGAAGGAGAGTCAGCTCTACTGCCTGACCCTACATGGCTTGGTCACTCTCCCCATCATGGATGACCTCACTAAATTAATCAGTCCCAACAGAGAAATCTTTATGTCCTGAGCTGCTTTTCCACTGTCTTATGCAGTCTCTTAATGAGTTGTGTTTACTATAGCTTACAGTGACCATGTGCCTAGCTGGCATGCTTCAACATGAACTCTTTCAAGTACATGAAGAAATACAGTTACACCTTTTCATCCCCCCCTTCCATCCCCACCAAAAACAACACCCCCCAAAAGCAAAATAATCCCACAATACTACCCCCCCCCAGTCATCCTCTCTCCCTTTGCAGCCTAGATTCAAAAGGTATTTAACTGTAGTCTGTTGAGATGTGCCTTTATCCCTATCCTCCACTCCAAGAAGCTAAACTGCAAGGGAAATCATTGTAAATCTAGTACTGTAATCAGTCTTTGTGTCACTGCAACAGAAGTCTGCATTGTGATGCTAATATAAGGAATTATACTGAGATCAACTCATTTCACATAAGCTAGTGGTTCCCAACCTGTGGGCCGCAGACCCGGGGGTGGGGGGATGCTACCAGGGTCTCCAGCTGCCAGGGAAACCCAGGCTTCTGGCCAGCCAGCAGGAAGCTTCCCCCAGCCTAGGAGTTTTAAAGACTCCCATCCTGAGCATGCAAAGCATGATCAGAGTAGCGGGGGGGGGAGGGGGGGAGGAGGAGGAGCCAGGTGCCCACGGCTCCAACAGCCAGGCAAGGAGGGGAAGGGACCACGGGGGTGTGTTGGGGATGGGGAGACAGTGGGAAGGAGGGACAGAGAACAGGTGGGAGGGCAGGAAGGGAACACTGGGCAGGGGTCATGGCCTTGGCAACTCTCAGTTTCAGGGGAGAGCACCATGGCAGCAGTGGCTCTCCAGCTCAGGTGAGGGTGCCATGGCCACAGCACCTCTCCGGCTCTGGGCAAGGGAACGCATTCTGCCCTGTGCAGGCCACATTTGAAGCACGGAGGCAATGTGGGGGCTGCGGACTTTCTTTCCCCTCACAAGGGGGTCCCCAGCCTTAACAATGTTAGGAACCACTGAATAAGCCACTAAATACTGATGACTCTGGTCACAAATATATTTGTTTAAAAATGCTTACCCATTTGTTTGGGCTGCAAAAATTCTAATAAATAAAATTCTCAGAAATCATTTTTTCTTATTGCTATACCAGTGAAAGTAATTTGGTTACCAAATACAAGGCTATAGGTGTTTTGTTTTGTTTTTTAAGGACATAGCTCAGAATTCATGTCTGACAATCATACTGGTTACACAGCTACATCTATTTCACTTGAGGAAACTATCTTCTAGTAATAGCATCAGGTTTTTGTCAATGATTTGTTTGTTTTTAATCAAACAAAACTACTCAGGAAGTTAGAGTTAATATTCTGGGTGTAGGTTATGTAGATAAGGCAGAGAGCATTGCTCAGATAGTATATATTACTGACTTACAGTCCACCACTGACAAGGCATTAGTCTAATAAAACTTCTGCTCCTTTTACACTTGTATTTTTATTACATAAAACCCTTTTTATTTTAAACACTAAAAACAGCAAAAAAAAAAAAGCTAGAAGTCTTGTGGCACTTAAAGACTAACAAATTTATTTATTGCATGAGCTTTCGTGGGAGAAAATCCCACTTCATCAGACACTTTGAAAAGGGGGAACTTACAGAATGGGATGAAAATAAATGCAGGGGAGTGTAAGACATGGGATCAGGTCATACTGTAACAT